>OX371224.1:226137202-226504702 GCA_947310385.1 Nephrotoma appendiculata
TTCAGGTACAGAAAATAGTGATTAAACCTAACAAAATAAATCAGTTTATGACAAAATTTTATTATTCTACTAATTACTTTAGGGGCTATCCATAACCTACGTCACGCGTTCAGGTACAGAAAATACGCTTAATCCTAACAAAATAAATGACTCATGGCAAAATTTTATTGTTCTACTAATTGCTTTAGGGGCTATCCATAAACTATCTCACATTTTTATGGGGGAAGGAGTATCGATTGTTGTGACGTGTGTCGCTGGAGGAGGAAGAGTTTTATAAAATGACAGATTGTGACATGACGTCACGTGACAACGTGTCTAATTATAATTACAGCAGTCACTTTGATAGGATAAACATTCAATATAACAATTTGCAATCAGAAGCTATTGTTCCATCTTTTGAACAAGATAGCGTTGAAAATCGCAAAAACATTTTAATCAAATGGAATAATTTTGCTAAATAAACACGTGTAGACGCAAAACGCTGAAAGGAAGTTAAAAATGATCAAACCTAGGGTGATGTAATTTATGAACGATTTGTGAACTGAATAATTTGTTACAGGCTGACTACTGCCAACCTGCAGATTTCACTAAGCGCATGCAGAGGCCCCCACGGTGATTTTTGCCGGCTACGTTCTCAGGGAGAAGTGCTAAGGTCGTGGGGTTTGAGGCTTGCATGACGCTCCTGGCTTACACCGTGATCATACAGAAAGTTAGGGGGAACGCAAATAATAATAATAACCGAGTTCCGCCGAAATTCGTCGGCCGGAACCTGAGGAACGAACAACAAAATTATAAACCGAGAACGGTGCCTTGGTGCGCGCATCCATTCGAATTCAAACAGGGCGAAGCCCCGGTTACGAAATCGGATGCGGGCACCAAGGGACCGCAGACACTAAACCGACACAGAGGGAATCTCCGCTCCCATCAAACCGACCGAGAACTTAGAAATTCATTTTATTTAATTTATTTTAAAAAAGGAAAACAAAAGAAAACACAACTTCCCACGAGGAAAACAAGAAAGGGAGGGATCGAGAGAGAAGCGAGAACAATACGTACCGAGCGCGCACCCGCTGTGCGGCGCTCGATTACAAAATTTTTTAAATTTAATATAATATATATATATAAAATATAAGGAAAAATAAAAATCAAAAAAATAAAAATAAAAATGGTACCTTAAATAATTATCAAAACTGTTGCGGCCTTGGTGCCGTTACCGTTGCGGCAGACCACCGATACCGTTGCGGCAGACCACCGATACAAACAATATAAAACACGAGGTGCCGGTTGGCCACCCGTACCGTTGCGACCTTGTGCGGTCGAACGTTGCGGGGCCTTTCCCCGATACCAAAACGAACCAATAGCCGGTTGGCCACCAGTACCGTTGCGGGGCCTTTCCCCGATACCAAAAAAATCGAATAAATCGAATAGCCGGTTGGCTATCCGTATGTTGGGCGTTATCTCGCCTTACCGCAAATCAGGTGAATGACCTCACCGAGCCACTCATGCACGCTATGTCTTCCCACCGATAAAAACGCTGAAGCAAAATAATATCCCGTTAGACAACGGTAACTGTTGCGGCACTCCCCTGCCGATAATACAATTATGCCACGTTAGACCACCAGTAATGCGACGCCTCCGTAATATTTTTCGGCTTTGGCTTAAAATAACTCCAGTAGCGCAAACCAAATCAAAATGTTGTTTTGGTTTTACAATGGTATGTTCCGGTTGCTAAAACTATTTAGAAATTCACTTGTCTCGGCCCCTTCTATACAACACCAAAACTTTCCCAACGAACGTTTAAAACTATATATCAGTAGACACAATATCGTCTTTTAGATAAACTTATTTTATTAAAATTCACGAAATACAATTTATATTTTATTATGTGATATCTTATTAATACCACCTAAGTTAATTACAAAAAATTACACTTTATTCATTAAACTAATTTTTATGGTTTTTTTATTTTTATTTTATAAAAACTCAAAATGGTTGCAACCCATAAACTCGGGTTTTACATACCAAAATCAACTAAGCTTTATTGTCACCAAATTACAACCAAAACTTTACGATATCAAAATCACAACTCGACTTTTCATAACGAAAATCACAAAAAGAATCCCATCATCCAAAAAATTCGAGCGTCGCACAGCTCGTAAAACGTTTTAGAAGAAAATGCATCTCTCTTCTCTGTCTCTCCTTTATACCAAATTTTCGTTGGTACAAAAGAGAGACATACAAGAAAAAACATTTTTTTCAAAACGTTTTACTTTGCACACACTCGATGCGCATTGTTCTTTCTCTCTCTCCCATTCTCGTTCCGTTGCCAACATAACAGAAGAAAACACACAGGAATCCATCCACCAAGAAGTCACATTCACACAGCGAAAACCCGGACGCAAGAAAGCACGTTTAGACAACAAAAACCCGGACGCAAGAAACCGTGGAGAATAGAAACAAATTTACAAAAATGTCTTGTTAAGACAACACAGTCGTAACAAATTCTAAACAGTTACTTTATCAAGTTGATCGCAAAAATAGTTGAAAATAAAAAATACCACATTGCCTTTGATTTTATATACAAAAAATGGGTAGATCTTCATACTCAAACGTCTTTTGCAAGAAAACAAAAAATAACACAAGTACAATTTTTTGGTGTGTTCAATAGAATTAAATGAGGAAAAATTTAAAAAAAAAAAAATAAAAATAAGTTTTTGAGAAAATTCTAAAATACTATTTTGGCGGCCATTTTGAATAGGAAGAGTTGAAACATGGTACCAATTTTATAATTTTTTTAGAATCCCTATTCATTTATCTTTAAAATGAGCCCAAGTTTATAAGTATCGGATAATTAGTTTTTTTTTATAGCCATATATACAACATCAAGTTCATCATTTTTATCAATATTTGACACCCTGTAACTTTAACAACAACAACTACAAAAATTTTTTTTGTTCTATAGTTTTTTTTTCTTAACAATTACTACACATTCAAAACATAAAAAGTAAAAAATTTAAACACGACTTCCGCTTCCATATACCAAATTTGTGATTTCACGTATTTTTCGCCATATATATATATATATATATATATATATATATATATATATATATATATATATATATATATATATATCTATTAGCAATTACGGGGGCTGGAATATTACCTTTTTTCTACTCAATTCCAGAATTTCGCAAGAACGAATAAAGAACAGTAATTTTTAATAAATTTTTATTGTTTTCATTCGAATAGTTGGTTATAAATATGTTTATTCGTCACTATTATCGCTATTTCCAATATCTGAAGTAAGCCACTTAGTGAGTTCACTATAGAATTCCTTATATTCATCCGGTACATAGTGTACAACTTTTGCGATGTCCCGTAGCTTTTTGTGATTTATAGAAATGCAGCTATTATAGACCTTACCAATAGGAAGAATTACTTGATTATGCTTTTTTATTCTAAATGTACTATTCACCAAACCGTCTATAAACGTGGAAGCCTTAACATAACCTCCTAGCTGACTTGTGTACTGCAGATGCCTATAAGTACTAATGCTAAACATCTCGCCAGATTTTTGTAGATCAAAAGAGGTTTTTTTAAAGTAGCGAGGCCACCATTCCTTAAAGTTCAGTATTGAATCGTAAGTCATTCTTCTCTTATGAATAAATTCGATCTAGTCTTCGAACACATCGTGCTATGACAGAAAAATTTCTGTCACAAGGCAAGAAGCTATGACCCCGAATTGGATAATATAGATGAATTATTTCGAATCTTCCATTCATGGTTAATGACATTAATAGTCTGGTCAATGTGTGGTTGCGGTTTTGTCCCGCACATATGCGTCACTAAAAACGTGCAGTTATTTTACTTCTTCAGGAATACTTTTAAATAGTCAAGAACAAAGCTACACACGTCGTAGGACCTCGTTAAGCTACCCCTTCTGTGTATGTGTAGAAAACTGATTTTTCGTTCGTTTTCGTTATATCGTGAATATTAAACACAAAATACCAAAGTTTACGTATATAAAACGTTTCCTGTACAGGAATAAATGGAAGCGGCAGAATATGCATATACAGTGGAACCTCTTTTATCCGGAACGACTGGGGTAAACAATTTCGGATAAAAGATTTTTCCGGATAAAAGATTTTTTTTAATAATTTCATAATAACAGCATATTTTAATATTTTTTAAACTGCAGTGTTATTTGTTAAGATTTTAAATTTAATTTAGTTAATTACATAGTAAAAAAAATTATTTCATTTTTGGAAAATAAGGTAAATAAAAGAGAAAATGAAAGAATACGAAAAAAACTTTTTCCGGATATTAGATTTTATTCCGGATAATAGATTTCCGGATAAAAGTAGTTTGTATGTAGTCGAAAACTATCGCCCTGACGTCGTTTCGATGTTTACAAATTTCAGTAACTTCCTCAATCTTTTTGTAGAGCTTCTTAGCACGTCTTTTATGAATAAGTAGTTCAGCGACCGCAGCTCGTTTTGCAACTTCGTTAAGAGTTGATGATTTTATTCTTTGATTTAAATCCTTGCAGGTAAAACAAACATCAACTTGAGGCCTGCCAAACTTGTAGTTGAAGTTTTCTTTTAAAATCTTTAAGTAAAACTCATACTTCACTATTTCTTTTAATGCAGAACATTTTTCAAGAAACATTTCGTGCATTTTCGTAACTGTTAGGCCAGCTTCTAGATATTTTACAGTTATAGTAGTGTAGTGAGTCTCTTTTGTTGGAAATAATGAAATGTACTGAATAATCTTGTCTACAATCGTTAAATCAAGGCTGTTTCCACGATTTTCATGTCTTCCCCTTAAGTCAACAGGAAATTGATTTAATTCAAGGAGCTTATTTAAGTGATGAATGGCATTGTTTGAAATTGCATGTAAACTTGCGTAGGCCTTACGCCAAACTTCAACCCGACAGGATCTCTTCTTAGCAAAATACTTAAATGAAGGCGTAAGTTGTTTTGAGTGTTCCGCTAAGGCACGATGTCTAGCAACATTAAGTCTTTCAATCAGTCCCATGAGGTAAGTGTCTCTTTCGTTTTTGGGACGCCCACTACACAATGTTAATAATATCACGTTTTTCTCCAATACTGAAAGTAACCATGCAATTCTTACGACAATCACAACCTGGGCCAGTCACAAACTCCTCACCTCTTTGTCTAGCCAATTTCTCTTTTTCCTTCAAATGCAAATGCTTATTGACCTTGCCTTTTTTTCATCGTGGTTCACGCATTCCTTCATCCGACTCTGACATCCATCACCTGATTGTTAGATATCAATAAACCACTGAATAAAAATGAAATACTTATTTTGTCAATGATAAAATAAAAACTTACTCTGCAACACTTTATTAAACTTAATAATAGTATACTGTCAAAAAAGAATATTTCTTATTATTTTATAATAATAATAATAATAATATGTCGTTAAACACTCTCACTCAAACACTTCAAAAAAATTGATAACAATATGTGGTTAATGCCTCTTTCGATACCAACCATAAACTGAATACAAATAAAATTAAAATCTACATTATGACTGTAACTTTTCACGTACTGGGGGAATCCCTTAAATGTAAAAAATGAGTATAGTTTGAAAATAAAAAAATACCCTTTAGTTAAGCATGTTTTGCGTGCGTACACTCAATGGAATTTTTACGATCACCTGTATATATGAAAATAGGTGGAATAGTTTTGTTGATAAATTCAATAGATGCGCTACAGAAATCTGAGTACGATGGAACTCAAAACTCATTTTGGCAAATTTTGAAATATTAACCTTTTTTCACTCAGCCGTTCAATTGTAAAATTTGTATTAAAACTGCTTTTAAGATTTTTTGAAGTGGTAACAAATCTGCTAGTTAATTCGTGTGAAGTTTGTCCTAAATTGTATTCGAATAGCGGGACTTATATTCGAATAGCGGGAATTCCCACGATCAGCGGGTCATCATACTCGCTCGGTAGATAGACGTAGGAGTCAAAAACTTTTATAGATCAATAAATTGGCGGACGTTTTAAACCCTAAGACTAAAAAAATTCTTTTCAACAGAACCAATACTTTTCTCGTGTCACATATATTCGAATAGCGAGAATTCCCACGATCAGCGGGTCATCATACTCGCTCGGTAGATAGACATAGGAGTCCAAAACTTTTATAGATCAATAAATTGGCGGGTTTTTAAACCCTAAGGCTAAAAAAATTTTCTTCTTTTCAATAGAACCAATACTTTTCCCGTGTCACGTATACTCGAATAGTGGGAATTTCCACGATCGACGGAACTTTGCTTTTCGTCATAAATTGGCTAATAGGGTACAGAAACTATTAGCAATGACAAATTGGTGGACCTTTTAATAGAAGTACTAGTCCCAGACTAATTTTCATTGCTTTAATACGTGCACTCAAATTACACTGTTACATTTAATTATAAACATTGTTGTTGGTTTAGGACAAGTTAGGACAAACTTCACATCCGTGCTAGTTATTGTTTTCAATAACACCGTATCAAGAAACCATAAAAAATTGTTCCCACAACTAGAGAACACCAACAAATTATTTTATGAAAATCTGATATTAACTGGTTTTATGAAAACTTAAAATGGAAATCATTTAGAAGTTATAAAAAAATTTAAAAACTTTCATAGCCAGATTGGTTTTTCATTTTGACCTGAGGGCCTGAGGTTACCAAGTGACTTGATTTTACTCTTATTAAAAGAATCGTCGTACTTCGCATTCGGCATGGAAAAATATCTAAATAGAACAAATTATTAGAAACAACCTTAGACCATTAAATACTTTCGAATGATAGAAGTGTATTTGATCTGTCTCCAGTATTTTTGTGAGCCTCAATTGATTTTGCGACCGTTTGGTAAAGCTATGTAAAGCGTTGTAAAGCGATTTCGTTAAGAGAATAGAGATAGAAGAGAAGAAATGTAAAACAACAAAAATTATATGAAAATAATAATCAAAATGCTTGCATTATCAATTAAAGTCACTAGAGATTACGGAGACATAAAATTTTTTATTTTGAAATCGAGCTAGCGAGTAGTCTTAGGAAACAATAAAACGGGATTTTAAGTAATCTTAATTGCTACAAAAAGGTTTTTAAAACCCTTTAAAATACGCTGCAATTATTCAAAAATAAAAGCGTTTACGAATGGTGTTAAAATAACTGGCCAATTTTTTGGTATTTGAAACCCATTTCAAAAACTTTTATTAGTTCCACAAGGGTTTTATAAAAATCTTCATAAATGTTGAAATTATACAAAATTGATGACATAATGGAACCATTTCAAAAAGGCTAGATATGTAACTCTTAAATTATACCTCGTTTCTGGTTTTCTAAAACTTCGGTTACTTCGCTAATTGGGTTGGGTCTAATTTTTTAAAAAATATACATTTTATTTCTCGATTTAAGCCTGTTTCGATTTTATTTAAAAATAAAATAGATTTAAACTAGGTCGACAGTGTAAAATAGTGATGATGCAACTTCCCAGCCCTAACGCACTTTATTGCAGTCTGTGCTTTAAACATTGATTTACATGACCCACAAAAGCATACATTTACAGAAAGTTAAGATCTGTATTAGAAATTGAAGCAAATTTTGTTAATGTGTATATAGAAATCACGATTTTTTCCGGTCTGTCATTATGAATTTTGACAGAAACTATTACATTTATAAGATGCGTTTATGCAATCTGTGCTGGGATGTTCTAACATCAAAGTTTGCGATATTTTATCGAAGTCTACGTCTCTTTCAGCTAGAATTAATTTGACTTCTGTTTCGTTTATCAATTATTTCTTCTCTATTGCTATCACAACCTACTGGATTTGAACAATATCTATTTCACTTATTTTCATTCTATAATCGAAAAAAAAAATTATTTGGTGATGAAACACAGTAGAAACATCACAATGTTGCAATCTAGCAGGTTGGTAAATGATATAAAAATTGAAACAGAGATAAATTTTATTCTACAGAAACGAGTAACAAACTTCGAAAAATTATCGAAACATATGCCGACATGTTGTAACTATCACTTTTTTTGCTTCGACGAAAAAACCGAGCTACTTTGATCAAAATTTAAAAATTTACATGCAAGAAAAAATATTTTTACTTCTAAAATACCGTTATTCTATCGAAAATGCATCGATGCGAAAAAAGTGATAGTTACAACATGTCGGCAATGATGATGTTAGAACATCCCAGCCCTGTATCCAAATTTTGTTCGAAAACCGCGACTTAAGAGTTTGTCTGTTGTTTCATCAACACACTAGATGTAAATATAAAATTTAATTATTATTTACATCAATCAACAATATTATTAATTTTGTGCATCTATAGTAGGTTAGTGAAACACCGCAGCAAAACTTCCAAATAGTGGATATCCCTTACAACCATTTTGGTTAACAAACATCCAAAATTCCCAGATCAACAAGAGAGGATGTATAATCGGATGCTTTGTCAAATCCGAAATAAAATTGAACGATGCATCGGTTTACTAAAAAGTCGGTTTCGGCAAAGTAAACATAATATTTTGTGTTAGAACAATCATTATATTTTTCTTCTTATAGTTTAGCTGTTTCTCAGGAGTACGTAAATTGCGATACGATCCTCAAATGGTTACAAATATTTCACAACATTCTCGTCAATTTCATATTCACGAAGACGATTCCCCAAAAATGGTAGACGACAATGTTTTAAGCCTAAATACCGAGAGAGGCTCTCTATTTATTGCCGGCCAAACAAAGGCGAGATTGAGTTGTGCAGTTTTTAAACTCAAATAGGCAAGTTTAGAGGAAGACGCAGTGCGGTAAGTATTAGATCGTTGAGTATTAACGAAAATTCGAAGAGGAGAGTATAAATCAAGGTAGTGTCTTTGGAAGATTTTCAATTTCTATAAAAAAAAAAACAAAATAAAAAATATTCATGTACAATAGATAGACATATGGTTACTCTACGAGTATATTATGTACATATATGTATATATTAAAATTTAATTCTTATTTTGCCCGTTGGCTGATAATAATTCATTATTATTTTTTAATAAACGGTTATTTTCTTTTAATTCTTTCAGTATCTCCTTCAGGAGAATATTGGCCTCTTCTTGTATTTGGACAAGCCGCCTTTGCAATTTGTTGGACTCTTCTTGTAGCCGAATAGATTTCAGGATCGATTCCATTATTGTTGTGGGCTAAAAGTAATTTTATATAATTACCAGAAATAAAGGATATATACAATTGTACTTACTCTTGGTCGCCTGATGTTATAAGAACACATGGAGAACCATTGTTATTTGACATTGAGTCGATTGGTACAACATTTATTTGATCTTGGTTTCGTGACGCTAATTGTTAAACATTCGTATTGGAGACGGCTGGAACATCATCGGCGGTTGATGATGCTAACTGGTCGGACACTCAGAGCTTTGGACGTCGACTTGTGATACAGCTTCTATTACTAATTCAACTTCTTGCTCGTTAAATACCTATCATATAAATTACAAAAAAATCGGTTTTTTACAGGACTTGGTATCGCTGGTTCGGTTTGTGGTACATCGGATGCATCAACTGCTGTAGAAGGCTAAGAGGATCGCATTGGATGAGAAAATGACTAAATTAAAAATGTATGTAACAATTATATGTGTTATTTATATCAATAGACAATACAGTTCTTAAAATTTATACTCACTCTAAGATTAAATCCACCTTCAAGGTCAGAATTTTCATCTAGTACCTGAAGATTGTACCTTTGTTCGGTTTTCCAGTCCAATTCAGACATCACGGTAGTCTCGGGGTCAAGTCAGTCGCCTCCAACCTCAACATTAGTTAAAGGCGCCACTCCACTACAATTACGATGATTACGTATTATTTCCAGTTTGTTCTTAACTTTATATCGTAATGAATTCCATGTCTGAAAGTACTCAAGTACATTAAATTATGATCTTGTACGAGCTAATATATATATTTAAATTTTGCCATTGCTCCTCATTTGTATTTAATGGACCAAGTACGTTCAACGTTTCAGCCCTAACATCGCAAACCGCCTTTAAGTCATTCGACCCTCGCACGGTTGCACGTTTTCCTTTAAGGAAAGTTGGGTTTATTTGAAATATAAATTTGAATTTATTAGGATAATTTACAAATTTAACTGTGTTTTTTTGTGGTTATATAATTTATTTTGAGGTTTTACTTTGGACAAACAGGAAATCTGCTCTACCAGATCAATTAGCATTTTTATGACGGTTACCGACGCGTTTACTCAACTATAATATAAGTGGTCAGCTTAGTTTCTAAATATTAAAATACTCAAATAAGCACTTAAGGTTTTTGTCTTTGCTAAATCAACTACTCCCAACTGTTCTACCTTTTTATTATGGGTAGTTGAAAGTGTTATGTGAGACATATTCGTACGACCCAGAGAGAAAATGTTTAACTATTTCGGTTTTCATGAACTGTGCATCATATTATAAATGAGCTTAAGGTCAATATTTGGTGTCGAGGTCATTTTATAATTATATTGTAAATATTGTACCACGATACAACATGTTTCGGCTGTAGAATGGCAGCATTTTGGTGATAAAACAATTTTTTTTTCAAAAATTTATTAATTAGTAGGGTAATCATTGAAATAACTGCTTTGGCAATCCACAAAAATGACACCATTTCAAAAATCCCATTTGAAAATGGTAAGCTTTTCTGTCTGTAAACAACTAGAAGCAAACCTTTTAAGCCTTTCAATATTTAATTTCGATTGGGAAAGGATGTATGTCCGATTCTCTTATAATCATATGGCTTCAATACTAAATTCAGTTAATTAATAGTATTTTCGTTCATATACAAAAATTATACTGAACAACAACTTTATTAACATTTCCACAAATTACCGTGGATTATTGCTTTACCTAATGTGGACTAACCAGTTAAATAACACGTACTTATTGATTTAAAAATGTTCAAATTGGGAAGTAGACCAAGCTGCAATTGCCATCGAAAACATACCAGATGAAATGCAGAACTATGCTAATTTTGTCTTTATTAGTATCTTGGAAATAATTAATTGGTCGAGATTCGATTAAAAAGAGTAAAATTCAAAATCTTTTCGAAACTACAGTTGCGGGTCTCGTAGGTAATTTGCTAAAATATCACGACTCACGAGGTTTCTGATTAATTAAAATGGAAAGCCTTAAAATAAAAGTGGTAAAATAGGATTATTTTCAATTAACATGGTTTGGAATAAGGACCACAAATATTTAATAAAATCCGATTTGGTTACATCTTATGTGTACAGCTCGTTTCAATATCAGAAAATTCAGGAGTAATCTTATTAAGAAGGCACACAATAAATGCACTCGTAATATCAGCTATTGGAAATTCTTTTAAGCGTTTTATTGTGCATAAATTGAATTCATGTATTTCCCAATTTTTAAGAATATTCTGTATACGATTCTGTTGACGAAGTTTCAAATAAATATTAAATTACGTGACCGCAACAAAAGGTTAAAGAACGTCGCCTCAAATATTTCGATAATAAACAAAGTTAGATGAATAACATTCACTTTATTTTGCATTTTTGTAGATAAACTTTATTACTTCAAACAATAGAGTCTACGTATTTTTAACTACGCTATATCTAGAAAAATGTAAATGGGGATCGGATTCAATTATTTAAAATGGTAATTAGCCGTTTCATCTCTTTTGTAATAATTAAAAAAGGTTCGTAGATTATAATCGGTCTCAATTTTGAATAATGCATTAACAATGTCACAATTTTCTTCGCGATTTATTTAAAATCAATTTACAATTCTGTTTTTATGGAAAAGACTTGTGGGTGTTTATATTCCGAGTAAAAGACAATAAAGTTACGTGTAATTCTTCAATATATGTACATCTTACTATTACTAAGTAATAACCTTTGGGACATATTAAGGTAAATAATTAAATATCCTCATAAATCATACAAAAAAACAAGACAATTTTTTAAAGAACTATCCGGTTTCATAAATATTAGCTAGGCAAAAGAATGAATCACAAACTGACCACAAACTGAATTTGTCAAGTGAGAAGTATTTAGTGCAACAGAGCGAACCATATCAATGATTATCAAATTTGATTCAAGTAGGATTCATTATTTAGGCATTAAGATTAACATTATTATTGGCATCATGTTAAAGCACCTATTATAACTGAACTTGAGCTGACAAGACGCCGGATCTGATTAGGGCAGAATAATTATAACGCAGAGTACCGGTTATGGTATTATTTCGTTCTGCGTCTATGTCAACTGTTTTCAGAAATCGGCAGAGCAAATGACCGGCTTTAGCTTAACAAAAAAAGAAAAATGGAAAAATCGTATACAAAGATTTAAAAAAATTTAAACTTAAAGCTTCTGCATCTATGGAGAAAATGTGCGTTCAAAGAAAAAAAAAGATTTAGAAAATAGTGATATTTGGCTTATACTGTTACAAAATAATGATTGTAGCAGAATGATTTTAGTATATGTTTAGAAAGGGACAGTTTCCTTTATCTAAATCTTCCAATAATTCATACTTAGAAATATGCAAAAGTGTAGTGGGAACATTTCGCGGCATGATGACCAATCTATAAAATCGGTTATATTCATGGTAATCACATCATAGTATGGTTATATAATATGTTTTGAGCCAAAGATTTTAATAAACTCACTAAATCATTTTATAACTTAGATGGATCGGCAGACTTTATTTGAAATCCTAAATTGACACCAGCAACATCCTTCAAAATAGATGCCAAAAATACGAAGTAATCTTTAGAGGAATGATTATCAAAAATTTGGCTTAATATTTCTGCTGTTTTGCAATCTTGCTTTTCTATATTCAAAAATTTTACTTAATTCGAGCCATGCTGATAAAATTATTCTAATATGTAGTGGTTTCAATAGAGAGCCAACGAGTATCGGAAATGCTAGGGATAGCTAACGCTGGTAAATTGTTATTTATTAAATTATACAGCTCTTTATATTTATGTAATCTAATGCTCGAGTGTGCGAAGTAATTGTGTTTCTCGTGCTAAAAACTCCAACTCCGTTGGTAAACATTTGCTTGCGTGGTGTACAGCCAGTACTATCGAATAGCAAGCACATCTAATTAATATTACAGATGGTACGTCTAGCATGTACACCATTATTTATGCCTGTCATAATTGAAGCGTTATCGGTGCCCAATCGTAAAAACTGTTTCAAGTTTAAACCAAACAAGTTGAAGGTTCGAACGATTTTCCACTACAGTTGAAGGTTATTTTAACTTATCTTACACTTTTGGTATTCTTGAGGTAAGCCAAGAGCAATCAATAATTGCTTATCTACATCAAAAATATATTACAAACATTGTATTTATTTCCATGTTTATCTTTTTTATATTTTATTTAATTTTCAGACACTTTCTTTACATACCTACCAGCTTCCATTATTTCGATTGTGTTATATATAGTATATATTTATATTATCAATATTTTATATTTTAAATGGTTAAAATATACCTACAACTTACTAATTTTTTGCTGTAATTTTTATTTACATAATATTTTAGCAGATTAATAGCTTGAAGCAGTATACAATTGTAAATTGATAGATCTAACTCAATAACTGAAAGTTATACGTATACAATTTAAATTTCGCATGGGTTTGGCTTTTGCAAAATTGTTTGTTAAACACAAGCAGTGTATAAAATGACGAATATGTGTATATAATGATTTTGTCTGCGATAAGATTTTTTTTTATTAATTATTACCAGCGTGTTTTTGACACATCCCAAAATGCTGTAACAAATTTTTGTATTTGATTTATTTTAGTCGATGTTTCATTCTCTTTCAGATGTTTCTGTGTAAATTTTATTCCAAACAGTTTAATTGTTGGCAGGCTTTGTTTTGCACTGTATCATTTAAATGTCATAAGTGCAAAAAATAAATATTTGTACCACCCCATGATTCTCATATTTGATATTATTTATATGCAAGGCCTATTCCAATTGAATTTCAACCAGACGTGCGACGATAGGTGTAGTGTGGCAGTGTTGAAAACATCATACAAATATTTATCACAAAACTAACTAATGAATCCACTTTGAACGATTTATTGAAACTTGGAAACATGCTAAACTATTGTGATTCGTACATTTTCATCCGTACATACTACAGACAGAATTTAGAATAGTTTTTCCTCCCGGCCAATTGTTACAAGTCAAAAAACCAATTTTATTAAAAAATTTAGTTACTAGTATTTCGGGTTACATTCTGACTGGCAGCGCATAATAAAAATTTCAAATGTTTACAAATATTATGTAAACATAAATAGTTTTGTCAACAGGCTGTACATGTGTAAACAGGTTTGTTGTATTGTTTATGATAAACATAGCTTTCTGTTGACAATCAGGTTAATGCGCGATGTTTCTCGCGAGATCACTTTCCCTACATAACATCACTTATTCAATACTTAAAAGACACTGGGGAAAGAGATAGGGTTCTAATTTAGTCTAGCAGGTTATGACCGCTATATAAAAAAATTATGTTGTGAGACAGCACTTAACTTTCATATCGTATATCATTGGTATATTGAGATATTTCTCTAAATCTAAAAAATATCTAGAAATAAATGAACTTACAGACAAATATCTCCTTCCTATTTTTACCACAGCTTTATTTTTTGTTTCACTTTTCTTTATTTTATTATTTAAAAATCAAACTTTTGTAATTTCTTGCATGGTTTTTCCTTTCATGTGCAACATGAAATGACATTTTTGGATCTTTTGATGTTTTCTGTCTTCTGCGATCGGGAAAAGGAACTTTCTTTCTCTTGTCCTCGCTATATAGCTTACTTTACACATTACACATTGTACCAATTTGTAAAATTTTACTGAAAATAAAAATTATATGGACATGGGACATTTCTAGGGTTAACTCAAAACAGATGTCAAATAAATAATAATATAAATAATAATATTAATAATAATAATTTACGTGTTCTTAATAATTAATAATTAAAGTGAAAATGATCGATCATTGACACTTTGAAATGTGTGTAGGCGTTGTTTTTAGTTTTAAGTTTAATCTAGTTTTTTGAATAACAGTTAACTATTTTCAAAAATAATCATATAATAATAATTAAAAAGTGCTGTCCAGTGGATGAAATGTTTTTATATACATTAAACCATGTTGAAATATTTGTAACGGGATATATTCTACGCGAAGTATATGTCTTTTTAATTTTTCGATATCTGTATATGTATATATCTGCATATGGAAGTGCAATTCAGAGAAATTTCCTTTTAATATTTTTTATTATATGCATAAATGTCGTATATATTTATGAATGGTTATATGTTGTGGGTGTGTGTGTAAATACAGTGAAGCTTCTGTAAGTCGAATTATACCTTAAATCGAATTTCGATTTATGGTAGGAACATTTTTCATCAAAACTTCCTGTTTAAATAATATATAAGTATATATGGTGTAAAATTCGTGAAATCAAAAATTTTTGGAAGTAATGTTTTATATTTGTGATTTTTATGTTTTGAATGTGTAATGCAGGGTAAAAAAAATATTGTAGAACTATTGTAAAAGAATAAGGATTAAGAAAATATTGCAAAAATAGTATCATCTTTAAGTTTTTGTATTTCAAAATGACCACCAAACTGGTTTTTCTCAATTTTCTGAAAAACCTATTTTTTTTTTAATTTTTGTTTTTGTTCGCCATTTAATTATATAAAAAAAAATAGGAGATATTTTTTGTTTTCTTGGAAAACGTTTTAATATCATGACCTACTCTATTTCTGCATATAAAATTTTTAACTTTTTTATATATTATTTTATTTTCACTTCAACATACCATTTTCTTGCAAATTACAACTAAATAAGACCACCAACTCTTTATGTAGATAAATTTAAATTTAAAACCAAATTTATTGGTAAACAAAATTTTTATTAAAAATTAATTTAGTAATTAATTACATTTTAAATCTAATATAATCTTTACTATTTGAATATTTCTTAAAATTAATGTAACCTTCTCCTGAAGGAATAACTGCATGGAAATCGCGAGTTCCTTTTACAGTTTTCAATTTTTCGAACCTACTGGCAAGTTGAATTTTTTTTCGAGTTATATTCAATGTCAGAACAAAACTCAAAAACCATATCAGTCTTTAAAATTTTAGCCCATATGAATAATTCTGCTGAATCGTAATGATACCGTCAAATTCATCAGTGAGACTGGCTCTGGATGCCATTCTCTTGATGTACCTCCTACTCCATCGCATGGTCCCTTTCCATGTGCTGTGGCACAAAAATGCCATTCATAATCGACTCCGAAATCCTGTGTTTCATTATACTCATAAAATTATTTTTATTTTTATAATTTGCACCATCAGTAATATAATAAATTTTGTTTAAACTCGACATTTTAGTTTTCAAGAACTGGATCATTTTTACAATGAAAGATGAACTGCCGCAGTGACATGACTAAGACAATCCAAAATAACAATGAAACTGTAGTGCTGCAATTTCCCATCTACATTTATGTAAATTACAAATTGATGAATAGTCGCTTGCATATTATTCCAATGAAAACCCTGTGCTGCATTCTGCATTATAAATGAATAATTTTCTGCAAAGTCATATGAAACAAGTGCTTCTGTAAGCTCCAGAATAAGTTTTTTATTTTTTACGAACCTAGATTGTTGAAGTGAAATTAAATAATGAGGAATCAGATTTCCAAACATTCTTGTAACGGTTTTGAGTAATTTTCCAAATTGCATTGGTCAGTTGAAATCCACTGACTGCATGATAAATCAGCATCCTCGTAGTTCTTTTCCAGAAAGACGTTCTTCAAATATTCTCGAAATAAATTTAGTCCTGGACAATTCTTGCATTTTAGAAGATAACATGTCGGCTTAGGATCTGGACATAAAATAGATGAATTGCAATCTTGGTATTTTGATATTTTTCCGTTTCTAATAGTTTCTATTTTGGTTCCATAAATAATCAATTTTATATTTTGATGTATTGCACAAACACACTGTATGCGTTCCACTGCTTCCTGGTTGCACACAGCTTTTAGGACGAAGCAAGCAAAATTTGGAAAATCCGATTTTTTTTACTCGTCGTTCTGATGGAGGATCTTGTAGCCCTCGTAGCATTCTTTTAATGTACTCATCATTAGACGTTTCTGAACTTTAACTTTTTAAATAATTAAGCAATCGTTTTTTCCAGGCATTATCCGACTGACTTCATCATCGTTATAATAATCTATCATTGATTGCTTTAGTTCATCGCTTATTCGTTTCCCAGTTTTAGGTACAGGGAGACCAAGTGGGCCGTTCGTTTTCTGAATATGTTTAGCATTATGCACCAAGTATTGTGATGTGTTGAGCTCCTGTTGAATTTGTTGTATGGTTAGTGACTTCGGCAGTGTAGTCAGCAGCTGTATCTTATCACAAATTTCCTTCAATTGTTTGAATTTACTTTTCAGTATATCTATGAATTCGTCATATAAATTAGCCTTCGTTGCGTTGTCCTTTGATTGATTCACAAGGGGCTCGATTCCAGGAATCAAAGATGATGATGTTGATGGTACTTGATGCTGTTGCCTAGCTTCTAGTTTACTGGCATATATGGGCGACATTCCAATATCTGGTAAAACCTCATTGATTTTTTGAAAAACACTCTCTTTTTGTATTTCTCGTTCTTCACTATCACTCCTAGTGGAATTTATTTCAGATTCTACTGCAGTTGATGACGATTTCGGCGTAGCTAAGGAACTTGATGGTGAAGAGGGTGATGTATCTGTTTCAATTTGTCGACGTTTAAAAGAACTGTTCGCATAACAAGTCATATAAATGAATAAATTTTCATTTCTTTCCATCGAAGGCGGCAAAAAATCCATAATATATTTATACACTTTACGTAAATTTTTAGAATACTTCGAGCCAACAAACGGCTTACAACACTTTTTAATTTTATTTTATTGTGTCACTAGAATTTGAATTTTGTTTAAGTCAATGTTACTTACTTTTACACTTTAAAATTTGAAGTACCTAAATATTGATTTTGACTCTTATTTATACCAAAAATTTAAAACTAGAAATGAATACCTGAAACATGTACCTGAAAAACTCCTTTTAAAAGGAGGACCAAAACATTTTGTGTAGTAAATATATACGGGGCTGGGCATTAAAAATAATTAATTTTATTATTCATTAGAAGTAATTTTTACCTTTATTTTGAAAAAATGAAGCAACAGTTAAAAACAAAAGATTATTTTAGGTATAAATTAAGAACCGAATAGGTATACCGTTAAGTTTATATGGAGAAATAGAGTAGGTTGTTAATAAAACAAGTGACACAAATGATTTAAGCAGGGTTTGTTCAGGTGTCATTGAAAACATCAATAAATTTCCAAAATATGGAAGATTAACAGAAAATTGAAGCTTATAATAATTTAAATATCCATCTAGCACAAATTTATTTTTAGCGAATAATAGCCGTTGATGTTCTTCATTTACAATTGTTCATGTTCGAGAAAACTGTTATTATCTATTATATTAATACGCTTAATTTTTTCAAACTCAACCCTAAAACGACCCCTAAACATGATCCGATCCGTTTAAATTTTTCAGGGTAGGTCAACATAAATATAGCGGTGTGCCTTTACTAGAAAAATCGGAAAAATTCCACCGGGAAGTACTTGAAACGGGTACCTCAGGTGTTTTCAGCAAAATTTTGTCACAACGCCAGAATGCCATGACAAAATATGTTTATATTAAATCTATGATCATGCGCATTACACCGTGACAATGACAAAATTTATTAAAATTGCCGATGTTTTTCTCATAACACTGTGATAGTGTGATGACAAAATGAGTAGAAAATTTTGTAATTGAATCTCAGTTAAACAAAACAGAGAACATAAAATGATTTTACTACATACATTTTGGTGTTAATAGCTGTGAGTGTAAAAATACAATTTTGTCATGACACTCTATCTATTTAAGATTTAAAAATTAACCGCGTATATGAATTTACTTTATTTTTGATAAAACTGCATCAAATTTACATCCTAAAAAATCTTCTTAATTATTTCTTAACCAAAAATTCAATAAAATGCATTCACGTGACTGATTATTCAGTCGAAGATCAGCTTCTATCTATCTTCTATCAATCTACTATATTAATATTCTTAATAATTTATTCATACTCAACCCTAAAATGACCCCTACACATAATCTGATCCGTTAGATTTTTTCAGGGTAGGTCGACATAAATATTGCGCTGTGCGTGGGCTAAAAAAATCGGAAAAATTCCACCGGAAAGTACCCGAAATGGGTACCTCAGGTGGTTTCAGAAAATTTCCAAGTTTTTGTGCGCGTGAAATCTTGCAACATTTGAGAATTTTATGGGACGACCAAAAAGCAAATATTTTTGTTCAAATTAGTGGCGCGCGATTCAAATTCAAAGTTGTAAAACAGTTGGTACGCGATTCAGATTCGAAGTTGCAACACTTCGTTGCGCGAATCAATTTCAAAGTTGCTTAATGGTTGACGCGCGATTTAAATTCAAAGTTAATCATGCCAGGAGCAGAGCTCACAATCATAGACGGGTAGTGGGTGTTCCATTAGCTGGGAAAATCATCCTCATGTGTGGCGAGTACCTGAAGGAACGACGCGCGCGAACTTGCGAATCGACCATCAAGTTGAACCCGCTTTGGAAATTGGTAAATAAGTTTACACTCACCAAGAACATGCGCGTCGATGAAGGTGAGGACGAGTTTGCGCAATATTTGCTTTCTGTTGGAAACGGCAATGCTCGAACCGACCCGATCACACTTCCGGCAGACTTCCTCTAAGTGTGATAGATTTCGTGTATGGTGACATCAACGCAACACCAGCCGAAGGAACCATCGAGGAGCGCACCATCCTTGCACCCAAGAAAGATGATTGCGCGCTAACCAATCAGCAGGTGCTTGATCTCCTGCCCGACGAACAAGAAGTCAAACATAGTACTGATAAACTTGACAGTGACGACATGCATGAGGAACTCCGCCTACCCGTCGAGTTTCTCAACAAGATTGAAGGGTCCGGATTGCCGCGCCATGCCATTCCGCTAAAGGTAAACGCGATCGTTCGTTTGATGAGGAATCTAAACTCTAGCAAGGGTCGAATTAATGAAACACGCATGCGCGTTGCAAAAATAAACCGCTACATTCTGGAATGTGAGGTGCTGACTGGCTTCTCAAAAGGCGAGCGCGTTCTCATCCCACGCATTAATCTCTCACCCTCGGAAGGTATCTTCTCATTTAAAATGTCTCGCCTTCAACTTCCGGTTTAGCTCGCGTTCGCCATAACCATCAACAAGAGTCAGGGTTAAAGCTTCAAGAAGGTAGGAGTGTACATGCCGCTCATTTGACGGACTCAAGGTGTTTATCGTTGAGACAAGCGATTAATCAGCTGATCGGGATGGGCGCATCACAACAAAGAATGTATTTTTTGAAGAGATTCTGTGCATGTAAATTGTAATGTATTTTACTATTTTATTATCTACCTTCTACTATTATTTTATTATCCTTTTGTACATTTCTTATGAAATATTTAGATTAAAGTTTGCCTCAGCAATTGTGTGGTTGTCCCTTTTGGGATTTTAATATTCAGTTTGGGTGTGTAAGTGATCATGTGATACCGAGCGCGCGCTTCCTGTTTGAGATATGAATATTTGACTTGACACGTATACTGTGTACATTGAAGCGCGTGCTTGCCGTTTACGATTTAAAAATTAACCACGTATATGAATTTACTTTATTTTTGATAAAAGTGCATCAAATTTACATCTTCATTCAACAAAATGTATTCACGTGACTGATTATTCAGTCACAGGTCAGCTAGTTTTACAATAATTAAGATAGATATTTTTTAAGTAATTACTGATTTAACCCTAATATGAGTGACGTGGGTATCCGGGTTCCTTTTGTACTTTTAGACGTCTATTTTTCTATGTTTTACTCCCAATAAAAACTTTTAATTTTATGAGAACTTCTAGTTCAATTAGTATAGATTATGATCGTACTTAAAAATTAGAAATGTTACAACTTGGACGAACGTGGAAAAAAATAAATTAATCACTCAAATTAAGATATTTTTTCTTCACTCACATGAGGGTTAAATGCAGAAAAATTTCTTTTGTACATTATTTTATTTTGTAAAAATTTATTAAATTCTTTCCAATAGCGTTTATTTCCTACATTGTGTCACAAAGTACTTATTACTAATATTACTACAATAATAAGTACTTTGTGATTGTGTCTGAAAATTGTATTTTATATGTTTTTGTAGACCTGACGAAGATTATATTATAATCGACACGTGGTAAAACTCTTAGTTTTATTTATTCTTTTTTTGTGGCTATGTTAACCCGATTTACACAAACATTAATTATAGCTGTATTTTCTTGAGACAATTACAACAACACCTCAATGGCTAAAGCAAAAACTAAAGCATTTTAGAATTTTGCTTTGGCTGAATGATAATGCAGATTTGCATTAGTTGAAATAGCTGAATAGCGCTGATTCAGCTAAAACAAAAATGTTTTAGTTCTCAAGAAAATACAGCCTATATTTTACTTAAATATAAAAAATAAAATCAATTTCAGATTAATTCGGAATTGTTTGAAAATCGTATTGAATTTCAATTAAAACTGTACTAGAATATCTTACTTGAATGACCAAGTTGCTCGAACAAATATTAATATCGAAAAAAATAATTTTTCTATGTGGATTATACTGGCCATGCGAAACAATTTAGAATTGAATGCAATAACATAATTACAGAGCTATACAGGTTTGAATCTACAGTTAGGTCTCTTCAATAGGAAAATTATAGGAAATATTAATTATAGGAAGAAATTTGAAGAAATAGTTGAAAATAGTAGACAACGCGGTACAATTAAAAGTACGTTCAGTTTGCTAATAGAGTAGGACAAAATATTATTAACCAATCACACAGACTTCTGTTTAATTTTCGTTTATTCGTAATCTTCCGGCAAATTAAGCAACATAATATAAAAATTCTTATCTCTCACCATAATCTCTCACCATAAATTAACGTTTTACGACATTAACGATGGTTCCATATTTCGCTTATCACTTTAGATGTAAATCTATGTGTCCTTGCAAAATCTTACCTCCACACGTTATTTGAATTCGACGCAGGATAAAATTAAAAATAACCACAACAAATTGCAACGCAACATAATTAATAATTCAAAGTGTTGATAAGATAAAGAGTGTTAAAATGAAATCCCTCGTTATAATATATACTAATATTAAATAAAAAAAAATTAAAACCGAGTTAACAATCAACTCATGCGCCAAATTAGGTTTTTTTTTATTATACGTCCATCGAATATAAATTAAATTTCTTCATCTCGTGCACGTTCGCTCTTGTGTTTTTCGGTTTTCCTCTAAAACCAGGCAACGCAAAAAAAATCCGTATAATAAAATAAAATTGATAATAAAATACAACAAAAAGTTGTATATGATTTTCACACATTTCAGCCTTATTTATTTGTAATTATCGTGCCTTTACACATTATTTATCATATATTTTGATCGATTAAATTATTTATAAGAATGTTAATGTTAAAGCGGGATCGTCGTCATTACACGCCAAAAATAAAATTTAAAAGAATCATAAAAAGAAGATTATAATTTATGATTTCTTCTCACTTCGCATGAAAATTATAATTTTTGCCTCCGGCCGAATGTTTTCCATTTTAATATTTTTAAATGATCATGATCGTTTATTTTCTTATACATATATGTAATTCATATTTAAAAGATATATCAATATTTTTATAGCTTATAATTTTAAATTTGAGTGTAAGAAATTGTGTTCAGAACGTACGAATAGAAATCAAATAAGATTTGACTCATGTTTAACTTTTCATTTTATGCTTTAAGTTGCGGTTGAAAATTATATGTGTGTATAGTAGGTGTACGTGCCGATAAGCCAAGATGTTTTTTTAAAATAAATATTTAGTTTAACGAATTAAAAACTGTTATGTAAGAAAGGGTTATAGGTTGTAATGTGTTAATAATGTGGCAGTCTCGAAAATTAATAATGCAGTGGCATTATGCGGTTTTGAAAGTAATACGTGTTAGAATAAATTTATATTGAATAACCCTTTATCAGATTTTGTAATTTTTACTTATGAAGGAATGAATTCCTTTATGCGTGCAATGTAACATTTATATTACGTTTCGTTCTCTACATCGAAATCGATGCTATTGGAAAATGGACATGCTTTCATTACGGACTAAATATTTCCTCTGCCTTATACTCTTCTATACCAAATACAAAATAATAGACTTTAATGTATGTGCTCTTAAGTAATAGAATACAATACGGGGGTAGAAGTTCGTTATTCGATAATATTATACATATTATACTCTTGCCAAATTAATGTATGGTTCTAGTAAAGCGAGGCGTATACATTACGCGTTTCTTCTACAATATTAAGATTCTAGAATAGTGAATTCAATTTACCAATAAAATCATTTTTAACAAATATGAATGGAAAGATAAAGTTAAATATTATCCGTTTAACCATTTGCTACTTCTGTACTTCTATCTTTAACCCGTATTCCTGATACTGTCCTGAGGATTTGGTATACTGTCGATGATAACCGCCCTAATTCCATAGATGTTGGTTTTGCAGTTAGAATATATTGAGAAGTGAGCATCATATTTTTATATTTTCAATTATCAAAATTCTTTTTCTTTGCCAAAAGATAAAACCTTTAATCGATTCAGTTTGGTATCTTTTTTTAAGGTTCCGAACTTCATCGTTATGACAATTGATTTTGTTCCGATTTAATAAGGGTATAAAGTTGGAAGTTTCCATCATAATAAAACTACTAACCGCAAGTATTCTTTTTTACATAACCTAAAAAACATTCTCTTAAATTAGTAGGGCCAAGTTATCTACCCCCAGAAAACTTTATAACTTAGAAGAACAAATGAGATTTTGACATTGTTCGGAATATGACCGTATTTGATCATGGTACCAAACATTGTTTGCTGCTTTCAATGCTAAAAATCATGCCATTCTCCTTCGAAATTGAATTGGTGATGTTAATAGCTAGTTTAAAAGTATTTTGCAAATATTCTTTATACAATCTGTAAACCCTAACAATGTGAATGAGACATTTATTATTGAAAAGTAAAACTTTTGCAAACCATACGAATTTCGTTTTTAGTAGACTTTACCATGTACATAAGCATAAAGTTATTTCGGTTAGACAAATTCTATTACACGAATGACTGCAAATATACTGATTGCTTCTTTGGTTGTACCCCAATACCCGAAAAAATTTCTTGCGCTTACTTATCGTTTGCTTTTTCAAGAACATTAAAATTCTGCTATTGGTTCTAAAATTTCATATTTTGGTATGCCAAACAGTTCCAATACAAATATAACATGATTCGTTTTGGTATTTCATTTCAAATTGAGAACTGCCAACAAACAATGTAAAATTCGATCGGGATTTTAAAATTTATATACACTTAACTATTTTCTGCTGTTAGGGAGTCAGCATGAAGGAACGTAATGAATTAAATGTTACACTGAGAAAAATTTTGGTTTATAAAATTAAAAAACGAAGTTTTTAATTTCTCAAAGTTATAAATTTATTTGAATTTCAAAAGTATATTTTTGAAATTAAATGAAATTTTTGCAAACTAATAGAAAGCTTTTTTATTTTAAAAAGATATTTTGTAAAATGATTTATAAAATACATTTTAAATTTAAAAAGTTTAATTATTTAAACATAATAATTTATTTCAAAAGAAGTCTTTTAGCATTTAAAAACAATTTTTTTGATAATAATAACAACTTATGAAAATGCTTATATTTATTGTTTTGCCAGAAATTCCGTTGTGTTATTTTTCAATTCGTCTATATTTTTTTCGGCTATTTATATAATTCGCCAAGTCGATATGTTCTTGTGTTATATTAAAGGTATGAAGGTTTGAATTTTTGTAGCTTGGTCGTTGCAACCTAATGAGTACTGTACTGACTGAGTAGAACAACTTTTTTTCAGTACGAAACGAAACCAAACTGCCAAAAAGGGATTTGGGGAGATTCTCTTTATAATTTTTTAAGGGTTGTGTGTATTTTTACACAATGGCCCTGGGGGTTAAAAATTGGGGAGGGGCAGTTAATTTTCTACTTTTCGTGGTAGATATGTTATGTTCTTATGAGTAGATGACCCTTTGGTTTTGCTGACTTGAACAGTCGCAAACATTGATTACTTTGATTTAAAAATAGTGTGACATTTGTTAAAAAGTAATTATTTAAAAATTAAAATAAATCATTTAAAACTAACCAATAGTTTTTTTATTCTTAAAAAACAAACTCTTAAAATTTAAGAAAACTATTTGACATAAGTAAGGAAAGTATTTTTGAAAATGAAAACAATTTTTTTATTTTTATAAACAAATTTGGCGAAAAAATTTATTTTAAAAATAAAAAGATTATCATTTTGATTTTAAGAACGAGACTTTTCGCCTAAAAAATATATGTATATTTTTTTGGTTTTATATGTGTATTTTTTTTGTTTTTACTGGTTTTTTTTCTCAGTGTATAAATAATGTAGCACGAGTTCACACGTTTACGTATTTTAAGTTCAGATCGCGCAATATTAATATTAAATTGAATTAACTATAGCGAATGAATACTTGAATACTTAGAATTGTAACACCGACGGTTTTTCTTGAACGACTTCATTATTAAGTTTTGCATTGAGCTAGAAATTCGATCGAAATTTCACAATAAAGTTAATCTTTGTTGTACAAGCGTACAACAAAAATAAATACATATACATCTATAAACTATTGTATATTTCTTTCATCATTCTTGTGTTGCGTTCTACAGCTGCACGATAATCGTTATATTTTATAGTGTAGCCTCTGGTCACTTCTAATTTTATTGTGTCTTTAGGGTTTGAATTTCCACTGTGTGTAAATTTGCATAACTCAAAAATTAGCATTTTCTAGAAAAAAATACACATACCATATAAATAAATAGCTGTTGGCCTTTTTTGTCGTTTTTAAACCAGGACGGGAAGTTCCGGGACCCTATTCAGTAAAATTTCTGGTGAATATACAAATTTACGTGAGGTTTTCGAATTTTATAATATCAAGTGCTGAAATGAGATATAGTTGATATCAAATATGGTAAAGATTTTATTAAAAAATATATAAGAAATCTTCTAAATTAATTTTTTAGAACTATCAGAATTATGAAAAAGCGTGTTTGGTTGGTTAACAATTAAATTTCTTTTTCCTTTTTTAAAATGCACTTTGTTGCACACTCCAGTTTTTTCTACCCTATTTCAAACAACCAGTTGTGTGAGGTCTCATTACTTAGATCAATATCAGGGTGGTCTTTTCATGGTGATTATATCACATTTCGCGATATAAAGGGTGATATAAAGCAAATGTCGTAACTTACTTCGGATGAATTAGGTTGAATTATGTCACGTCGTATATTGACTTGAATGAAAAGACCGGAATATCATCCATCTTGTTTTGCATTAAAATACTATAGAGGTACTTCTAATGCATGTGAATTTTAACTTGGTGGGAAAATTAGTGTAAGTTCAAAAACAATTGTATTTAATTCTGCTTATAACTGAAATTATTTTATTTGATTTCGAAATTTAAGTTTTTTTTATTAACAGTAGAAACTATTATTTTTATATTTATATCACCACGTAACAAACAACGTAATAAAATATTCATATAGCTAATCGAAAACAAAACCAATGTTTTAGTTCATTATTTCCCATCAAAACTCATTTTACAAGGATTCGTTTGTATACTTTTTCGTTTTGAATTATATCACAAAAAACTCCAATAGTGATATTATAAATTATAAATTCGTGATATAACCACCATAAAATGACCACCCAGTTTTAACCCGTTTGACACCAATTTTACATTTTAATTTTTACTGATTTCTTACAGATCAAAGCAGAAATTGTTCCTTTTTAATATTTCTCCTGTAAACCACGATCAATTTTTGCATCGGTATTTTAAGGAGTATAAGTTCTAGATGGCAAATAAAATAAACATATTTATAGTCAACACCCAACTTTTCTTCTAAAGCGGTAATTACACTTACCGACGTATGTGAAGATAGCCCAAAAACCATCCCGAGAAAAGACTTAAAAAAATGGTTTGAGTCCACTCTAAATACGATAAAAACCTTTTGGCCCGAAAAAAAACTTGAAACATCTCAAAATTACACTCTGTCCCGAAAATATAAAAAATTGATTTAAAAACCTTTTAAAGAAAATCTTAGTACATATTTCCGTATTCTTTCTGTAATATTATAAATTTTATAATGACGTGTTGTGTTTACACATAATACTTAATTTATTTAACAAAAAACACGCATATGATCTATATAACTAAATACCTAAATTTATAGATATTAGAGTAAAAAAAACCGCATTACACACTCAAACTCACATATTTCCGCTCACATGAATTGCCAGGCACATTGGTTGATGGAATTGACTTGATTAGATCATTTCTGACTTATATTAGGTAACCTTGTTGCCATACGATGGCGATTAGGAGTATTTCTTTACCCAGATTTAACCGATGATTGTTGTATATGAAATGCTCCCATTAATACTCATATATCGCCACTCACAAGGATTGCCGAATGCCGAGTACATTGGTTGTGCAAAATATAATCCAAGATCTGAATTTTTCGCTTGTACGAGAGCTGCCTTTTATATTTCGGGATTAGAGAACAAAAACAAATATTAATCATCGAAAATCGCTTTATTGTTTTTCAAAATATTTCCCATGAAGATCGATACACTTTTGCATGCATTTGAACCAATTGTCGAAGCACTTTTTCCACTCTGATTGAAGTATCTCCAAAACATGCATTCTGAACGCAGCAACCGCTTCTTCAGGTGTCGAAAAACGTTGACCTTTCAGTTTGTTTTTTACGTAGGGGAATAAAAAGAAGTCATTTGGTGACAAGTCAGGACTATACGGCGGATGACTCATCAAATCGATGTTTTGAGTGCTCAAAAATGCAGTTGTTTGAGCCGATGTGTGAGAGCTCGCATTGTCGTGGTGAAGAGTGATCCGCCTTCGGCAGTTGGTTTTCCTGATTTCTTGGAAGACAACTGGCAAAGAAAGGGTTGTGTACCACTCATAATTGACTGTCCCTGCGTTGTTCTAGTGGTACGGTTGCGACATGTTCATTTTTTTAGAAAAAACAGGCGATCATTTGCTTGCAAGTGCTTCGTGCGCGAACAACTTTTGTTGGATTTGGCTCATCTTGAAACACCACCCATACAGTCGACTGTTGTTTACTTTCGGGCTCATATGCGCAAATCCACGATTCATCACCTGTCACTATGTCACAGACGTGTTTTGAAGCACCGCGATCGTATTTTTTGAGCTTCTCTTTCGACCAATCGACACGAGCCTTTTTTTGAGCGATTGACAAATTGTGTGGGATCCAACGCGAACAAACTTTTTTGACATTCAAATGTTTATGCAATATTGAATATATGCTGGTCTCACTGGTCCCATTACGGTTGTCTCAATCTCACGATAGGTCACATGACGATCTTGCAATATCAGTTCGCGCATAGCATCAATGGTTTCCCGAATAACAACTGATTCTGGACGACCTTCACGAAATTCGTCTTGGAGTAAACTACGACCTCGATTGAATTCACCATACCATCGATAATCACTGGTCCTTGATGGAGCTTCATCGCCAAAAATAAAATTAAGTTCATCCATGCACTCTTGCTGCCTTAATCCACGTCGAAAGTTGTAAGAAATAATCGCACGAAAATGTTCACGATTTAATTCCATTTTTTCGCCGAGATGGTAAGTTAATGAGTACTGTAAACAACACAAATAGCGCTCGAATGTCAAAACGTTCTGAGTATGTATAATCTCAAAAATGTCGAACTTTACGATAGAGCTGTGAGTTGCCAGATCGCAACACTAGGGTTGTCCAATCCCGAAATATAAAAGGCAACCCTCGTACAATTTACTTCCGCTAATAGTGAAGAAATGGCTCAAATGTGTGAATCAGTCAAAGTTAAGAACAAAGTTGCAAACTGCAGCCAATACAATATGTGGCGAAGACATAATAAAACTAACACAATAATTCTGTAGATATCATATCAAATAACGTGGATTTACCAGACCCGGAAGCTGAATTTATTATTCATATTTCACATGATGGAAGTAATATTAGTGGTAATATTAACGAAAATGATGTAAATTGCCCGATCAATAATTCTGCTATAGAATTGATAAATTGGATACATGACAATAGTCCAATTTACGAATATGAATCTAACGAACAGCAAACTTCAAACGCTGACTTCGTTGAGTTATCATTGAATATCTCTGCCGAAAAAAATTTAGAAATTAATCAAAATAATATCACGTCAAATAATATTGAGAAACGATACAAAAATCAATCTGGCGAACAAGTAAAAAAGTCTTTGGGAAAGATTATTTATAGAAAATGTGATTTTACTTTAAATATTTCCGATGTTTGGAAAATTATTTACTAAATGAGGTTAGAACCCAATTTATACAGTTCTGTAATTTCTAAACATTTAACTCAAAAAACCGGTTGCCTCATAAAATTGAAGGGGTATGATATTTTAAAGAGTCATCTCTCAATTAGAACTTATTGTGGCCATAAAAATTTGCTTCAGACTAGTCGAAAATATAAATTAATAAATTGAAATTTAAAATTTGGAATATTCGATGTGTATATGCTACCTCAGACCATATTATTCACCCATTGGAACAGTTTAGCTATGTATCGGGATATTTTAAAACAAAAACTGTTAAAAAACCCTGTAGAGAAAGTGGCAGAAGATTTAATTGACGAGGAAGATATTCATTTTGTTCAGAAACATAACACTATTCAGAAGTCTAAGTCTCACGATGTATTAAGAAAAATATGATCTGAGGCACTACAATCCAACGATAAACGTTGATGATTTTCTCGATATAGATGAAAAATGGAAAATCGGTAAATTAAGTGAAGACAAGTACATTCAAAAAATTATGCGCCGTCCTTTTATAGTAATTACGTTTAGCGCAATGCAAAATAATATTCTAAAAATAATGAGGGAATTATATAAAGATAAAGATCTTTGTGTATACTTGGATGTTACCGGAAGCTTGATATGGGCACCTTTTAAACCGTGCACCACCATACTCTATTACGCACTAGTAATTGCTGCAAAAACCAGTGATTCAGATGTTGTATCACCAGTTCCTCTTACAGATATGGTTAGTTCAAGTTATACGGTTGATTCCATTGGCGGTTGGCTTAAATCGTATAAATTAAATGATGAAGCTAATTTTAAAAAATTGCCTGTATTTAATTCTGTGGTCATTGATTTTTCTTTCGCTGAATTGAATACAGTATTAAGCGCTTTTAATGACATGGATATAATCGAATATTTGAAAGCGACACATAATTGGATTAACAAACGCCAGAGCTACAAATTGAAAAATTCCACTGTTAAAGTATATTTATGTTGTTGCCATTTAACATACACAATGGCAGGTGACATACGCAAACATTTCTCCAAATGTCCAGAGAATTACAATCTATTTAAAGAAATATTTGCGTCAATTTTCATGATATCAAATTATGAAATTGTTAAAGACATATGGAAGTATTTTGTTATTATTTTAAATTCAAAATATATAACGAGCCATGTGCAAGAAGCTCTAGAATTATTAACTAGTATAATAGTTACCAGTGAGTGTGACATGACTATTGAAATGATTATAAAACACAACCAAATATCGGATGAACACAGGAATAGCACTAAGCCTATATGTCTCCAAAGCCTATATTACCAAGCCATGAAAAAAATTATGGATGAAGCTGACATATGTGAAAACCAAGACAATTCTTGTAATTCTATAGGTTACCTAATATAAGTCAGAAATGGTCTAATCGAGTCCCAATGTACTCGGCAATTCATGTGAGCGGAAATATAACGTGGTTTTTTATACTCTATGTAATACCTATAAATTTAGGTATTTAGTTATATAGACCACATGCATGTTTTTTGTTAAATAAATTAAATATTATGTGTAAACACAACAACACGTCATTATTAAATTTATAATATTACAAAAAGAATACAGAAATATGTACTAAGATTTTCTTTAAAATAATTATGTTACCGTTTTATTATTGTACAACGTACAACACATTACATTTTTTTGTAACGTAAATATTTTAAACTCATAAAAATAATAAACATGTTTTTAAATCAATTTTTTTTTATTTTCGGGATAGAGTGTAATTTTGAGGTGTTTCATGTTTTTTTCGGGCCAAAAGGTTTTTAACGTATTTGGCGTGGACTCAAACCATTTTGTTAAAGTCTTTTTTGGGATGGTTTTCGGGCTATCTTCACATACGTCACCTACCGGACTTGATTTGGTAAAACTGTCTTATTTAATCAAAAATCATTTTTCCTAATTAAATTTCTAAAAACCAACAAGGTCAACGCTAGTTTCAAATTTAATCTTTACATTTATATAAAAATAATAATTTGTTTTTATTATTTGTAAATGCTAAAGTCAGGTAGACCAGTGTCAGCCAATAATCACTGGGACTGTCTAATTTATGGAAAAAGATTAATTACGAACTGTCATCTAGATCAATCAATCCATCTCGGCTGTATTGAGGTCGAATTATGGTTGAAAATAGTTTTTTTTTGTGGGAAATCGCCATTTCCGGTATTGTTGCAAATTTAATTTATAATCTGTTAGTTTTTGATCGGTTTTGTCGTAATTGGTATAGTTTTCAAAATATTTGTAAAAACCATGAAGCACGATTTTGCCTCTGGGGCATCTTAATTTATGATAAATGCTTAATTATGGAGTTTTATCATGATCAGGCAAATCGGAGCTGGAGAAAGGACACAAATATTTAGTCTGGTCACACAGAAACAGATATTTTTTTAAAACTACGTTTTTCATTTCGGCGATATGGCGAAAGCGGTAAATCTGCAAAAATCCCGAAGTCGAATCTTACTGTATAATTAATGAATAATGAATAATTAATTAATGAATAATTTTCTACGGTTATCCAATCACTATAGAATGTATCTTATATATAAATTAGTGTTAACTTCTCCTATTCAAAAGTATCGCAATTTTCCTAATATGCGCCTTGCGTTAGGAATAGGAACTAATTGAAGTTAAAAAAATTAACTCATTTTTAGAGTTTTATAAGATACAACTTTATTAATTTTATGGCATATTAAGAAAAACGTCCTGAACATTTATATATAAAAATTTACAGTTACAGTAAAAAATATGCATATTTGAGCCGTTTTTTTTAAAGTGGCATAATTAACTTTTTCCAAAAATCAAGTTAATGCTAAATTTAGTTACAATTTAACGGTATTGCTTCATCACTTTCAAAATAAACAGCTCATTTGTATGCCCATAATAATATTTTTTGCTTAAACAAATCCTTTCTTTCATTATTTAATGCTTCATGGTCGTATTTTCAGCTCTCTGAACTAACTTCATCATGAATTTGTAGACATACTTTGAACTTAGAAAAATCCATCTTTTGGAAAAGATTTGTATACAGAATATTCATGACTCATATCAAAGTTTGTTCAAAATGTTTCCAAAGTTATGATAGATTTAATTTGTAGACATAAAATTGTTGTTTTTAGTCTAAATTCTTAAATGATATAAAGGTTTCAATATGGTTTTGTATTATTTGAACTAAGTTTTTCGATTTTTGGATCATGTTGCTCTCAAATTTTCGTTTCAAAAATTGTATTAGCAATTTTCGAAAAGGTGTGTATCCTTTAACAAAACTAAAAAAAAAAAAAAAAAAAATTTCTCGCCAATTTTTATAATGCAATTATTAAAAATATATTTGGGCCTTTAAAATGATTTCATTTTTAAATTTTTTGTTATACTGATAAATTAATTGTTTGGAATTTTTAGTACACTCCCGAACGGGTGACGAAGACTTTTCTGTGTTCTTCTTGTTGACTATATAATATCTACATGAATACCAAATTTTCAAAACTAGCAATTTTTCACATCAACTTCAACAACGTAAATTGGCTTCTTACGAAACAAAATTCAAGGTCGAAAGAGTTTATCAACTAGTATTCACCGAAACACAACGAGAATCAAATAAGAGTAATAATTTGGTTTAAGTAATGGAGCTGTCAAACTAAGCATTTTTTTATTTTATCACCATGATAGCAGAGCCTTTTTGAAAATTTTTGAATTTAGTTGGTTCTGAAAATTCAAAATACCATACTATAATCGATATACAAGATCGGCTTTAACTTTAATGTAACTGTATTCGATACTGTATTATGTCGAAGAAGTAAGACGGGATTTATTGCATACCCAAGAAAGTATAATGTTAAAAATTACAAAGTTTCCAAGTTCCTAAATCGATTTTAGTAAATAAATAAGTTTGTACACATTTTAATTTGTTACAACTATATTATACATTGCTACGATACTGACTCTCAAAAAAAATCAAAAAGAACAAAAATAAAAACACTTCTTAGATTACTTGCTTTATAAAATGTCAAAAAATATCCGTACGACAAAATTTTATGCATGTACGAGGGCAAATCAAAAAGTCTTGCAATATCATATGAAAAAAAAGAGTGAGTGAGACAGCAATATTTTTATTTTTCGACATAATCTCCTTTAAGGTTTATACATTTGTCACATCGATCAATTAACTTGCCTAAACCCTCTAAAAAAAAAGATTTCTTTTGCTCCATAAAATATTCATTTACAACAGACTGTACTTCATAGTCACTGGAAAATTTTCGGCCCCTTAGTGTTTTTTTCAAATTGGGAAACAGAAAGTAGTCATTCTGGGTGCCAAGTCTGGACTGTACGGTGGATGCGGAATTCCCACGAAGCCGCAGTCCTTTAATGCAGCTTGAGCAATATTAGCCTTATGCACTGGTGCATTGTCGTGAAGAAGCAAGATTTTTTCCTAACTTTCCTTGGCCGTTTGAGGCGTTTTGATTGTGGTTTTCAAAATTACTTCAGCATCCCAAAAAATTGTTGCCAAAACCTTACCAGCAGACGGTTGAGTTTTGAATTTCTTTGGTGGCGTTTCACTACGTTTAATCCATTGCATCGATTCTTGTTTGGATTCCGGATCCCAGTGATGAAGCCATGTTTCATCGCCTGTTATTATGTTATCCAAGAAATTTTCTGGATCTTCTTTGTACATATCGAAAATCGCCTTTGAAGTTTGAACACGCATTTTTTTTGTTCTGCATTCAACAAACGGGGAAAACCCATCGCGCACTTACTTTCGACATGTGAAGGTGGTCATGTAAAGTAGTATATGTGGTACCGTATGAAAGAGAAAGGCTCCACGCTAACCGTGGAACAGATATACACCGGTCCTCCAATACAATAGATTCGGCCAAAATTACGTTTTCATGGCTAATAGCATCTGCTGGCCGACCCGAGCAGTTGTCGTCTTCTAATGACTCCCGATCACTTTTGAATTATTTTACCCACCTTGTTACTGTGGCATATGATGGTGCAGATTCGCCGTAAACTTTTGATATATAGTTGAATATATAAATTGCATTTCGTCCATCTTTACAGAAAAATTTAATAACGGTGCGATATTCAATTTCATTCGTTTTAAGAAAAATTCAAAACACGTGTTATTAAATTGACAAAAACGAACGAACTGTAAAATTTACATCGAAATGTTCTTCTAGAAGTTTCATCGCGACAAAAAATGGTTTTGAAAAATATATTGTTGTCTCACTCAACCTTTTTTTTCATATGATATTGCAAGACTTTTTGATATACCCTCGTACGATAAGTATGAATTTCGTTTTTTATCGTATAAGACAAAAAAATTTTACAAGTTAGAGCGATTATTATTTATGTGTGTCAGACATAATTTCTACATGAATCATCGCGAATATTTATGATAAATACACTGTTTTAGAAAATGTTTTCTATTATTGGTTCATTTTCTTCCCCAAGGCCATAAGTGTAAAGGCTTACAACAATACAGCAATTGTTAGCGGTCCATAATAATGTATGGAATCAGTATAAATATTTATGATAATTGATCTATAAATTATATAACGTATGTACACAAAGGTTTGAGTTGAAAAATTTATGTGAAAAGAAAAATGCTTGACGTATTTTTTTATTAGCCCCCGATAGATTGTATCCGGAGCACCCAATTTTCTATACCATATGATTAATTTATATGGTTCCAAACTAATATTTTTCATTCAACTTTTTAGTTAAAAATCGATATAAAAATATTTTGCTTTACCAATTTATCGGGCGCCGCTATCGAGATTCAGGAGCTACTATCCATTTCACGGAGAAATTTGAAGAGGCATTTGTTTTGTACAACCCTTAAATCGTAACAAACTTAATCTTCCAATAAAAATTGAAAACGCAGCAAGATGAATGGTTATTTTAACGTCATTATTATTTATCAATAATAATGACAAATTTTAATCTTATTATTATTATCTTGAATTAATTAAATATAACATAATTATTATACTTACTTAAATACTAATGCTTTCTTTAATAAATACACTCAATAGTCCCAAAAATTGATTGTATTGTAACTCTCGTAATTCTCCCAACGTACAGAAATTGCTCAGTGAATTATACAATTTGACTCCGTTATACCCTAATGATCACTGCGAAAAAGATTTACACTTACAGTACATTGATAATCGATAATGAGTGTTTCTGGTATTAAAGTTTTGAACTTCTATATTAGAGTATATAACATTAAGTTCAATTATTTTGGTAGCTCTCCGTTTTCAAGGCAAAACATCAACTTCAAAACATCGTAGTGTATTCTTTGGTTTATAGACTTCCACCCTAGTTCTTCAAGCTTTTCACTTATATGTGTTAAACCTAATTTTTGCTTCTAGAATACCTCGCATAAATCTGTTCTGAATTTTTTGGAGACGATATATTTGAGATTAATTCATTATGAATAACTCTGATGAGCAATAATCATATGTGGCACAACAATTGATTCGTAAAACAAAATTTTGGCCTCACGTGGCATTTTACCTTTAATTCTATTAAATAAGCCTAACTTTTTATTCATTTTTTTAGCAATATAATTCATATGATCATTAAAATTTAACTTTTCTTCACACCAAGGTATTTATATTAAAAAATTAAAATAACGGTTATTTAGCTCTTTTAATATTTTATTTATAACTACTTAAGCTTTCGGAACCATTTCGGTTCCATTCTCAAAAGTATGTAAATAAATTTAACAAAAAAAAAAATTTTCTATACAAAATAAAATAAAATCGAAATCAAGGCTAACTAAAACGTAGCTATTTTCCTGTAGATATCGCTCGCTACTAGAAAAAATATATTCTTTATTTTAGCAAAGCAACAAAAATTGATATCTACAGAAAAAACACTTTTCAAAATAAAATTTGACTAAAAACATAAATTGAAAACAATTTTATCCATTTTAAATAATATTTGAATTGTGTAAAAGCAAAAAATCAAATTATAAAAATAGATCATATGAATTGCCAATGTACACGAAATCGTTAATTTTGTTAAGAGAATTTGAACTTGATTTTATATGTAACATTTCCAAAATAGATCGTTTTCTGTAATTAGATTGTTTTTCCAAAATGTCTACATCTTCAAAAATAATATTATGGTTGGTATCTCTAATATGTTCCGAAAGTGCACTTGATAACCGTTATTTTAATTTTTTAAACTTATAAGCTCATTAAACAATTTAATTTATTTAATCTCCGGGTTGAAATATGGAGACAGTGCAGTCAAACAACGAAAGATATTTTCAAAGTATAATTTCGCAATATGGCTATAACGTCGTAAAATTATTAAAAACATTTTTAAATGAAAATAAAAAACTGGCCAATTGTATAAACAAACAACATTTTTTGCTGAATTGCCGAAAAGAAAAAGTATTTTCGAAGACCAAGTCATTAAAAAACGTGTCCAATATAAATCATGAAGTTTTCCTTCGTCTTCAAAATAAATTCATTTTTGGTATTATGAACCAGGAAATTAAAGAAACCATTAAAACGGTAGAAGAAACAAAAAATTATTTGAATTTACTCCGTCAACAAATTGAAGATGTTCTTCCTGTGTACGAGTTTGGTGTGTTTTTTATTAAGGCGAATGAATATTTCGTTTACCATTTTAATGAAATCAAGGTAAGGCAAAAAATCAAAAAAAAAAAAAAAATCAAATTTGACAAAATTTTAGTAGATAGTTTAAATGAATTGTCTGGAAATTTAGTGAACACTATTGATAAATGGCTAGTGAACATCTCCAATATAGATCTTCCTTTTCATGTCAAAATTATTTTAAGTTTGGGAAACAAATTTTGTCCTCCTTCAATTGGTCATTCAGTTCCTTATTTCAAATTTATTTCTGATGTCGAAAGTGCAATTTTTCATTTGAACGATAATGATCGTTATACTATTCGGAACCGTTTTATAAATATTTTGACAAATTTTAAATATAAATCTAATTCAAATATATTAACTCCTTTTGAAAATCGTATTTTAAGTTATGTTAGACAATCTAAATCATTTTTGAAAGCTAATCCAAATATTGTGGTAACTCGTGCGGACAAAGGTAACGTAACTGTTATAACATCGCGAATTGAATATGTTACAAAAATGGAAAATTTACTCAACGATAACACAACATATGTAGAATTACCAAAAGATAATACAGTTCCGATACAGAAGTCAATTAACACAATGGTTAAAGATTGGAAAAATTCCGGTAATGTGGATGAAACAACTAGAAAAATGTTAACCAAATATAATTCGGTGATTCCAAAATTATATGGATTACCAAAAATCCACAAACCTGGTTTTCCATATAGACCAATTATCAGTTCAATTAATGGTCCAACACATAGTTTATCGTCTTTTTTGGGTAATATTTTAAAATTTAGTGTTGGTAATACAAATTCAAATATTCTAAATTCAGAAGACAAAAAATTCAGAATGTTACTCTTCCTCAAAATTACCTTTTAGTTTCTTTGGATGTTACGTCTTTTTTCACTAATGTTGATAATACACGTGTAACTAACATTATTAAAGATAACTGGAGGAGTATTAAACAAAATTCAAAAACTAAATTAACTAAAGTTCAATTTATGTCGGCATTGCAAATAGTTTTGAATAATTCTGATTTTTCTTTTGGCAATAAAATTTATAAACAAACTTTTGGTTCTCCAATGGGTTCTCCTATTAGTCCCATAATAGCAAATTTAATGATGGAATTTTTGGAAAAAATGGGATTAAACTCTTTGGATTTTCAACCGTTATTTTACTTTCGTTATGTAGATGACATTATAACGGCAACCCTGAAGACAAAATTGAAATTTTTCTGGATGTATTTAACTCTTTGGATAATAGAATAAAATTTACTGTTGAAACAGAAATTGACCACAAAATTTCATTTTTAGATTTACTTTTAATTCATGAACCGGATGGTAAAATTTCTTTTGACTGGTACCATAAAAATACCTGGTCCGGTCGTTATCTAAATTTTAATTCTTGGCTTCCTATTTCTTACAAAATTAATACAATCAAAATTTTAACTCAAAAAATTCTAAAATTGTCCGATACTAAATTTCATTACAATAATTTCAAACTTTTGGAAAACACTTTGGTAAATAATCAGTATCCTAAAAAATTAATAAATAAAGTGATTTGGAAACAAAGAAGTTATCAAAATTGTACATTAAATCCTGAAATTGAAAGTACAAATTATTTATCTTTACCTTACATAAAAAATATATTCCAAAAATTAAAACATTTATTTAAAAATTATAATTTCAAAATTATTGGTCGTTCAGCTATCAGTTTAAATGATATTTTGTTTTCAAAATTAAAAGATCCGATACCATTAAAGAAAGAATCTAATCTTGTCTATAGGATTAAATGTAATGATTGTAACCTAATTTACACGGGACAAACCAAACAGTTTTTGCGGGAGCGGTTCTTTCAACATTTACGTGGTGCTTCGGGAAATTCAAATTCAAATCAAATAAGTGCACTTTCGGAACATATTAGAGATACCAACCATAATATTATTTTTGAAGATGTAGACATTTTGGAAAAACAATCTAATTACAGAAAACGATCTATTTTGGAAATGTTACATATAAAATCTAGTTCAAATTCTCTTAACAAAATTAACGATTTCGCGTACATTGGCAATTCATATGATCTATTTTTATAATTTGATTTTTTGCTTTTACACAATTCAAATATTATTTAAAATGGATAAAATTGTTTTCAATTTATGTTTTTAGTCAAGTTTTATTTTGTAAAGTGTTTTTTCTGTAGATATCAATTTTTGTTGCTTTGCTAAAATAAAGAATATATTTTTTCTAGTAGCGAGCGATATCTACAGGAAAACAGCTACGTTTTAGTTAGCCTTGATTTCGATTTTATTTTATTTTGTATAGAAAATATTTTTTTTTGTTAAATTGATTTACATACTTTTGAGAATGGAACCGAAATGGTTCCGAAAGCTTAAGTAGTAATAAATAAAATATTAAAAGAGCTAAATAACCGTTATTTTAATTTTTTAAACTTATAAGCTCATTAAACAATTTATTGTATTTATATTGTTTCACACGTTCAATGAATTCAGTATCAGTATTTTTTATTAGCCCCCGATAGATTGTATCCGGAGCACCCAATTTTCTATACCATATGATTAATTTATATGGTTCCAAACTAATATTTTTCATTCAACTTTTTAGTTAAAAATCGATATAAAAATATTTTGCTTTACCAATTTATCGGGCGCCGCTATCGAGATTCAGGAGCTACTATCCATTTCACGGAGAAATTTGAAGAGGCATTTGTTTTGTACAACCCTTAAATCGTAACAAACTTAATCTTCCAATAAAAATTGAAAACGCAGCAAGATGAATGGTTATTTTAACGTCATTATTATTTATCAATAATAATGACAAATTTTAATCTTATTATTATTATCTTGAATTAATTAAATATAACATAATTATTATACTTACTTAAATACTAATGCTTTCTTTAATAAATACACTCAATAGTCCCAAAAATTGATTGTATTGTAACTCTCGTAATTCTCCCAACGTACAGAAATTGCTCAGTGAATTATACAATTTGACTCCGTTATACCCTAATGATCACTGCGAAAAAGATTTACACTTACAGTACATTGATAATCGATAATGAGTGTTTCTGGTATTAAAGTTTTGAACTTCTATATTAGAGTATATAACATTAAGTTCAATTATTTTGGTAGCTCTCCGTTTTCAAGGCAAAACATCAACTTCAAAACATCGTAGTGTATTCTTTGGTTTATAGACTTCCACCCTAGTTCTTCAAGCTTTTCACTTATATGTGTTAAACCTAATTTTTGCTTCTAGAATACCTCGCATAAATCTGTTCTGAATTTTTTGGAGACGATATATTTGAGATTAATTCATTATGAATAACTCTGATGAGCAATAATCATATGTGGCACAACAATTGATTCGTAAAACAAAATTTTGGCCTCACGTGGCATTTTACCTTTAATTCTATTAAATAAGCCTAACTTTTTATTCATTTTTTTAGCAATATAATTCATATGATCATTAAAATTTAACTTTTCTTCACACCAAGGTATTTATATTAAAAAATTAAAATAACGGTTATTTAGCTCTTTTAATATTTTATTTATAACTACTTAAGCTTTCGGAACCATTTCGGTTCCATTCTCAAAAGTATGTAAATAAATTTAACAAAAAAAAAAATTTTCTATACAAAATAAAATAAAATCGAAATCAAGGCTAACTAAAACGTAGCTATTTTCCTGTAGATATCGCTCGCTACTAGAAAAAATATATTCTTTATTTTAGCAAAGCAACAAAAATTGATATCTACAGAAAAAACACTTTTCAAAATAAAATTTGACTAAAAACATAAATTGAAAACAATTTTATCCATTTTAAATAATATTTGAATTGTGTAAAAGCAAAAAATCAAATTATAAAAATAGATCATATGAATTGCCAATGTACACGAAATCGTTAATTTTGTTAAGAGAATTTGAACTTGATTTTATATGTAACATTTCCAAAATAGATCGTTTTCTGTAATTAGATTGTTTTTCCAAAATGTCTACATCTTCAAAAATAATATTATGGTTGGTATCTCTAATATGTTCCGAAAGTGCACTTGATAACCGTTATTTTAATTTTTTAAACTTATAAGCTCATTAAACAATTTAATTTATTTAATCTCCGGGTTGAAATATGGAGACAGTGCAGTCAAACAACGAAAGATATTTTCAAAGTATAATTTCGCAATATGGCTATAACGTCGTAAAATTATTAAAAACATTTTTAAATGAAAATAAAAAACTGGCCAATTGTATAAACAAACAACATTTTTTGCTGAATTGCCGAAAAGAAAAAGTATTTTCGAAGACCAAGTCATTAAAAAACGTGTCCAATATAAATCATGAAGTTTTCCTTCGTCTTCAAAATAAATTCATTTTTGGTATTATGAACCAGGAAATTAAAGAAACCATTAAAACGGTAGAAGAAACAAAAAATTATTTGAATTTACTCCGTCAACAAATTGAAGATGTTCTTCCTGTGTACGAGTTTGGTGTGTTTTTTATTAAGGCGAATGAATATTTCGTTTACCATTTTAATGAAATCAAGGTAAGGCAAAAAATCAAAAAAAAAAAAAAAATCAAATTTGACAAAATTTTAGTAGATAGTTTAAATGAATTGTCTGGAAATTTAGTGAACACTATTGATAAATGGCTAGTGAACATCTCCAATATAGATCTTCCTTTTCATGTCAAAATTATTTTAAGTTTGGGAAACAAATTTTGTCCTCCTTCAATTGGTCATTCAGTTCCTTATTTCAAATTTATTTCTGATGTCGAAAGTGCAATTTTTCATTTGAACGATAATGATCGTTATACTATTCGGAACCGTTTTATAAATATTTTGACAAATTTTAAATATAAATCTAATTCAAATATATTAACTCCTTTTGAAAATCGTATTTTAAGTTATGTTAGACAATCTAAATCATTTTTGAAAGCTAATCCAAATATTGTGGTAACTCGTGCGGACAAAGGTAACGTAACTGTTATAACATCGCGAATTGAATATGTTACAAAAATGGAAAATTTACTCAACGATAACACAACATATGTAGAATTACCAAAAGATAATACAGTTCCGATACAGAAGTCAATTAACACAATGGTTAAAGATTGGAAAAATTCCGGTAATGTGGATGAAACAACTAGAAAAATGTTAACCAAATATAATTCGGTGATTCCAAAATTATATGGATTACCAAAAATCCACAAACCTGGTTTTCCATATAGACCAATTATCAGTTCAATTAATGGTCCAACACATAGTTTATCGTCTTTTTTGGGTAATATTTTAAAATTTAGTGTTGGTAATACAAATTCAAATATTCTAAATTCAGAAGACAAAAAATTCAGAATGTTACTCTTCCTCAAAATTACCTTTTAGTTTCTTTGGATGTTACGTCTTTTTTCACTAATGTTGATAATACACGTGTAACTAACATTATTAAAGATAACTGGAGGAGTATTAAACAAAATTCAAAAACTAAATTAACTAAAGTTCAATTTATGTCGGCATTGCAAATAGTTTTGAATAATTCTGATTTTTCTTTTGGCAATAAAATTTATAAACAAACTTTTGGTTCTCCAATGGGTTCTCCTATTAGTCCCATAATAGCAAATTTAATGATGGAATTTTTGGAAAAAATGGGATTAAACTCTTTGGATTTTCAACCGTTATTTTACTTTCGTTATGTAGATGACATTATAACGGCAACCCTGAAGACAAAATTGAAATTTTTCTGGATGTATTTAACTCTTTGGATAATAGAATAAAATTTACTGTTGAAACAGAAATTGACCACAAAATTTCATTTTTAGATTTACTTTTAATTCATGAACCGGATGGTAAAATTTCTTTTGACTGGTACCATAAAAATACCTGGTCCGGTCGTTATCTAAATTTTAATTCTTGGCTTCCTATTTCTTACAAAATTAATACAATCAAAATTTTAACTCAAAAAATTCTAAAATTGTCCGATACTAAATTTCATTACAATAATTTCAAACTTTTGGAAAACACTTTGGTAAATAATCAGTATCCTAAAAAATTAATAAATAAAGTGATTTGGAAACAAAGAAGTTATCAAAATTGTACATTAAATCCTGAAATTGAAAGTACAAATTATTTATCTTTACCTTACATAAAAAATATATTCCAAAAATTAAAACATTTATTTAAAAATTATAATTTCAAAATTATTGGTCGTTCAGCTATCAGTTTAAATGATATTTTGTTTTCAAAATTAAAAGATCCGATACCATTAAAGAAAGAATCTAATCTTGTCTATAGGATTAAATGTAATGATTGTAACCTAATTTACACGGGACAAACCAAACAGTTTTTGCGGGAGCGGTTCTTTCAACATTTACGTGGTGCTTCGGGAAATTCAAATTCAAATCAAATAAGTGCACTTTCGGAACATATTAGAGATACCAACCATAATATTATTTTTGAAGATGTAGACATTTTGGAAAAACAATCTAATTACAGAAAACGATCTATTTTGGAAATGTTACATATAAAATCTAGTTCAAATTCTCTTAACAAAATTAACGATTTCGCGTACATTGGCAATTCATATGATCTATTTTTATAATTTGATTTTTTGCTTTTACACAATTCAAATATTATTTAAAATGGATAAAATTGTTTTCAATTTATGTTTTTAGTCAAGTTTTATTTTGTAAAGTGTTTTTTCTGTAGATATCAATTTTTGTTGCTTTGCTAAAATAAAGAATATATTTTTTCTAGTAGCGAGCGATATCTACAGGAAAACAGCTACGTTTTAGTTAGCCTTGATTTCGATTTTATTTTATTTTGTATAGAAAATATTTTTTTTTGTTAAATTGATTTACATACTTTTGAGAATGGAACCGAAATGGTTCCGAAAGCTTAAGTAGTAATAAATAAAATATTAAAAGAGCTAAATAACCGTTATTTTAATTTTTTAAACTTATAAGCTCATTAAACAATTTATTGTATTTATATTGTTTCACACGTTCAATGAATTCAGTATCTACTAATATATTTTGTTTACATTCTAGTATTGTTTTTATTGTAATCATCATGTACATCCTTTGTTTTAGGAATGTTAAGTGGCAACTTATGGAACATCAGCCATTTTCTCAGGTTCTCCAAATCTCCCTTTATTTTCTGAACAGCTTCACTAAGGGTTGGTGTTGCGTAATCAAGGTGTCACCAGCAAACATATTCACTTTACAATTGTTTATAACTTCCACTATATCATTGAAGTACAAGATGAATAAAACAATGGTCCTAAAGTACACCCCTCATGTCAAAATACATGTCAATTGGTATATTTCCGGTCGTAAAAAGTTTGATTTATATGAATGAATTTAGTTTTAATTTGAATAGCACAGCGACAATAGGGTTAGTAGTGGAATTTCGGATAGACAGTTACCCTTTCTGCGCTCAATAGCGCACCCCGGATAGCAAACAAAAAAACACAGAAGCTGATTTAGAATTTTTCCTGTGAACGTAAGCCAATTTCAACTTAAAATGATAAGATTTCAGATACCTTAAAATAATCTACTCCAGTGTGGTGCGAAAACCTCTGTGATCGTACTTCATCAGAAATAATTTTGAATTATTTCAACATAAGAAGTCAGAGATTCTTACAAAATACCACCCACATTATGTTAACATATTTCATTATTCATAATACGAGTATAAGCATAATATTTGATACAAATTTCATCGTCACAAAATCCATTTTTCTAATATGGCCCACAAATCGCTTCCAAGGAAGAAGTTCAATATTATGGTAGGAAATTGGAGCGAACATTAATTTATATTCAAATGGTACCATTGAGACATGTGTATATTTACATTGATGCTTTGGGTGTTACAATTTAACAGAAAGTATAAAACAGTTAAGCATGTCTTTAACATTATTTAATCAGATGTTTTAGATATCTAAATAAGTATTAACTTAACATTTCTGGTGGCATCGGAAAAAAGGTCGATTTAAATCCGTTTATTGATTGGAATTTGTTTGCTCTTTATTTGTACCTCCAGTTACAGGGGTTTTGGTTTTTACTGCGACGTATCATTTAGTTCACAATCAACTTGGCTCTCTCTTCATTTTGTTCTTTCTAGATTGATATTTCTGAAAGAAAAAATTAAACAACTCATTAAGTCAAAATTTATATGTTGGTGCTAGGTTTATGAAAACTTGCGATAATTATATTTGCAAATAGATTAAACTTAAGCATATTTTCATAACACGATTCGGTAGAGTCGACACCATTTTATAATTCACGCTTTAGATGTCTATATAATTGAATTTATATCCACCGCAGTCACACTACAATTTTGTTGTTTCTCAGAACAAACGTCAAATTTAAAGTTTGATTTGGGCTTTACTGACAGATTTTCATTCGATGGCCGTTTAACTGTGATATAATTATTATTTTTTTTAATTAAGGTGTCTGATACTTGTATTATAATAAAGCATCATTTCCAGTTAAAAACAAATTTTTATGAAAAATTCACTTGCTTTCACCCTATACACACATTTCCCACCACACAAATTATCCAAAATATTTTCTCTATTGGAATTCTTTCAAAACATATAAATTTGTTATGAGTGAACTAACAGCAAATGTATAAAACTGTTGCAGTATAATAATGTGTCTACGTGAAATTCTAGGGGTATTTTATTTTTCTCTATGGTACTGCTCATACACGCTTAGTATTTTCTGAAATTCACTGCAAAGCTTTTTACGCTTCAGAAAGAACAGAATAAAATAAAAGTAAACACATTCAAATAATACTTTTTACACTATTTGCCGTAGGCACTTGGCGAAACACACTTATACTTAATAAACACATTTTTTATTAATCACTTGTTTTTTGTTTCGCAGTTATTTTGAATAATTTTCAAAAAGTTTAAAAAATCACTCGATCGATTTCGACTTGTTAGGTCATTACATTACATTACGTTCCGTTACATTCAAAACTAGTTTCATTTGACGTTGCCAGTCTTTTCACTTCTATTCCGATTAATACTTTGTCCCAAATAGTTTGTAATTACTTAGATAGGGATGTTGTAGATGAGAGCTTACGTCGTGAACTGAAGTTAGTTTTTGAGACTTGTATTAAACAAAATTATTTCTGTTTTGATAATACATATTTCAAATTCGCTGATGGTCTACCCATGGGCTCCCCTCTGTCACCTTTGTTGGCTGAAATTTTCATGAATTTCTTCGAACAAATGATCATATCAAATAACAATCCTTATTTTCGTCATATAATCTTTTGGTATAGATATGTTGATGACATATTATGTCTATGGAATGGAACTGATAGACTGTTAGACTCTTTCCTTACTTGGTTAAATTCTCAATATCCCACCATTGATTTAACGTTAGAAAAAGAAGAAAATAAATGTATTAATTTTCTGGATATAACAATAACCAGGATTAATTCATCTTTAGACTTCAAAATTTATCGGAAACCCACGTATACAGACGCTGTTATCCCTAGTTCTTCAAACCATCCTCATAATATTAAAATGTCAGCTTTCCACTCACTCATAGACAGACTAATAAACATCCCTTTGACAAATTCAAATTACAACACTGAGCTTAACATAATCCTTCAAATAGCAACGAATAACGGGTATGCAACTAGGACTATATTAAAGTTATTGAATAAAAAGCTAAAACGTAAAACTCTAACGGGTATTTATCCACCGGATAGTCCAACGCGGGAAAATTGGCGTCGCTTAAAGTATATAGGAAAAACGAGCCAACGGATTAGCAACATCGTGTCCAATTATACCAATATTAGTTTTGCTTTTTATAATAATAACACAATAAAGAAAATGATTTTTAACAATAAACCTAGAGTTGATCGCCTTTCCAAATCTGGTGTCTATAGGATCAATTGCAATGATTGTAGTTTCTCCTATATAGGTCAGACTGGACGCAATTTTGGAGTTAGAGCTAAAGAACATTTATCTGGTTGCAATCAATCAACTTTCCATAACCATTTAACTTCAGAAAATCATACAGCTAGCTTGAACAATTTAGACATATTACATATACAACCCAAAGGCAGACGTTTAGATACCTTAGAATCTTACGAAATTAGAAAATCAATATTTCTTAACCAAAATATCCTTAACGAACAGAGAGAAATCCGGTTCTCACCAATTACAGATCCCGCCCTTTTCTATTCTCACGTACGCAATAATAAACCTTGAATTTTGTTACTCAACCTATGACTCATCGCCTACCTGCGCGATCCGTAGATTAATTTTTATTGCTTATTTTCTGTCCCTCCTTCTTTTATTTATATTTTGCTTTTTTCTGCTATATAACAAAATTTTTACTAATACAAATCAGTAGATACTCCTGATGATGACCTAACAAGTCGAAATCGATCGAGTGATTTTTTAAACTTTTTGAAAATTATTCAAAATAACTGCGAAACAAAAAACAAGTGATTAATAAAAAATGTGTTTATTAAGTACATTCAAATAAACTAAAAAATTGGTTATAAAATATTAAATTTCATTTTGTCATTGTGTAATGAACTCCTTCTTTTCTACGGTTCGGGGATTAAGGCTCTACTCAAAATTTGAGTTTTTATTTAAACCAAAACATCAAACATTGTCTGACTTATACTTCCGTATCCGAGAAACCTTATCGGCTCCATAATTCTATCAACCAGTTTATTATAATATTATTTCAAAAAAAAAATATTAAAATTTTCAAACTTGTACTAACAATTAAAACAAAAACCTCAGAACTGGCACAACTTTAAATTCAAATTTATTCTTTTTTAATTTATTTTTCACCATAACGAAAGATTATTGATTTGCGTAACGTAGATCCGATTAAACGAAGCCACTGTATACGTTCTTTTAGTATTTTATGAAAAACAATTTCTCCTAAAGAAATTTTTATTCCAATTTTTAAAATTTGTATGTTGATTGTTGATGATGTAAACACAAAATTTGATTTTATTGGTCGAGTGTTAAGGCGGAATTCCATTACTGCGGCTTTTGTTTTTGTGCAGAAAACCAGAAAGAGATAATATCCAAAATCCGACAGAGACAGACTATTTTTATTTTATAGCGAAATTTTAAGGGGCATATTTGACAACTACGAAATTATAACAAAAATTAGTTGAAAAATGAAAATTATTGTTAAATCAATTTCATTTATATCTCTACATTACTAAAAAACCTAAATATTATTTGTAGGCATCATTTTATTAAGTTTTTTAATTATTTCCTTTCAATAATTAAAAACTAAGAAAACGCTTTCCTATAAAAAAGTTAGGGGAATATTTGACCGCGTTTGTAACATAACCTAAAAAATATCACATGCATTAAAATTATTTAATGCGGAATAAATAATAAAAATTAAATATTGTAAAATATTTTAGTTTCAACATTAATACAAATTTATAATGAAAACGCGATTTATATCACACTCCACCACACATATAAAATGTATGAGCCAAGTGCTCACCATAAAAATATTACTAAACTAAAATTTGCTGAGAGTGGGGGGTATTTTTCATTTTGGTTGCCATAAAAAATACTTCGATTTGTATTTTTTATTTATAGTTATGGCAACCAAATCACTACAACAACAAAAAATTTAAGTATAATAAATTTTCCTGTTGCGCCGCTCACACACATAGAGATTTTTGATTGCATCTCTTTCTGGTTTTCTGCACAAAAAAAAGCCGCAGTAGTGGAATTGCGGCTTTAATATTCTGTCGTTTCTTCGTTTTTCTGATGTCAAGGTTCTACGTCATTGTTTTGGAAGGCAATCATGCATAATATTTTGTGTTTGTTACTTTCAAACAATATTTTAAATTATTCCGCAAAGGTTCCCTTAATTTATAAATGGTTTCGTTTTGTCTATAAAATTGATACCGTTGTACTTTTCGAAATCAACTGGTAACAAAAGATTTCGCTTTTACAAAAAAAACTCACGACTAACATTTACAAAGACTATATACACCTAAATGTGGTATTTGTATAAGTTGAATACTTTCATATTTATCTACGGTCAAGATAGCAAAAATGTTCTTAAAATGAAAATAAAAACAATAAAGGGTCAAAAGGTAATTAAATTTTTATTTTATAAATATATTTCTTTTGTTTTCATTCCCTTAAAAAGGAACATCGTTTGCAAACTCGTACAGAATTACAAACACAACCTAAATATGTTTTAACATGTTAATTGAAATACAATAATAAAATTCGTATTTCCTTTTAAATTAAATGTTTCAAATATATTTAATTGAAATAAAAAATAAATACTACAAACCAATCCCTATATATTTATTTGTATTATTTTAAGTAGGGAAAGGTTAGCGGAGTTTTATCATTTTCTGGTTTATGGTCTTTTGTGTTCTTTTTATTTATATTGTATGTATCTTTTAAAATATAAAGATACATTAGTAAAATAAAACAAAAATTTTACAGTTTTGCTAATTACAAACAGGCTTGCGCGCAATTATGGCGCAATGTAAAGTCACAAATACAATCATGACGTTGGAATAATCAGAAGTTTTTTACTCAAACCATTTTTATCTCTCGATTTAAGAGAAATCTATAGCAGTGTTTTTCTATTAGCACCCGATAGATGTATCCGGAGCACCCAATTTTCTATGTCAACACTTATATTTAGCGCGCTATTTTTGCATGTAATTAATTTATTTAACTCTAAACTAAGATTTTCATTAACTTTTTAGTTAAAAATCGATATAAAAATATTTTGCTCTACCAATTTATTGGGCGCCGTTATTGGGAGCCACTATCTATTTCACGGAGAAATTTGAAGTACATTTGTTTTGTACCACCCTTAAACCGTAACAAACTTAATCTTACAATAAAAATTTAAAACGCAGCAAGATGAATTCTAATTTATAACGTGATGTCAAAATAAAATTCAATTAGTATATTTCAGGTGATAAATATTTGTTTTATTTATGCATATATTTTTCATTTTTATGGTATAGCGACATCAGTGAATATTAGCTGTAGTTTCGATAGAAATTTCCCATTCGGCTCCGGATAATGCTCGAATAATAAAACACGGCTTATATAAGCTTAATTTTCTGTGTATTAGTATAAAGTCATCTGTAAAAAAGCTAACCCCTACTGATGAGGAATAAATTAGAAAATGGGAATGCTTGTCGTGGGGGGATTAGCAAACAAATTGGGAACAGGGGAATTCTTTACAGCTAATCTTTAATTGTGGAAACGAACCGTAACATAAACACAAATTGTATGTGCTTACTCGAAGGACTAGATTTGTTCATGCGTATACTCGAAGGACCAATTTGTGATTGCTTAAACTCGGAGGACTAATTATTTTGTTGTTTATACTCGAAGGATTAATTTTTATTATTTATTCATACGTATAATGAAACAGTTATCTCGAATAATATCGTGACGCTCGAACGATAAATAATAACTTAACTTTATTTAGTTTAAACACTTACTTAATTTTAATAACACTTAGTTTCTTAGTTTTATTTTTTATTCGTTCTCCATTTTCGTATTTATAATTAAGAGCTTCTGCTTGGCTTTGCGTTCCCTTTTCGAATGGATTTTTTCTTTGTAATTTTCTTATTACGTAATTTTATATTTGTGTACTAAAATTACCTAGCATGCTTGTAATATGAGCGCATACTAAAAGTGTGAAACCTAAACGCAACCAAAACTTCTATCACCTTTTTTGTTTTGCGTTTTGGGACAAATATGATTTTTAACGAAAAATGGCAGAATGTTTACATTTTGTCTTAGAAAGGTAAGTACATATAACTTAAATTATTAAACAATTAAATAAATATACTATTATTGAAACATGTTATTTTAATTTTAGGATTGGAACATATTCTTGGATATAATGCAAATGGTAAGTATAATAATCTCAATAATATTTAGTTTGCATATACTTTTAACGTATACATCCAAAATAATAAACAACTAGTAAGTGAATATTACAGTACTCAAATAGATAAATAATTAATTCCTCTTATAATATTCTAGGTGAACGACCTTTGGTAGATTAATAAGATTATTAGTCTAACTTTCTTTTTAGGGTAATATGTTGATTGATGGATGTTTTACAGGTTGAGAAACGTCTCAGGATTCTGGTAGGTATAAGCGTTAATCACGAACACAAATTAAATTGGGAAAAGATTATCAATTTTTCGATAGCATTAATTAATAATATAGAGTTTTTGGATTCTCAATGCTAATGTTATTCCCAGATGAGGATTACATTTTACAGTTATTTTAAAGCGACAACTTAGTTGCTCCGCTAAGTGTCTTGTTTTGTTTGTACGTTTCAGATCTAGGTAAAGAGGACATAATCTGTGTCTCAAATCGAGCAAAATAATATATAGGTGGACTGTATTTGGATCAGATCGCTGGTTGATGTTCACGAGTGTAAGGACGTTGAAAAATGAACGCACAAAGATTTCCAACTAGATGATGGTTACAACTATTTTTATTTCGCTTCTAAAATTTATTTATTTATTACAATGTTCCGATTGACTTTCAAAAGAATATTGTTGAATTTTGCAAAATGATATTTCATCTATTTTTTTAATTGTTTATTCTCATCTTGCAACATTCAATATACATAATGATTGCATTTAATGTAATCTACTATACTTAATAGTTTGACAGGAGTGGAAAACAACACAAAATACCGAACGATTGTTGTCATCAGTTATGAATCGATCTGGAAGAAATGAGAACAAAGTAATTGGTGGTGTTTTATTTAATTGGTGCTTGGTGTACGTTTCAAACAATCTGAAAACATCCATGTTTTTTCTACTACCGCTACTGGACCTTTTCGCGAATGTATTAGTTTTTTATGATTACACTACTTATGGAGCTGTGTAGAATACCACAAATTACTCAAATATTATTTAATGTACAATAGGCTTTGGTATGTCTATATTGACCTTTAACTATTGTCAAAAAGATTTAAAACGTTTGAAATAGGTTATTTTCAATTCAAAGCATTGGTTGTATACCTTGTCTCGATTAGAATTGTTTGTATCGTTGAGCCGGTCCAGTGTATCTATTAGACTAGAAAACCGATTTATATGAACCAATTCGACGGTAGTCTATGGGGTTAGCTGCCGGTTGTCGATTTTATTAACTAGGTGAAGACAACACTTAAAGATCCCAATTACGTATATAAATAATGAAACACAACTTCTGTTGATTTTGTATATAGATTTATAAATAATGAAACACAACTTCTGTTGATTTTGTATATAGATTTATTTACGTTTAACACACACACATTTATTTATTTGATAAAATTTTGGAACCTTGTCCTTTAACTGTTTTTAGGCTTTCTGATTTTTTTTGATATTACCTCGTTGAGTTTAATTTCTATTCTGTTGTAAAGAAAAAAACCATATAATTTATTTGAAACAAAAATCCAAACGAACTACTTTGATCAGCGTGTCGCTGGCAATTCGTTTGTAGAATGCATTGCAAGGTATTTTCCTAAACACAGAAAATACTCTGCAATGCTATGCGCGGTGTTCCTGAGTTTGCAGGAACTGACCGTTGCATTACTCCCTCCCCAGTGCGAACGTTCTTTTCAAAATGTTATGGAGTAAGGGTTCCATTGCTGGTGGAAGAAGTAGTATTTATAAATACCAGAGGAATGTCTGTATTTATTTTGCATGCTGAAAAAAAAACTTTTAAATGATTATTGTAAGATAAATTGCGTACCGAATCAATCATTTCATCTGTGGTGAATTCACACGGAATTGTGCATTTTTGGGCTCCAAACCCGAACCTTGTGTGGAACCAACAAATGTTTGTTTTATTTGGATGGTTGGATATGACTGGATTGCTTGCTTGCTTTGCATTTTTTGTAGATTGGAGAGCGCTCATGCGTCTTCTAAGAATTCGTAACTCCAAAAGACGATTCGTTCTAATCTAAGAATTCGTAACTCCAAAAGACGTTTTGCTTTTGAGTTATTAGATGGTAGTTTCGTCGGTGTTGTTTGTGTTGCCACCGATTTTGACTGCATCCTTTTTCTTTGCTTCGACGTTGATGGAGCAGATTCTAGTTCCGATTCAAGAACCGTAGCATCTAGCTCCATTTCAATTTGTTTGATCAACTCCTCGTGTCGGACGTTGAGATCGCTGATCGTGATAGTTTCCATCCTTTGAAAGAAATAAAAACTAAAAATTATGCTTGCTGAGAAGTAATCATTCGAATGTATGGACTGTTGTTGGCAAATCGAACGATTTTCTTGATTCCTGATAAATGATCAGGTGTATTCATTATCCCATAAACTGGTTTGAGTCTGTCAATTGAGATATTAACGAGTTTATCTTTGATTTGAATAACAAAGTGTTTACGAAGTCTTCGTACCACTTTGAATGGACCTTCGTATGGTGTAGCGAAACCTGTTCGAACTTTGTCAGTACGAACGAAAACGAAATCACAAGTTTGCAGTGATTTGGGTACGAAAATGTCGTTTCGTTTAGTTTTGCGAGTGTCCGTTGGTATGAGATTGTTCCTAGTGGACCTTAATTGCTTTACCACTGTGTCAGCGGTAATTTGAGGTGTAAGTCGATGTTCCACAAAAAATTCCCCGGGAAGTTTAAGTTTTTGACCGTACACCAGTTCTGCTGGTGAGCATTGTAGGTCATCTTTGACTGTTGCTCGGATTCCCAATAAAACTATTGGTACCTCCAAACTCCAGTTAACGGTATTTGATCTTGCTTTAAGAGCAGCTTTAAGTTGGCGGTGAAAGCGCTCAACCATACCGTTTGCTTGCGGGTGATAGGCAGTGGTTCGAATCCTGTGTGAGCCTAAAAGTTGCATAAGCTCAGAAAAGAGTTTAGATTCGAATTGAGTGCCTTGGTCAGTAGTGATTGTACTGGGAACGCCGAATCTAGATATGTAGTTTTCGACAAACGTTTTTGCGATGGTTGATGCGGAGATGTCTTTAATACAGTAAGCATCAGACCACCGTGTAAAACGATCTACGCAGGTGAGTAAATGTGTATATCCATTAGATGGTGGGAGTGGCCCAACGATATCTACATGGATATGCTCAAATCGACTTGACGGAATTTTGAAATTCTCGTGAGGCGATTTGGTGTGCCGATGTATTTTTGATTTTTGGCAAGATAAACAAGACTTTGCCCAAAGAGTAACATCTTCATTTATCTTGGGCCAAAAATATTTTGCTAAGACAAGCTTGCGTGTAGCTCGAACACTTGGATGTGAGACATTGTGTAGAGTGTCGAAGATGGTTCGACGCAATGTTTCCGGAATGTACGGACGATTGCGGCCTGTAGATAATGTTTCACAGTAAACTGTTAAGTCGTTAAGTGGCAATCCTTCCAATTTCCACTTAGCTGTACGACGAGTGGAAGAACTCGAGAGTATGTCTTTAAGTTCTGTATCACGAGCTTGTTGCTCCGTGATAGTAACGATTGTATAAGGCTTTTCACCTGAGGCAATTTCGTCATCACTTGTCCTAGATAAGGTATCAGCGACGACGTTATCTCTGCCGTGAATGTGCTGTATGTCAGTTGTGAACTGTGCGATGTAATCGAAGTGGTGTGTTTGCCTTGGATTACGCTCCGTTTTAGAGGAGATTGCTGTAGTAATTGGTTTGTGGTCGGTGTAAATGATAAATTCACGACCTTCCACAATGTAAGGGAAATGCTTGACTGCTTGATATATTGCAAGTAACTCACGATCGAATGCAGAATATTTCCTTTCCGCATCTGTGAGTTTCGTGGAGAAAAACCCAAGAGGTTCCCAGGTCTTGCCGTTAAGTTGCTGCAAGACCGCACTTGTTGCTGTACCAGACGCATCCGTGGTAATGCTATATTTTGCATTAGCTAACGGATGCACTAGTAGTGTTATTTCTTGTAACTTATTTTTGAGCTGAAGGAATGCCGTTTGACATTCTTCAGTCCAAGAAAAATATTGAGGTATTTTTGGTTTTTTAAGGAGCTCTGCTAAATGCGTGTGGATTGGGGCAAGCGTCTCCGCTAGCTTTGGAATAAATCGGTGATAGTAATTAATCATGCCAATAAATTGTTGAATTTGCTGGATAGTTTGCGGTGCTGTGAAATCGCTATTGACCTTAATACGTTCTAGAGATGGTAGAATGCCATTAGCGGTAATCTTGTGACTGAGGAAGTCCAGCCTACTGGTTCCGAAAACACATTTTGCGATGTTAAAATTGACGCTAAAATTTGCAAACTTTTGAAAGAGTTGTGCCAAATGGTGAAAGTGCTGTTTTTCATCTTGTGACGCGACGAGATAATCGTCTATGTACACAAAGACGAAGTCGAGATCTTTTACTATCTCGTTGATAAAACGCTGGAATGTTTGTGCAGCGTTGCAAAGTCCAAATGGCATTCGAGTGAATTCGAATAAACCAAATGGAGTAGTAATTGCTGGTTTGTAAATGTCGTCGGGAGCAATTGGAATGAGATGATATGCCCTGACGAGATCGATTTTGGAGAAAATTTTGCATCCATGTAATTGCATGGAAAAGTTTTGAATGTGGGGAATGGTTTAGCGGTCAGGAATTGTGACCGCGTTGAGCCGTCTATAATCCCCACATGGTCTCCAATCGTTGTTCTTCTTCTTTACCATGTGTAGCGGACATGATACAGGAGAAGAAGAGGGCTTGCAGATTCCACCACTTGCAGGTCCACCATGTGCTGGAATTCTAGGAAAGCTGATCTATGCCGAATTGAGTCGAGTCGACGATGTCGAGAAAAAGGTAAGTGTCCGTTCGTCACAATGTGATGGACGATGTTATGTCTTACCGGTAAATTGTAATTCGGCGGAGCTGTTAAAGAAGGATACTTCTTTAAGATAGCCCCGTAACCGTTGCTGACTATAAAATTAAGTGGAGTAGGTGTGTCCACGCATGCTGTTATGGCGTGAATTGTAAGACTAGTGGATGGATCGATAAGTTTGCGATTGCGTAGATCCACTAGAATGCCAAATTTCGTAAGAGAATTCGCGCCAATTATGGGTCGATTAACACTTGCTAATAGAAATGAATGTTTGAATGATCGGATCCCACCGGAGTCTCCAATTTACGCTCCTCGGATATGGCGTAACGCTCCATAAGAACTCATTTAACCGCCTCGTACTTATTTTCCATCGGCGGATCATGCAAAATAAAATTTATTTTCTTCGCTTGCGTTTCCGAGAGCGATGCGACTACGTAAGCAAACTTTTTTTTGTCACTAGTGATGCGGTTCGCGTCGAACGTAATCTCTGCTGACAAAAACCACCATTCAGGACTGGTCTCCCAAAATGCTGGTAGTTTGATGCTGTGGCCTGTTGTTGCTGCCACTTGTCCTTGTGCCGTAGTCTTGCTTGAATGTTGAGATTGCTGCGTGGTGCCGCTGGAACCGGGTTCGAACTCGTTGTCCGACATATTTCGCTTTTATTTTCGCTCCAAAATCACTAAACTATGTGTGTGCTATTTGCTTGTGTGTCTTATAGATACGCGGACACAAATATTACTGCATTTACAAATGCTGAAACGCTTTAAAAACGAATAACGCAAATACGAAACGCCCGAAAGAAAAATAAAAATAGAAATAAATATAATTTACAGCGCGTTTTTGATTGGTGCAGACTGGCCGTTGGGAGGAATTTTATATGTACTACTAATTACATATATGCTACGGGAAATAAATTAAAATGAAACGCTGCCTCTTTATATTGCGGCTTTTAAACACACTAATTTATTTTTATTTAAATAAAATTGGTAAAAACTTACGATTTTAAACATCCTAATTCCTAAAAAGGAGCGTCGGGGTCACCAATATGGGGTTAGCTGCCGGTTGTCGATTTTATTAACTAGGTGAAGACAATACTTAAAGATCCCCAATTACGTATATAAATAATGAAACACAACTTCTGTTAATTTTGTATATAGATTTATAAATAATGAAACACAACTTCTGTTGATTTTGTATATTGATTTATTTACGTTTAACACACACACATTTATTTATTTGATAAAATTTTGGAACCTTGTCCTTTAACTGATTTTAGGCTTTCTGATTTTTCTTGATGTTACCTCGTTCAGTTTAATTTCTATTCTGTTGTAAAGAAAAAAACCATATCATTTATTTAAAACAAAAATCCAAACGAACTACTTTGATCAGCGTGTCGCTGGCAATTCGTTTGTGGAATGCATTGCAAGGTATTTTCCTAAACACAAAAAATACTCTGCAATGCTATGCGCGGTGTTCCTGAGTTTGCAGGAACTGACCGTTGCAAGTCAATCTGGAGAATTTATTGTATCGACGTTGACCAAAGATTTAGGGATTTTTTTTCCGTTCATGATTTTATCATTATCAATTGATGCTGCACTAGTAATTTTATTTTCATTTGTTGCAATGGATGACGAACCACTTATAATTTGGTCTAATTACGTGCAATGCATTAATAATGCATTTAGTAATTTACACAGTTTGCCATGACTAAAAATAAATGAAAATTTAAAAAATGATATCAATTTCTAATTTAAATGTAACTTCTAAATTTTATGTAAAATTTTAGGTATATTTAAGAAGTTAATTCAACACAAAACGTCATTTCAAACTTTTGAAGCTTTCGCTATTTTCAAAAAAAAAAAAATCAATTTACGACGTTTGTTCTTGACGATTACATTTCATTTTTTATAATGTACAGTGTGTCACTGTCAAATTTTTTAATTTAAAGCATACAAAATATTTGAAAATAATAAAAGGGTTGACAAGGTCATTAATTGAAAATTTAGAAGTTTTTGCTTATATTTATAAATTTTTAACTATGGTTATGTATTCGAATGAAAAGTTTAGTTATTAGTCATAATTATTTTACTCTATTGAAATCTATTTATGTATATATTGCAGGAACTATACTGCGTATTATAAAACGTTAGTCTTGTACACACTGCATTAGAAAGTGAATCAATAATTGATTACTAAATTTGATCGCCAATCACATAGCGAAACTAAAGTAAACAATTTAAAAATGTTTAATTTTTCAAATTATTAACCCTTTGAGTGCCTTAGAAATTTAAAAATATATTTCATTTTTGGAAGCATTTTATTTACGAAAAGTATTTCAAAACAATCTAGGACAAGTAGTCAGTATTATTCCATTCCCTAAATACGTAAATGTTATCAACCACGGTATTTTTTTTCAAGCTATATTTCATTATGTTTGGTTTTAAGTTTAGTACTTCTTGATAAAAAATAATCAGCAGCATATTAAAACGCAGGCCTACTTAGCAACATCATCATCTGTTCGTTTATGTAACTAAACCGTCAAGCTGTCTAGATTCTCGACAAAATAATTTGATTCTAGACCACGAACGTTCCAACGCGACTCAGCGTCATTTTACGAAGCTGAAGGCTATAACTTTTTATAAATGTAAATGCTTCCACATATTATTTTTATTTCGGATCAAAAGCACGATTAATGATTGTCATCTTTCGCTAATAGAACCAGGGTAATATAGTATTCCTGTTGTTTAAGGTAATATATTTTTTCAGATTAAAAGTTGTAAGAATTTCAAATTGTAAAATTAAGATGAGTAATGCTAGGGTACTCAAGTTAGCCCAAAATGCGAAACCCGTATTTCAAATCCCGAATACTGAAATCCTGGAAAATTCAAATCCTTAAACCAAAATTTCACTGTGAAATAAGAATACTTGATTAAAACTTGATTGAAAACCTCTGCCGGAAGGTTCTGTCGTTTTTGTCCTTATCAAAGAAAATGTCCATAGAATTCAGAAAAGTGTTGATGTCTGGCATAGTTGGCCGAGCTTGGAAGGAACGATCGATACATTTAAAGTATAATGAATATTTTATAGCATAAAATTTTTTTACAATACTAAATAGTTGATCACAAATTTAATTTGGCAGTATTTCATGCATTTCAATTTTCGGGATTGCCTGACCTTTCTTGTTTTGTTATTTTGAGTTTCGTGTATTCCAAAGCATACTCTGCATCCTTCAAATATGACAAGGAACTACGAATATTGTATATTACAGATTAAAGACATCAGAAACGATAGATGAATGTAATTTGTTCACTTTCTTAACACTAAAACTAATATGAAACATTTTTTAGTTTAGAGTTTAGCACTGAACTTCAATATATTAAAAAGTATATACCTTTCGTTATCCTCGATAGTATTTAGTTCAAAATTTTAAAAATGGTCAAGCTTTGCGGTAATAAATCGCAGAACAGATACAGCAACAATTTAGAGTATAACATTTCACAATATAAAATGCTCAAACTTATTACTTTCTTTGACATAGTCGATAGACAATCAAAAAAAAAAAATCGACCTCTAGTTTTTTGCAGATTTACCATTCTTTATACCACCGAAGGCCGAAACCCTGGTTTCGAGATACTGTCTGTCAGTCCTTCGATATGTAATCTGTCTAGAACCCAGACACTTTAACTGATTTGAATGAAATTTCTTACTTCCTATTTTCATATTTCAGTAAAATTTGCTGGAAATCACCCCATCAGAATTGACAGGTTACATAAGAGCACAAATATTTAAAAAAATAAAACATGCGAATAAATCATACAAGAACAAAATAATTTTAAATTAAATTTGCAACAAAATTGGTACAGATCACTTTTCCAAAATTTAAGTTGAAAATTTTTACCCAAATTTTGGTTCGTTATATATCGAAAAATTGTTTCGAAACTAACTTTTCTTTTTTTTTCTTTTAGAAAAAGCTAAAGCCTTCGCTGATCACCTTGAAAGTGTATTCACTCCAAACCTTGGATTATCGGTGGTTCAAACAGAAAATGTAGCAATCAAACTTAAGAGAAATTTAAGATAAAGAAACCACAAGTAAAGTTTATTATTCCACATCAAATTCAAAAGCCCCTGGGTATGATCAAATTACAGGTGAAATGCCCAAACAATTGCCTGAATGTGCCTCTGGACGACTGGTTCAAATATTCAATTCAATTTAGAAGTCAGGATATATCCCCAAGTGCCGAAAATCGTCAACTATGAAACTGACCATGAAGCCTGGCAAGGGTCTCGTCGTATAGACTAATAAGCCTAATACAAGTCGTCTCGAAACTACAAAATATCATCCATAATCATTAATTTGGTTTCAGAGTCGAGCACGGAATCATTGAGTAAGTGCACCGAGCAGCTACAGAAATAAGGTCAGCATACGAAAAGAAGAAATACTGCTCCGCCGTCTTCTTAGATGTTGGTGAAGTATTCGATAGAGTTTGACACAATGTTCTGCTTCATAAAATTAATCTTAAATTGCCAGAAATTTATCAACTTATGAGTAATACAAGGTAGTGTGCTGGAGTAATACTAGGTAGTGTGCTTGGCCCTACGTTATATTTAATTTTCACTTCAGATCTACGTACGTCTTCGCAAATTATGACTTCTACTTTCGCAGATGATACGGTAATCGTATGTGCCCATAAAAATCCACAAACGGCGTCCGAAACTTTGCAACAACATATGTAGGACATCGAAATATGGCTAAAAAATGGAAGGTAATGGTCAATGAAGAGAAATCGAGCCACGTAACATTCACACTAATGTTGATTTCGATTGATAGTTTCCTACTGTAAAAATAGTATCCTCATTTTATACCCGCATTTGTATCAATGGAGCAAAAATGAACTACACCGCTTTTAAATTACAAAAGATTATATTTTTTCATCTTTGCTGTTATTTCATGTCCATGATTGAAAATTCCTCATCAGATGAATCTCCTCAGATTCGAATGATGATGGTGATGCAAAATTTCCTCTATAACGTAATACTTGAATTAAAGTTATTATTTCAATTATTAAACACGTATGTTCAATTATTAAACACAAGTATAGAAAAAAGTGGCGTATGACAACAACAAAAAATGGTTTACTCGACCAAAAAACCTGGAGTAGAGAAAATTGCCCTGTGCCCTAATTCTCTAAAAACCAAGATAAATTGTAAGGTGTAAAAGTGATAACCTTTACACACGAAAAAAATTATCGTAGAAGTCTAGATTTATATTGGATATCGTGTACTTTTAGTAACTTCGCATTCTCTAAACTTTTTTCAAGATAAAATGTAAAGTGGCAAGATAAATTTATGTCAAAAAGTATCACCAACAATTTATCGTTGAATAACTTTGCTTGAACGTGTAAAAGGCTTTCGTTTGTATATTATTAATAATTAATTGAAATTTTTGATATTTTAGTTTATAGTTTTATTTTAGAATTAAATAAGATCAAGTTCTAACATTTTAATTAACTTAGTTAATTAATTTACTAATTATTAATTAAATTTGTGTACTTATAAAAATGTTATAACTTTTTTGGTTTTTATCAATTGTAATGGTGTATTGTGATTGTTCCGTATATTGGTCTGTTTCAGCACTCTCGAATTAATTACACAACCGTAGGAAATTATTCCATTTGCGTCAATCTGTATGACAACGACTATGATAATCGACACCTACTTATACACAATCAACTTCCCAACCACCCCATACATTTTTCTTTCCTTTAACGCTGGATCGCGGATAAATTTGAATTTTTGACTTATAGATGGCTAATGTGTAAGAATCACAACAATCAGCTTCGAACAGACGAGACTAATGATTTGAAAAAATCAGTCTTCTCATCAGGTTGCGACGACTGATGTTGTTTTTTTTATTACATTGAAATATTGTCTATATATATAGAGCAATACCATGTAGTTGTACTACTAGCGAATTACTGCGTAGCGTACGAAATTTTGATTCTTTCACATTTCCATCTATATTCTATTCGAGAGTGCTGAAACAGACCAATATACGGAACAATCACAATACACCATTACAATTGATAAAAACCAAAAAAGTTAAAATATTAAAATTCGTGAATTCGAAAAGTTAATTGTTAAAAATAGAATATAGATGGAAATGTGAAAGAATCAAAATTTCGTACGCTACGAAGTAATTCGCTAGTATTACAACTACATGGTATTGCTCTATATATATAGACAATATTTCAATGTAATAAAAAAACAACATCAGTCGTCGCGACCTGATGAGAAGACTGATTTTTTCAAATCATTAGTCTCGTCTGTTCGAAACTGATTGTTGTGATTCTTACACATTAGCCATCTATAAGTCAAAAATTCAACTATTATCGTTGGAATTAAAATATTATTTTCAGTAAAGTCAATAATTCGAATATGTTACTCGACCGTCTTCACTTTTACCTATACTTTTGCTTAGATTCACAAATACAACAAAACAAATAAATTTATTATTTAGAATTTTATGTTTAAAGTAGGAAATAAATAATGTGCTTGTTTATATTAGAAGAACAAGAGTTAAGGGGTAGAATATAAATGTCAAATGTTCCAAGTATCTGATTTGACAACACCTAATGGATCAGTTCTCTACCTGACAAGCAAAGCTTTCAACTTAGTGTGCACTCGTACTATTTTACTTGATCATTACACTTGCACAATTAAGAAAAAATAATTAAGACAAATTTAGAACAATAAAGAACGAGTACAAAATTTAATGTTATGCATTAAAACTAACTTTTAACTAGCACTAAGGTAAAACAAGATGTGTATTTCATAAAAGATTCAAATCCCACCGCCTTCTCTTTACCAATCCTTAAGATTAACCCATACATTTTACAAAGATTAAAAATTAACTTAAGTTAAAAAACAAATGGTAAAACTAAAACGTCCTTCCTTAACTAGACCTAAATCAAATACTAAAAACGGTTTCGAATAATAAATTTTCGATGCTGTTGAGGACTTAGGCTCAGGCACATAAAAAAAGTATTGAATGAGGAAGTCGTGGAGTTCAGAAAACTCGCAGTGACTAACGAAATTCGGTGGTTAAATGAGCTTCGTTGCTTAAAACGCATAGCTTTTGTAGTTTACTCGAAATTCTAAAATTCTAGTACGACAATCCCAGGATTATAGAAATTATTCCATATTCTAAGGTCCGACTATTATACTTCGATAATGTTGGCTCGCACGAACAGAAAGTGCTAAATAGGGCATTTCGTCTTCAACAATGCAATATAGTGAAATTAAGATCTGCTTAACACAGATTTGATTGGATTTCAAAAACATATTCGTAAATAATAATTACATAATAATGATATTTTGTACTTAGAATTAAGAATAACCTTTGAATAATTTAGAATATACAATATTAATCAAAATTGAACGCATGAATTGTAAATAAGATTTATATTGTGTTTACCATACGAAATATTTCAAAGCCTATTTGACTGTTGTAATGTTCTTTTTAAACATTTGATTTGTTTTATAACTTTATCTAATCGTATCTTGATTTTTTTTTCAAATAACTTCCGATTCCGACTATTTTTCAATTTGATTTTTTGGGCTATGTGTGATTCTAGATGGCTTTGATGTATATGCAAGAATTTACTTTTCTTAGAATGTATTTTTTGAGTTATGAAGGATAAAAAATAATTAAAATTTCGTTTTGATGTTTAATGTTATCTTGTTCACTTGACGTCAATAGTTTTATCTTGGGTAAAAAAAACATGTTCAAGGAATACGATTTAAAAATGCTAAAATAATTTATTGTATAAAATTTTCACCTGTAAAATTAGCCGTACCACAGCCCGTAACAACTTCAACTATTGTTTGTGAATAGATGCTATTTAGAATAACAGAATAATAAATTTTAGAATAAAATTAATGTTGAAATTTAAATGGGAACGGTAGTTATGGGTCATATATGAATCTCTCTTGTCTCTCTCAAAGTCTATATATGAATCTACATAAATCATACGAGTGTGTTAAGTTATGACATTTATTTATCGTAATCTTTTTAAATTTTATCTTGGAGTGCAATTAGAGAATGCGAATATTGTAAAAAGGCAAGATAAATTATCGTTTACACGTTTACAAATTATCTTACTGCTTAAGGAATTAGGGCACTGGGTGTAGCAAAATATAAACCTTGTCTTTTGATGTAGTATTCAAGTACAGTGTATTCATGAACGCATGAGTACATTAGGGTAACAGAAAGTCGGGCATTCACCACAACATATACAGTATATACGTATATACACCTACGTACACCTTCCATTTTTTTTAAAGGATCTATAAAAGTTCGGGATCTTATACATTGCATAGACCTATACAAACTATTGTAAATATCACTGCATTCGCAAGTAACGCTAAGGATGTTTTATTAGATTACCCTTGTATGATACAAAAGTTATACAAAAAATACAAACTTATTGTATGGGATTGTATTATTAATTTCTTTATTTGGCACAAAGTCTTACGGGAAAGTATTCGAATCTAAAAAAGTAATCATTAAATAACTAGTCATTTTCAAATTTCCTAGACAACTATATTTCTCACAAACACATTCTTTACGTTTTCGAACCACACAAAATAATTATTTAAATTTTATGTAAATTTTAATAAACATTATACCATGATCAAACAAATTATAATTGAACCGGAAAATACAAGTTTAACAGCCAATAAAATGTATCAAACAACTCATATTTCATACTCCGTAGTCCATAGTAATTGATAAACATCAAAAATTTATTTCAAGCTTATCCAGATGCGACTTCATCAATCACAACACATCATACAAAACGAGTAATATTAATAAATACAATAATGTGTAAATAGAATATAAAAACTAATTAGTGTATTAAATATAAAACCTTTAAACGTTTATTTCAAACAGCAGCTGTCATAAATACTATTTTATGAACGCAAATTAATTATTTACAAGTATTCAAATTTCACCTCTAATTCTTCATTTATTTTTATTTTTAAGTAATGACAGCATACAACATAAAATTAATTACGGTTTTAGTTTTATGAAGTGTAAATAAAAATTGAATGGATTCTTGTGTTATAAAAATAATTTTAGTTTACAAGATTGATCTGTTGCTGGTTTAATACTGCGCGCTTGTAAATGGTTAATTTATTTAAGTTAAATTTATGGAGATTCATCTGAGGCTATTAAATAAATTTCAGTAGTTTTAGAATAATCATCATATTGCATAAAAATGATGTATTTTGGATGTTTATAAGATTCCAGTCTTCCTAGATTTAGTTGTTTCGCGTCTCTAAAACCAGTGTCTATTGGTTTTAACAGTTTTATTACAAAACATTAAATTATATTTGTTAAATTTAATTTCTTTGTGGTTTCAGAATTACGTAAACTTAATCTAAAACATTCGATTGTAAACAATTTGGAGTATATTAAGGAGACATAAAGGTAATAAATGTTACAGTGTTCATGATAATGTTACACAATATTTTTTTATGTTATCCCAAATAAATCGGATTAGATTTAATTGCTTAATTCTAAATGTGATACCGGCAATATGATAGTGTGTAGATGGAATGTCAAATCATTTTTACATACAAATAAAAGAAATTAGATAATACATACTACAGTTTTTTATCAAATTAACTTTGACCTGCAGTATACAACTTTGCAATCGAAAATTTTCGATGAGTGGACGAGTTGCATTAAAAAAACCAAACGACCTTCGGTTTTCTATAATTTCGAGTTTGCGACAGTTTAGTTCTAAAATATTTTCTAATTTTATTATATTTGCGAGCGTTTAGTTCATACTCTCAGCCAATCAAATTAACCTAATTTAAAAAACACCCTGCCTTCTATATGATACATAATTTATAACTTTGGGCAGTATGTTTACAGTCGACCTACTTATTAAAAGTATGCATTGTAAACGATAGCCAATCTATTCGTAGTCATGAAGTCGCTTTAAGGAAGCGCTAATATCGAACTGTAACTCCTAAAACAGTTTTTCTCAAACAATCGAAACAAAAACTAAATAAGAGAACTGACAAACCATTCCTCATTATCTTGAAATAGAATAAAAAGTATTTATATAAAACTAATTTTGTGACGATTAAAATACAAAAATATCAAATAAAATTGATCTATACTGCAATTCGAACTAACATATCATATCACGCAATTTACCAGAAAAATGTATCCTCTTTCTTTACTGGTTACTAAACTTTGCGCAGCAATTTAATTTAAAATGCTAATGCACAGGCCCACTCATTTTTCCTATCCTCATCGCTTCTTTCCCCATCGCTCATGGAGCGATGTAGTGCGCAAATGGTTACGTCCATCGTTTAGGTAGAGTTGACATTGATTTTAGCGCCAACACAGATTATTAACAAAATAAAACAATTAAAATTTGTTATGTTAGGGCTAACACCAGATTTTAGTTAATACTGGACTACTTTGGAGCCAGCAGCAGCTTCCGGTTAGCCGATAGCTCGTAAAATCATTGTGCTATGTGATGTAAATTTTTCATCTAAGCAGAAAGTAAAATTTTTGAAAAATGATCTGAGCAAACTTTTTGCAAATCTAATTTAGAATCATTTTGGTCTTAATCAATTATTTCGCAAATACCTGAATTTTTAAAATATTTGCAAAAAACGGAAAACTCATATAAAAGCTGCCATTTTCCCGTACACCGATTTTCGATATTTTTTTTAGTATTTCTCTGTCCTTTCAATATAATCACTCATCTTGAGATAAGTGTTTATTATGAATTGATTTGCATTCAATAGAATTTTTTGGTATTTATATTCTGTCATTTTTTCATTAAAATCGAACCATTAATAAGGAAATATAACTAAAACAAAACCACTTCGGTTTCCAATACCATTCATGAGTTTTTTAAAACTACTTACATCCGAATTTTTTATTTTAACCCTCATTTTTATATGAAATCAGTGATATTATCATAAAATTAGAATGAAATCAGTGATATTATTATAAAAATATATTTCGTAATGTGGAAAAAATAAATTTAGAAAACAGTTATAACAAAATAAGTTGTTATTCTGAATAGAACAGTTGCTTCTGGATAAACTTAATACTTCGAGAAAAGTTTATTTATACAAATTAACTCAAATAAATTAAAAAATAATTTTACTTATGGTTGTGGTATCAGTAATGATTATTCTAGAATTGAAAAATCGAAATAAAATATTTAATAACAAGATAAGTGGTTTAAATAAATTCTTAAACCAGTAGTTTTACCGGATCGTAATTGTAAAATTCTGCAATGTAAACTAGTGAATTTTCACAACTATTCTAATATTTGGTAAATAATTTTATTAGATTTGACTATAGGTAAGTGACTATTATTTACAATTTATTTACGACTTGGAAGTTTTTACTAAAACATTACTAACAATAAAAAAATGTGAATGTATTAGTATGTATAAATATTTGTGAAGTAAACATTTAGGCGACTCACGTATTTTCTACTTAAATTCTAATTTAATTTCGAAATTCAAATAGAAAATCAGAATTAAGCTTTTTCAAAAGTCACAAATAAATTTAAAGAGTTCAGAATAAAACAAAACCACTCTGGGCTAATTGCTCATCCATGCCACTATGTTTTTCAGTTAGGCCTGTGTCATTTACAATTTCTAAAGTCATTTCACTCCATTTTTTCAGATTACGTGGTATCGATATATGCAAAGATTTAATGCTTGCACCTTATATGGAAAATTCGGAAGTTCTCGTTAATACTAAACCACTCTGGGCTAATTGCTCATCCATGCCACTATGTTTTTCAGTTAGGCCTGTGTCATTTACAATTTCTAAAGTCATTTCACTCCATTTTTTCAGATTACGTGGTATCGATATATGCAAAGATTTAATGCTTGCACCTTATATGGAAAATTCGGAAGTTCTCGTTAATACTAAACCACTCTGGGCTAATTGCTCATCCATGCCACTATGTTTTTCAGTTAGGCCTGTGTCATTTACAATTTCTAAAGTCATTTCACTCCATTTTTTCAGATTACGTGGTATCGATATATGCAAAGATTTAATGCTTGCACCTTATATGGAAAATTCGGAAGTTCTCGTTAATACTAAACCACTCTGGGCTAATTGCTCATCCATGCCACTATGTTTTTCAGTTAGGCCTGTGTCATTTACAATTTCTAAAGTCATTTCACTCCAATTTTTCAGATTACGTGGTATCGATATATGCAAAGATTTAATGCTTGCACCTTATATGGAAAATTCGGAAGTTCTCGTTAATACTAAACCACTCTGGGCTAATTGCTCATCCATGCCACTATGTTTTTCAGTTAGGCCTGTGTCATTTACAATTTCTAAAGTCATTTCACTCCAATTTTTCAGATTACGTGGTATCGATATATGCAAAGATTTAATGCTTGCACCTTATATGGAAAATTCGGAAGTTCTCGTTAATACTAAACCACTCTGGGCTAATTGCTCATCCATGCCACTATGTTTTTCAGTTAGGCCTGTGTCATTTACAATTTCTAAAGTCATTTCACTCCAATTTTTCAGATTACGTGGTATCGATATATGCAAAGATTTAATGCTTGCACCTTATATGGAAAATTCGGAAGTTCTCGTTAATACTAAACCACTCTGGGCTAATTGCTCATCCATGCCACTATGTTTTTCAGTTAGGCATGTGTCATTTACAATTTCTAAAGTCATTTCACTCCATTTTTTCAGATTACGTGGTATCGATATATGCAAAGATTTAATGCTTGCACCTTATATGGAAAATTCGGAAGTTCTCGTTAATACTAAACCACTCTGGGCTAATTGCTCATCCATGCCACTATGTTTTTCAGTTAGGCCTGTGTCATTTACAATTTCTAAAGTCATTTCACTCCAATTTTTCAGATTACGTGGTATCGATATATGCAAAGATTTAATGCTTGCACCTTATATGGAAAATTCGGAAGTTCTCGTTAATACTAAACCACTCTGGGCTAATTGCTCATCCATGCCACTATGTTTTTCAGTTAGGCCTGTGTCATTTACAATTTCTAAAGTCATTTCACTCCAATTTTTCAGATTACGTGGTATCGATATATGCAAAGATTTAATGCTTGCACCTTATATGGAAAATTCGGAAGTTCTCGTTAATACTAAACCACTCTGGGCTAATTGCTCATCCATGCCACTATGTTTTTCAGTTAGGCCTGTGTCATTTACAGTTTCTAAAGTCATTTCACTCCATTTTTTCAGATTACGTGGTATCGATATATGCAAAGATTTAATGCTTGCACCTTATATGGAAAATTCGGAAGTTCTCGTTAATACTAAACCACTCTGGGCTAATTGCTCATCCATGCCACTATGTTTTTCAGTTAGGCCTGTGTCATTTACAATTTCTAAAGTCATTTCACTCCATTTTTTCAGATTACGTGGTATCGATATATGCAAAGATTTAATGCTTGCACCTTATATGGAAAATTCGGAAGTTCTCGTTAATACTAAACCACTCTGGGCTAATTGCTCATCCATGCCACTATGTTTTTCAGTTAGGCCTGTGTCATTTACAATTTCTAAAGTCATTTCACTCCATTTTTTCAGATTACGTGGTATCGATATATGCAAAGATTTAATGCTTGCACCTTATATGGAAAATTCGGAAGTTCTCGTTAATACTAAACCACTCTGGGCTAATTGCTCATCCATGCCACTATGTTTTTCAGTTAGGCCTGTGTCATTTACAATTTCTAAAGTCATTTCACTCCAATTTTTCAGATTACGTGGTATCGATATATGCAAAGATTTAATGCTTGCACCTTATATGGAAAATTCGGAAGTTCTCGTTAATACTAAACCACTCTGGGCTAATTGCTCATCCATGCCACTATGTTTTTCAGTTAGGCCTGTGTCATTTACAATTTCTAAAGTCATTTCACTCCATTTTTTCAGATTACGTGGTATCGATATATGCAAAGATTTAATGCTTGCACCTTATATGGAAAATTCGGAAGTTCTCGTTAATACTAAACCACTCTGGGCTAATTGCTCATCCATGCCACTATGTTTTTCAGTTAGGCCTGTGTCATTTACAATTTCTAAAGTCATTTCACTCCATTTTTTCAGATTACGTGGTATCGATATATGCAAAGATTTAATGCTTGCACCTTATATGGAAAATTCGGAAGTTCTCGTTAATACTAAACCACTCTGGGCTAATTGCTCATCCATGCCACTATGTTTTTCAGTTAGGCCTGTGTCATTTACAATTTCTAAAGTCATTTCACTCCAATTTTTCAGATTACGTGGTATCGATATATGCAAAGATTTAATGCTTGCACCTTATATGGAAAATTCGGAAGTTCTCGTTAATACTAAACCACTCTGGGCTAATTGCTCATCCATGCCACTATGTTTTTCAGTTAGGCCTGTGTCATTTACAATTTCTAAAGTCATTTCACTCCATTTTTTCAGATTACGTGGTATCGATATATGCAAAGATTTAATGCTTGCACCTTATATGGAAAATTCGGAAGTTCTCGTTAATACTAAACCACTCTGGGCTAATTGCTCATCCATGCCACTATGTTTTTCAGTTAGGCCTGTGTCATTTACAATTTCTAAAGTCATTTCACTCCATTTTTTCAGATTACGTGGTATCGATATATGCAAAGATTTAATGCTTGCACCTTATATGGAAAATTCGGAAGTTCTCGTTAATACTAAACCACTCTGGGCTAATTGCTCATCCATGCCACTATGTTTTTCAGTTAGGCCTGTGTCATTTACAATTTCTAAAGTCATTTCACTCCATTTTTTCAGATTACGTGGTATCGATATATGCAAAGATTTAATGCTTGCACCTTATATGGAAAATTCGGAAGTTCTCGTTAATACTAAACCACTCTGGGCTAATTGCTCATCCATGCCACTATGTTTTTCAGTTAGGCCTGTGTCATTTACAATTTCTAAAGTCATTTCACTCCATTTTTTCAGATTACGTGGTATCGATATATGCAAAGATTTAATGCTTGCACCTTATATGGAAAATTCGGAAGTTCTCGTTAATACTAAACCACTCTGGGCTAATTGCTCATCCATGCCACTATGTTTTTCAGTTAGGCCTGTGTCATTTACAATTTCTAAAGTCATTTCACTCCAATTTTTCAGATTACGTGGTATCGATATATGCAAAGATTTAATGCTTGCACCTTATATGGAAAATTCGGAAGTTCTCGTTAATACTAAACCACTCTGGGCTAATTGCTCATCCATGCCACTATGTTTTTCAGTTCGGCCTGTGTCATTTACAATTTCTAAAGTCATTTCACTCCAATTTTTCAGATTACGTGGTATCGATATATGCAAAGATTTAATGCTTGCACCTTATATGGAAAATTCGGAAGTTCTCGTTAATACTAAACCACTCTGGGCTAATTGCTCATCCATGCCACTATGTTTTTCAGTTAGGCCTGTGTCATTTACAATTTCTAAAGTCATTTCACTCCAATTTTTCAGATTACGTGGTATCGATATATGCAAAGATTTAATGCTTGCACCTTATATGGAAAATTCGGAAGTTCTCGTTAATACTAAACCACTCTGGGCTAATTGCTCATCCATGCCACTATGTTTTTCAGTTAGGCATGTGTCATTTACAATTTCTAAAGTCATTTCACTCCATTTTTTCAGATTACGTGGTATCGATATATGCAAAGATTTAATGCTTGCACCTTATATGGAAAATTCGGAAGTTCTCGTTAATACTAAACCACTCTGGGCTAATTGCTCATCCATGCCACTATGTTTTTCAGTTAGGCCTGTGTCATTTACAATTTCTAAAGTCATTTCACTCCAATTTTTCAGATTACGTGGTATCGATATATGCAAAGATTTAATGCTTGCACCTTATATGGAAAATTCGGAAGTTCTCGTTAATACTAAACCACTCTGGGCTAATTGCTCATCCATGCCACTATGTTTTTCAGTTAGGCCTGTGTCATTTACAATTTCTAAAGTCATTTCACTCCAATTTTTCAGATTACGTGGTATCGATATATGCAAAGATTTAATGCTTGCACCTTATATGGAAAATTCGGAAGTTCTCGTTAATACTAAACCACTCTGGGCTAATTGCTCATCCATGCCACTATGTTTTTCAGTTAGGCCTGTGTCATTTACAGTTTCTAAAGTCATTTCACTCCATTTTTTCAGATTACGTGGTATCGATATATGCAAAGATTTAATGCTTGCACCTTATATGGAAAATTCGGAAGTTCTCGTTAATACTAAACCACTCTGGGCTAATTGCTCATCCATGCCACTATGTTTTTCAGTTAGGCCTGTGTCATTTACAGTTTCTAAAGTCATTTCACTCCATTTTTTCAGATTACGTGGTATCGATATATGCAAAGATTTAATGCTTGCACCTTATATGGAAAATTCGGAAGTTCTCGTTAATACTAAACCACTCTGGGCTAATTGCTCATCCATGCCACTATGTTTTTCAGTTAGGCCTGTGTCATTTACAATTTTTAAAGTCATTTCACTCCAATTTTTCAGATTACGTGGTATCGATATATGCAAAGATTTAATGCTTGCACCTTATATGGAAAATTCGGAAGTTCTCGTTAATACTAAACCACTCTGGGCTAATTGCTCATCCATGCCACTATGTTTTTCAGTTAGGCCTGTGTCATTTACAATTTTTAAAGTCATTTCACTCCAATTTTTCAGATTACGTGGTATCGATATATGCAAAGATTTAATGCTTGCACCTTATATGGAAAATTCGGAAGTTCTCGTTAATACTAAACCACTCTGGGCTAATTGCTCATCCATGCCACTATGTTTTTCAGTTAGGCCTGTGTCATTTACAATTTCTAAAGTCATTTCACTCCATTTTTTCAGATTACGTGGTATCGATATATGCAAAGATTTAATGCTTGCACCTTATATGGAAAATTCGGAAGTTCTCGTTAATACTAAACCACTCTGGGCTAATTGCTCATCCATGCCACTATGTTTTTCAGTTAGGCCTGTGTCATTTACAATTTCTAAAGTCATTTCACTCCAATTTTTCAGATTACGTGGTATCGATATATGCAAAGATTTAATGCTTGCACCTTATATGGAAAATTCGGAAGTTCTCGTTAATACTAAACCACTCTGGGCTAATTGCTCATCCATGCCACTATGTTTTTCAGTTAGGCCTGTGTCATTTACAATTTTTAAAGTCATTTCACTCCAATTTTTCAGATTACGTGGTATCGATATATGCAAAGATTTAATGCTTGCACCTTATATGGAAAATTCGGAAGTTCTCGTTAATACTAAACCACTCTGGGCTAATTGCTCATCCATGCCACTATGTTTTTCAGTTAGGCCTGTGTCATTTACAATTTCTAAAGTCATTTCACTCCATTTTTTCAGATTACGTGGTATCGATATATGCAAAGATTTAATGCTTGCACCTTATATGGAAAATTCGGAAGTTCTCGTTAATACTAAACCACTCTGGGCTAATTGCTCATCCATGCCACTATGTTTTTCAGTTAGGCCTGTGTCATTTACAATTTCTAAAGTCATTTCACTCCAATTTTTCAGATTACGTGGTATCGATATATGCAAAGATTTAATGCTTGCACCTTATATGGAAAATTCGGAAGTTCTCGTTAATACTAAACCACTCTGGGCTAATTGCTCATCCATGCCACTATGTTTTTCAGTTAGGCCTGTGTCATTTACAATTTCTAAAGTCATTTCACTCCAATTTTTCAGATTACGTGGTATCGATATATGCAAAGATTTAATGCTTGCACCTTATATGGAAAATTCGGAAGTTCTCGTTAATACTAAACCACTCTGGGCTAATTGCTCATCCATGCCACTATGTTTTTCAGTTAGGCCTGTGTCATTTACAGTTTCTAAAGTCATTTCACTCCATTTTTTCAGATTACGTGGTATCGATATATGCAAAGATTTAATGCTTGCACCTTATATGGAAAATTCGGAAGTTCTCGTTAATACTAAACCACTCTGGGCTAATTGCTCATCCATGCCACTATGTTTTTCAGTTAGGCCTGTGTCATTTACAGTTTCTAAAGTCATTTCACTCCATTTTTTCAGATTACGTGGTATCGATATATGCAAAGATTTAATGCTTGCACCTTATATGGAAAATTCGGAAGTTCTCGTTAATACTAAACCACTCTGGGCTAATTGCTCATCCATGCCACTATGTTTTTCAGTTAGGCCTGTGTCATTTACAATTTCTAAAGTCATTTCACTCCATTTTTTCAGATTACGTGGTATCGATATATGCAAAGATTTAATGCTTGCACCTTATATGGAAAATTCGGAAGTTCTCGTTAATACTAAACCACTCTGGGCTAATTGCTCATCCATGCCACTATGTTTTTCAGTTAGGCCTGTGTCATTTACAATTTTTAAAGTCATTTCACTCCAATTTTTCAGATTACGTGGTATCGATATATGCAAAGATTTAATGCTTGCACCTTATATGGAAAATTCGGAAGTTCTCGTTAATACTAAACCACTCTGGGCTAATTGCTCATCCATGCCACTATGTTTTTCAGTTAGGCCTGTGTCATTTACAATTTCTAAAGTCATTTCACTCCATTTTTTCAGATTACGTGGTATCGATATATGCAAAGATTTAATGCTTGCACCTTATATGGAAAATTCGGAAGTTCTCGTTAATACTAAACCACTCTGGGCTAATTGCTCATCCATGCCACTATGTTTTTCAGTTAGGCCTGTGTCATTTACAGTTTCTAAAGTCATTTCACTCCATTTTTTCAGATTACGTGGTATCGATATATGCAAAGATTTAATGCTTGCACCTTATATGGAAAATTCGGAAGTTCTCGTTAATACTAAACCACTCTGGGCTAATTGCTCATCCATGCCACTATGTTTTTCAGTTAGGCCTGTGTCATTTACAATTTCTAAAGTCATTTCACTCCAATTTTTCAGATTACGTGGTATCGATATATGCAAAGATTTAATGCTTGCACCTTATATGGAAAATTCGGAAGTTCTCGTTAATACTAAACCACTCTGGGCTAATTGCTCATCCATGCCACTATGTTTTTCAGTTAGGCCTGTGTCATTTACAATTTCTAAAGTCATTTCACTCCATTTTTTCAGATTACGTGGTATCGATATATGCAAAGATTTAATGCTTGCACCTTATATGGAAAATTCGGAAGTTCTCGTTAATACTAAACCACTCTGGGCTAATTGCTCATCCATGCCACTATGTTTTTCAGTTAGGCCTGTGTCATTTACAATTTCTAAAGTCATTTCACTCCATTTTTTCAGATTACGTGGTATCGATATATGCAAAAATTTAATGCTTGCACCTTATATGGAAAATTCGGAAGTTCTCGTTAATACTAAACCACTCTGGGCTAATTGCTCATCCATGCCACTATGTTTTTCAGTTAGGCCTGTGTCATTTACAGTTTCTAAAGTCATTTCACTCCATTTTTTCAGATTACGTGGTATCGATATATGCAAAGATTTAATGCTTGCACCTTATATGGAAAATTCGGAAGTTCTCGTTAATACTAAACCACTCTGGGCTAATTGCTCATCCATGCCACTATGTTTTTCAGTTAGGCCTGTGTCATTTACAATTTCTAAAGTCATTTCACTCCATTTTTTCAGATTACGTGGTATCGATATATGCAAAGATTTAATGCTTGCACCTTATATGGAAAATTCGGAAGTTCTCGTTAATACTAAACCACTCTGGGCTAATTGCTCATCCATGCCACTATGTTTTTCAGTTAGGCCTGTGTCATTTACAATTTCTAAAGTCATTTCACTCCAATTTTTCAGATTACGTGGTATCGATATATGCAAAGATTTAATGCTTGCACCTTATATGGAAAATTCGGAAGTTCTCGTTAATACTAAACCACTCTGGGCTAATTGCTCATCCATGCCACTATGTTTTTCAGTTAGGCCTGTGTCATTTACAATTTCTAAAGTCATTTCACTCCATTTTTTCAGATTACGTGGTATCGATATATGCAAAGATTTAATGCTTGCACCTTATATGGAAAATTCGGAAGTTCTCGTTAATACTAAACCACTCTGGGCTAATTGCTCATCCATGCCACTATGTTTTTCAGTTAGGCCTGTGTCATTTACAATTTCTAAAGTCATTTCACTCCATTTTTTCAGATTACGTGGTATCGATATATGCAAAGATTTAATGCTTGCACCTTATATGGAAAATTCGGAAGTTCTCGTTAATACTAAACCACTCTGGGCTAATTGCTCATCCATGCCACTATGTTTTTCAGTTAGGCCTGTGTCATTTACAATTTCTAAAGTCATTTCACTCCATTTTTTCAGATTACGTGGTATCGATATATGCAAAGATTTAATGCTTGCACCTTATATGGAAAATTCGGAAGTTCTCGTTAATACTAAACCACTCTGGGCTAATTGCTCATCCATGCCACTATGTTTTTCAGTTAGGCCTGTGTCATTTACAATTTCTAAAGTCATTTCACTCCATTTTTTCAGATTACGTGGTATCGATATATGCAAAGATTTAATGCTTGCACCTTATATGGAAAATTCGGAAGTTCTCGTTAATACTAAACCACTCTGGGCTAATTGCTCATCCATGCCACTATGTTTTTCAGTTAGGCCTGTGTCATTTACAGTTTCTAAAGTCATTTCACTCCAATTTTTCAGATTACGTGGTATCGATATATGCAAAGATTTAATGCTTGCACCTTATATGGAAAATTCGGAAGTTCTCGTTAATACTAAACCACTCTGGGCTAATTGCTCATCCATGCCACTATGTTTTTCAGTTAGGCCTGTGTCATTTACAATTTCTAAAGTCATTTCACTCCATTTTTTCAGATTACGTGGTATCGATATATGCAAAGATTTAATGCTTGCACCTTATATGGAAAATTCGGAAGTTCTCGTTAATACTAAACCACTCTGGGCTAATTGCTCATCCATGCCACTATGTTTTTCAGTTAGGCCTGTGTCATTTACAATTTCTAAAGTCATTTCACCCCAATTTTTCAGATTACGTGGTATCGATATATGCAAAGATTTAATGTTTGTACCAATCATTGTACAATCATTGCTGTACTCTGAGATGCCTCGTTATTACACTTGGACCGCATCATCGATTTCAACGTCAGAAGCAAGGCGATATGGCTTCTATTCATCCGGATGTGCATTCTGATGTTCTTGGTCGCATTTAAATAGTTGATCCGAAGAATGACGAATGCTTCTACTTGCGGTTGTTGCTTGTGGATGTTCGTGAGCCGACATCATTTGGACCACTTCGAACTGTCAATGGTTTAGTGTGCCCAACATTTCGTGCTGCATGTCAACAGCTCAACTTGTTTGAAAACGATACTCATTGAGACATGAAAATCGCTGAAACAATTGTTTTTGCATCAAATAATTCGCCAACGCAAATTATTTGATATCACTATTTCGGCCTGCTTCCCATCGAATTGCACGAGAACTGTGAAACAAGTACAAAGATGACATGTCAGAAGACATTTTACATCGAATTCGAGTCGGTTCAGGAAATCCCGATCTCGAAGTGAATGAGAAGATACCTAACCAAGCTTTGCTTTTGATCTGAGAAAGTACTACGTCGAAAGAACGGTAATTTATTAGTCAAGTTAGGAATGCCAACGCCATATCGTGGAATGAACGACGCTTATTAAATTTAGAATTGGAACGTGAACGTGAATACGATTGAGATGTTTTGAATCAATCTGTTCGAACGAATGTACCACTGTTGAACCCCCCAACAGAAGGAAGTGTACCTGTACGATACATTAATGAAGGAATTGATGATGGAAATGGTGGCTTATATTTCCTTGATGGCTTGGTGTAACTGTTAACATATTCCTCAATTTATTGATTTTGGCTACTGTTGGTGCAAGATCTGAAATTGCTGAAGCAGTTGTTTCTTCTGGGATAGCGGTCACGTTTCTAGAAGCATGAAGAACGGCTCTTTCAGCGCTGAATTCGCCATTAAACTTTTAAACGACTGAAAACCTTACATGCAACATTGCGAAATACTCAGCAATGGCCTGGCGATTTCCGTCAAACACTAACAGCCATTCTAAGATCGATCGCTGCTGATGAAATAAACGCTTGCATTAAATTATCGATTTTGTGGCGCTATATGTGAAGAAACTTCAACTGATGATAAACTTGCGGGTGGCATTGGTAAACGAACCATCTGGATACGATTTTTTCAGAAATTGCTGATTATCGGTAATGGCCGTGTTTCTGTCGACGAATCGAACGGATTGTTTTCGTTTCCACCGAATTTTTCCAATTTCGTCTCAACGAAGGACGAGCTCATCAACAAAGTGTTCCCGAACATCACTGCTAAACACAAAAATCACATTCGGTTGATTGAACGAGTAATTCTTGCGGCAAAGAACAAAGATGTGGAATTCTTAAACTTCACAATTTAGAATCAAATCGTTGGTACACTACATTCCTGCAAATTTATCGAATATGTAACAATCAAAGACGAAGCAACTGTCTAACTGCCTTTTTAAACTCATTGGAGCTGGCTGGCTTGCCACCGTATAATTTACAACTGAAGGTTGGCTCGGTAGTTATCATGCTTCGAATTGTCAACCAACCAAAACTATGTAACGGAAAGCGTTTGGTGGTGGGAAAACTCATGGTCAATGTGATCCACGTGACGATGCTCAGCTGAAAGTTCAAAGGTGAGGAAGTTCTCATTCCGCGAGTTCCGATAATCCCAACCGATATGCCATTCGAGTTTAAATGAATTCAATTTCCGATTCGTCTGGCGTTCGACATGACAATGAACAAATCACAAAAATAGAATATTTCTCTCACGGTTAATTGTACGTAGCATGTTCACGTATCGGTAAACCATTTACTTTGTTCGTTTTCGCACCTGACAACAAAATGAAAAATGTCGTATATCACCAGATGTTTCAATGAAGGGAATCGACCCGAGTGCAACCCATCCAGCAAATAGTTTAATAGACGGTAGTGCAACAATGCTACGCGAATCATTTCAATGTAATTAAAATACATTTCATTTTGATTTTTGTACATTTATTGAATTTAATTCATTTTAAGTATTAATTTTACCTTAATCAAAAACTGAATTTAATTCAGCTAATAAGTTAACACAACATTTATTAATTCTGAGGCGGTACGAAGCTCGCCGGGTCTGCTGGTTTATAATACAAATTACTTATTCTATTTTTGTCCATTATAGCTACCATTCTAATCTCCAACAATTGTATCTTCCACAAGAAATACTCTTTGCTACAAAATATTATACGTGTACAATTAGTTTGAAAAAGCACTAACCTTTTATATTTAAAAATCGTATTCTACAAGAAATATCCTTTGTTACAAAATATTTACGTGTAAAATTGGCTTAGTTTGAAAAAGTACTAACTTTATATTTAAAATAATGCATCTTCTACAAAAAATACCCTTTGATATACAACGTCTAAAATTCGCTTAGTTTGAAAAGGTACTAACTTTATATTTGAAATTGCACATCTTCTACAAGGAATATCCTTTGATACAAACGTGTAAAATTGGCTTAGTTTGAAATAATATAGTAACTTTATGTTAAAATAACGCATCTTCTACAAGAAATATCCTTTGATACAAACGTGTAAAATTAGTATACTTTGAAAAATATCTTTTGTTTTTCGAATAATGTTATTTTGACGACTACACCGTCACCGATTATTATAGAAACGTATTTTCGAGTTTTCCAGATAGTCGACATTTTTTAACGGAGAGATTTATACCGAAAACATATTAAAGTTTCCGTTTTACAATTTAACCTAAAGTTGTGTGATACATTTAATAATTTTTTGTTCGTTTGCGTGAAGTTATAAACTAGTGATTATTTTAAAACGTTGTGTTTTGAGTGTTTATAAAAATAGTTTTGTGTTAAGTGCTATAGTTACGATTTCAAAAAAGTATTTTTTTTTATTGTTCATAGTCCTGTTAATCGTGAATTGCAGTTTTTGCATATTTGTGTAACATTTATTTCAAAAATGAGTGCGTTTAGGAGTAAGAACAAAATAAAACTTACCTCTAAAATAGTGAAACGATTGAACCATATTAGACTTACAAAAATATTAACATCCATCTTTGGACAAGATTTAGAAAACATAAAAATTCCTAGGTCAAAATCACCAATATTAGACGAAATTTGTAAAAAATTAAACATTGCAAACAATTCTCGCAATCATGTTTCTATTTATACAATTTATAAAAGAAAGATTCAAGGTAAAATCCAAAATTTAACTGATTGTTCAAATGAGAGTGACTTAGGTTCAGCACATAATTTAAGCGCTAGTTTCACCAGCACAGCAAACGAAAATGAACCAAACCTAAATGGATTTCACGAGGAAACCGAGCATCCTTTATCTGAGTGCGATCCCATTGAGAAAATGCAGAGCATCGTATCAGAAGAAGTAATTTTACCCAACCAATCTACGACTTTTTCAAAACAACAGATCGCAGAACTCGAGGTCAACGATTGACAAAAAATGCCGGTTGATATTAACAATTGTCCTATAGATATTATTAGTCCACTTGAAACGGAATGGATATCTCGAGGACATATGCAAATTTTTATAAACATTTTTGGCGAGTGGACAGCAGAATTATTAAGAGAAAGTGTTAGAAGCGCATTAACGGACATTAATAACAATTGTGTGTTAAAGTTTGGAACCTTAAATTACGATAAGAACTATTCTAAAATAGTGCTATATGGAAAATGTAAATACCGTGACCACAACCAGAGCTACAAATTCCATATACAAGGGGAATACATGGAAATATTTACGAAAGGTAAAGACACGGAATCACACGGCATTATAAAAGAGTTTACTCAGCTGCGAGGAATGAAGCGATCTGAGGTACAAGATAATATGAAAAATGTTTTGCCATATAAATTATTTTTAAAAAGAAATTTAAATATTAATAAAAATTTGCTTTGTGCTGGTAATACACAATCTATTGCAAATCCTTCCGTTTTACGCAAGGCGCGATCAGAACGTTTATTGGAAAATGATTTGGTTAAAGGCTGTGAAGTTATGGATGCACTTTCGCGTTATAAAAATCAACGCGACAAATATATATACTCAGTTGCACAACCACTTTCAATTATAATGATGAGAAGTGAAACATTGCGCATTTTAAATAATCATATTCCAGTGCACATTGATGCTACTGGCGGTTTAGTACGAAACCCAAGGTGCTGTGACGAACACAATTTCTCCAGAATTTACTACTATGCTTGTGTAGTCAAGGTAAATAACACAATAATTCCAATTTGTGAATTAATTACAGCACAGCATGACACTACAGAAATTTTAAAATTTTTGGCTGACATGAAAAAAGTTATACAGAGGACAAAACCAAAAATTTCCTTACCGAGATATTTCATTTGTGACTGGTCATGGGTCTTTATCAATAGCATTTTATTGATAATGAATGGTGTGAAGATCATTCCTTATTTAAACCTAACTTATGAGTTTTTAATGGGGGTAAAACCATCATTCGATTTGGTTGGAGTTTTTATTTGCTGCTCTCATTTCTCAGCAATAATAATCAGACAAATGCATGCAAAAATCGATAAATGTCCAAGAGAACTACGGGAATTAATCATGATATTTTTTTTTCTTGTAATAGACTGTTCGAATTTATCTGAAATCGATTATATTTTTAAAATTTTCTGCAAGATATGTTGTGCAAGATATAAACATAATTTATTTATGAACGCATATGAAGAATTTCTTGTGATTGCCGAAAAACAATCGATTAATATTCAAGATCTTCCTAATACACCATCAGAAGAAACGAGTAACAAAAAATTGCCTAAATTCCCAAAATCATTTTGCGATTCTCCGTTTTATAAAAGATATTATGAAATATTTTTGGAAATATCTAATGAAACAGATGAAATAGATGAGCAACAACCTAATACTCGCAACCAGAATGAGTATTTTGCGAAAGATTTTGTAATATTTTGCATAAGCAAATACTTCTCGTATTTACCGTTATGGGCTTCCGTTGTTTTAAAAAATATTGGGGTAAATAATAGACCAGCAAACGCAACCATCGAGAATTGGTTTAATCTTCTCAAAAATAATCTGATAAAACAAAAAAATATGAAATTAGGTAGATTTATCGATGAATTGAAAGACACAACTAGACTCTTACAAAATACCATGGACCTTGAACCTCACATGAGATCACAAATAAGGACTTCTCCCCACTCTACCCCAAGATTGAAGCCAAATGATGAGGAAGACCCTCAAAATGTGAACCTGGAGGAAATGTGGAGCAGAAAATCATCCAGACAAAAACCGAAATATTCAGGGAGGCATGCGGTAACCAAAATTATACCACCAAAAAAATTGAAGCTTTTCGAGTGGAAAAGGTCATTTTATTATGAAAATATAACAAAACTAGGAGATTGTTTAAATATTTTTGCATTTAATTTTAATGGGCGCCAAGTTAATATGACTAATTTTTGTTATTCATCGTTAAATAATAAAAAATACGTAACAGCAAATGCTCTATTTGTCACATGTAACTTGTTGTTATTGGGAACAAATAATTACTGCCTTGACCTTTTTCAAGTAATGAGAGCATGTAACAAAAAATACGAGCCTGACGTGGGTGACGACTTAGTTCAAATTTGTAAATTAAAGTCAATTATTTTTCTCCCGATCAACAAAAATGGAAACCACTGGATAATTGGGGCAATCAACACAAAAACAAAAACAATCCAGACGTATGACCCGCTCAACCCTAACATCGTTAGTCAGGAATTGGTCAAACAAGCGGCAAATATTTATAATAAATTAGAACTTATTTGGGGTAACGAAAAGTCGATTTTCAAGTCAGAAATAAATTACAGCCTACCGCTTCAAAAGGATACGTACAATTGTGGGCCTTTAGTATCTTATGCAGTTGACGTTATAGCTAACGCCAAAACTGTTCCAGAAATTGAATCGAATAATCGAGGCGTATATTTAAAAGCCGTTGCAGAATACCGGATCTATTTAAAAAAACTAATAATAAAAAATTCTATTTCCGTGGTACAAAACTGTCTATTATGTTTTGAAACTATTCAAGGCATTTCAATGCAATGTTCATCTTGCGGAAGACAAATTCACGATGAATGCAACGCAACCAGCAATTTAATTATGGAAGGAGTTTGTAAATATTGTACGTAATTAACAATTAATTTTTACTAAATATTAATCTTTTGTTTAAATAAATACAAGAATTTGAATTGAATTATAATGGTTTTATTTGTTATTTGGGTCTCTCAATAAGGTAGTTCCATTTTTAAATGTAAATAAAGTTGTGGGTGAGATATCCACTAATTTTTTTTTTGTATTTTAAATTATATTTTATGGCATTAAGAGTGTTCTTTAATTTTTAAATCTTAAACGGCAAGCACGCGCTTAAATGCACACAGTTTGACCTACGTGCCAAGCCAAATATTCATATCTCAAACGGGAAGCACGCGCTCGTGATTACATGACCATTTACGCACCCAAACCAAATATTCAAATCTCAAACGGGAAGCGCGTGCTTGGGATCACATAGCCTCTTACGCGCTCAAACCAAATATTCAAATCTTCGGCTGGAGACATTTTCATTATTCACTGCAGCAGTTGTTTTACGAAATCCATCCAGCCGCTTTTCGTTTAGCAGTTGAATTCGTAATTCAGCTTCTTCGGCTTCTCGAATTGTATCGAAGACTTGCATTTCTACGGGACTTCTCGATGGAGTTGGTAAGCGAACCATAGCCAAGAAAGTCCGTGCTGTATAATAATTATGTTGATATCGTGGAGAGCCAAATATTTTGCTACATTTTCAATATGGTGTCGGCTGTAATCAAGAGTCCTGTCATCTGCACACTTTATCTAGAGATCAAGAGGTAATGAAGGTTGACAAAAGCCACAAATATAAGCGAGTCTCTCGAAGCTGTCCTCCTCTTCAAAAGACTGCTGTTTCTGTTAAGCAATGATCCCATTCATCACAGTTTACCAGACCTGGTGCACCTGTAGCTTCTTAGAATGTTTTGTAAATAAAACCATTGAGTGTTGTACAAATTCAAAGCTGGTGGAACCTCGAAAATGTAGCAAAAGCAGCCGCAGGAAGAAATGCTAATCATCTCTCAAACTTACTGTATACATTCGAGCAACAACCTTCTCTCCACCTCTTTGACGAAGTTGCCATTTACCGCGGCGTAAACGTAATGATGAGGAATGGCAGTATATATGAAATAACATGCGTTTTGATCAAGTTGAGCAAAATTTTTGATCAAGTTGATCAAATTTTAATATTGTATTATAGAAAAAATTTAAATAAAAACAGACTACCCCCATAATTTCCAAAAAAAAATATGAAAACTATCTCATAAAATTGTCGATAGAGGGCCAGGGATTGTTTGGTAGGCAAATAACGAATTTTTCTATTAGGTAAATTCGAATGGTAAAGAAAAAATGTATAAATAGACACATTGAAATTTAATTTTTAGGTCAACAACAATTTAATTTAGTAAAGAACTCTCTTAAGTATGAATTATAACGTATTATAATGAATTATAAAGTATTTTGGAGGTTCAATCTTCGATGATTTTATGCCACGAATCGATGAATTTGCTGGATGGCGGACTTGAGGGCATCAATTGTTTGCAGTGAAGCATTAAAGGAAGAAGTCTAAGATGTAAAATCACACAACATTGGTGGCCAGTTGAAGTTGTTGCTGTGCGAGCCAACATGCGCTATTTTCTACAAAGCGTTGTCCTGTTCGAACCGCATGTCATGTATATCATCCAATTAAAGTTCAAGAAGTTGCTTATGATTGATCTATATGGCACTTGCCGTGGACATGGTCGTTTATCTTATGTTGCTGCGTCAGCTGGATTCTATACGGGTGTCGACCCAGGTCCCAACGCACAATTTGCACAGGTGTAGTCACAAAAAGGCCTAATTCTTACGAACGACAAGAAATTGACTGGCTAGAGACTTCTCGTACACTTACAGACCTTGTGTCTTGATGACGTACGTGTGTTGGCTGATTATTTATCGAACCACATTTGACCCGAACCTAACCAACAAACATCGAATAGTCGACCCGACTAGCAGTTGTGATGAGAATAAATATCACGTAATGCGTGGAACATTTCACGAACGGAGCCCTGGTTTCAAAAATAAAGCTTGATGATTTGCACACATTGTTCAACGCTATAACCTTCCATTGTAATTAACCATATACACTACTGAACAACTCACAATAAATTTGCATATGTTGCTTTAAAAACATGGTTCATATAACCTAACAAATATCGATCATTCCTATTGAAAGACACTTTTAAATTAAATATTGCTTCTTTGATGTTTAATTGTTTGTTTATTAACTATATGCAATCTGTGCTGAAGCCTAAGCACTCCCGACTCTTTCTCAGTTCGCTTTTAACGTCCTACCTTATGCAGTAGCCAAATAAACGAGGTAAGGCTATAGATCCAATTTACGTAGAACCATTTGCACATTGCATAGCTCCATGCCAGCCTATAGTACTGCCATGGAAGATGGGTCGGCTTGAAACAAATGAACCATAGGCCGAATTCGTTTGAACTTTCTCACATCAACTAATAAGTTCAGATAGCTTGGGCCTCGTGTAAATAATAATAATAAGGCCCAAAACAAATACGTGTTTCTTTTAAACAAAAAATAAAATAACGTAAATCCAAATAAAATTGTTAAGTTATTTAAAGTTTCAAACCCAAATTAACGTGGCAAAATTCACGGTACCACTTGCAACAATAATTTTCATGTTGGCTGGGTGAATTTTGCTCACAATTTAGTGATTTACAATAGTTCAATAAATTTATCAATAATTCGTGACCAACTTATTCAAAAATAATAGTCTCTTATTGCATATATTCAGAGCGGGTCCAGGTTCGATGGTGGCAATTCAACATGATCGATACAATTAAGAAAATCTGGTGAATAACTGCTACATCGGCCTCCACCACTGGGCCAATTAACATATACTCAGTCGTATGAAGCCCGGTATTTCAAGTGTTAGTTTTTCAATGCAAGATGGTACGAGGGGACATTTTGCTGTGATTGAAATAATTTAGAAAATTGCTATTGGTTAAAGAGCATTAATTAATTGCCCTATGGATGATTTCATTTTACAAAAATGTGAGGAAATATTATCTTTTCAAATGACTCAACTCTTCAATTTTCAGAAGTTTAACAATGAAATATTGAATAACTATATGGCCTAAAAATACTCGTATGAATCTGATTTAATGACTTCCTTCCACAATATTAAATTTTTAAGCAGGCATTAATTTTATTTGTCGTCGATTTCGGAAGGTCAGAGATATAAAGACTAGAGCTCCATCAATAACCTTAATATTCCATCTCCTATGTCCTTCAGTGTTGTTTCAAAGAACTCCATGGGTTTCTGGTTTGTCAAAGTGTACTCATGCGAAACAATCACGAGTTTTAAAAACTTGGCCTAGCCACTTGCGTGTTCTTAATTTAGCTGGTGTAAAATTATGTTGGTTGAAAATATCCATAAAATGAGAGAACGAGATATAAACAAAAAGGTTATCCCTGAATACAATTTAGAAACCCAACGAGGTCAACCCTTGTTATTAATTTAATCTTTAAATTTATTTAAATCGTTTAATTTTTTGTCGCTTTAAGTTTAATTCCGCCTGAATTTTTAATCCCCCTGAACTGTAGGGATGACGAATTTTGGTGATAATTGTTTTTTTTAACTTGTCATTTTCAGTAGAATTGAAGAAATGTTCTGAACTAGCTAATTTTGTTTGAAGTTTAATTTACAATCATTTTGGTTAATCGTTTTTTTGTAAATAACATTTACTACTTACATGTATTTTTGCAAACAACTAACTAGCCATTTTCAGTGAATCGATGTCGGCTAAAAATCCCTGAGGTCCCCCAATTTATGAAAAAAACCACGAATATGAAGTTTCAACTCGATCATTCAATCGGTCTATACGGTATAGATAGTGGCTTGGATGAGCAATTAGCCCAGAGTGGTTTAGTATTAACGAGAACTTCCGAATTTTCCATATAAGGTGCAAGCATTAAATCTTTGCATATATCGATACCACGTAATCTGAAAAATTGGGGTAAAATGACTTTAGAAATTGTAAATGACACAGGTTTAACTGGAAAACATAGTGGCATGGATGAGCAATTAGTCCAGAGTGGTTTAGTATTAACGAGAACTTCCGAATTTTCCATATAAGGTGCAAGCATTAAATCTTTGCATATATCGATACCACGTAATCTGAAAAATTGGGCTAAAATGACTTTAGAAATTGTAAATGACACAGGCCTAACTGAAAAACATAGTGGCATGGATGAGCAATTAGCCCAGAGTGGTTTAGTATTAACGAGAACTTCCGAATTTTCCATATAAGGTGCAAGCATTAAATCTTTGCATATATCGATACCACGTAATCTGAAAAATTGGGGTAAAATGACTTTAGAAATTGTAAATGACACAGGCCTAACTGAAAAACATAGTGGCATGGATGAGCAATTAGCCCAGAGTGGTTTAGTATTAACGAGAACTTCCGAATTTTCCATATAAGGTGCAAGCATTAAATCTTTGCATATATCGATACCACGTGATCTGAAAAATTGGGGTGAAATGACTTTAGAAATTGTAAATGACACAGGCCTAACTGAAAAACATAGTGGCATGGATGAGCAATTAGCCCAGAGTGGTTTTATATTAACGAGAACTTCCGAATTTTCCATATAAGGTGCAAGCATTAAATCTTTGCATATATCGATACCACGTAATCTGAAAAATTGGGGTGAAATGACTTTAGAAATTGTAAATGACACAGGTCTAACTGAAAAACATAGTGGCATGGATGAGCAATTAGCCCAGAGTGGTTTAGTATTAACGAGAACTTCCGAATTTTCCATATAAGGTGCAAGCATTAAATCTTTGCATATATCGATACCACGTAATCTGAAAAATTGGGGTGAAATGACTTTAGAAATTGTAAATGACACACGTCTAACTGAAAAACATAGTGGCATGGATGAGCAATTAGCCCAGAGTGGTTTAGTATTAACGAGAACTTCCGAATCTTCCATATAAGGTGCAAGCATTAAATCTTTGCATATATCGATACCACGTAATCTGAAAAATTGGGGTGAAATGACTTTAGAAATTGTAAATGACACAGGCCTAACTGAAAAACATAGTGGCATGGATGAGCAATTAGCCCAGAGTGGTTTAGTATTAACGAGAACTTCCGAATTTTCCATATAAGGTGCAAGCATTAAATCTTTGCATATATCGATACCACGTAATCTGAAAAATTGGGGTAAAATGACTTTAGAAATTGTAAATGACACACGTCTAACTGAAAAACATAGTGGCATGGATGAGCAATTAGCCCAGAGTGGTTTAGTATTAACGAGAACTTCCGAATTTTCCATATAAGGTGCGAGCATTAAATCTTTGCATATATCGATACCACGTAATCTGAAAAATTGGGGTAAAATGACTTTAAAAATTGTAAATGACACAGGCCTAACTGAAAAACATAGTGGCATGGATGAGCAATTAGCCCAGAGTGGTTTAGTATTAACGAGAACTTCCGAATTTTCCATATAAGGTGCAAGCATTAAATCTTTGCATATATCGATACCACGTAATCTGAAAAATTGGGGTGAAATGACTTTAGAAATTGTAAATGACACAGGTCTAACTGAAAAACATAGTGGCATGGATGAGCAATTAGCCCAGAGTGGTTTAGTATTAACGAGAACTTCCGAATTTTCCATATAAGGTGCAAGCATTAAATCTTTGCATATATCGATACCACGTAATCTGAAAAATTGGGGTGAAATGACTTTAGAAATTGTAAATGACACAGGCCTAACTGAAAAACATAGTGGCATGGATGAGCAATTAGCCCAGAGTGGTTTAGTATTAACGAGAACTTCCGAATTTTCCATATAAGGTGCAAGCATCAAATCTTTGCATATATCGATACCACGTAATCTGAAAAATTGGGGTGAAATGACTTTAGAAATTGTAAATGACACAGGCCTAACTGAAAAACATAGTGGCATGGATGAGCAATTAGCCCAGAGTGGTTTAGTATTAACGAGAACTTCCGAATTTTCCATATAAGGTGCAAGCATTAAATCTTTGCATATATCCATACCACGTAATCTGAAAAATTGGGGTAAAATGACTTTAGAAATTGTAAATGACACAGGCCTAACTGAAAAACATAGTGGCATGGATGAGCAATTAGCCCAGAGTGGTTTAGTATTAACGAGAACTTCCGAATTTTCCATATAAGGTGCAAGCATTAAATCTTTGCATATATCGATACCACGTAATCTGAAAAATTGGGGTAAAATGACTTTAGAAATTGTAAATGACACACGTCTAACTGAAAAACATAGTGGCATGGATGAGCAATTAGCCCAGAGTGGTTTAGTATTAACGAGAACTTCCGAATTTTCCATATAAGGTGCAAGCATTAAATCTTTGCATATATCGATACCACGTAATCTGAAAAATTGGGGTAAAATGACTTTAAAAATTGTAAATGACACAGGCCTAACTGAAAAACATAGTGGCATGGATGAGCAATTAGCCCAGAGTGGTTTAGTATTAACGAGAACTTCCGAATTTTCCATATAAGGTGCAAGCATTAAATCTTTGCATATATCGATACCACGTAATCTGAAAAATTGGGGTGAAATGACTTTAGAAATTGTAAATGACACAGGTCTAACTGAAAAACATAGTGGCATGGATGAGCAATTAGCCCAGAGTGGTTTAGTATTAACGAGAACTTCCGAATTTTCCATATAAGGTGCAAGCATTAAATCTTTGCATATATCGATACCACGTAATCTGAAAAATTGGGGTGAAATGACTTTAAAAATTGTAAATGACACAGGCCTAACTGAAAAACATAGTGGCATGGATGAGCAATTAGCCCAGAGTGGTTTAGTATTAACGAGAACTTCCGAATTTTCCATATAAAGTGCAAGCATTAAATCTTTGCATATATCGATACCACGTAATCTGAAAAATTGGGGTAAAATGACTTTAGAAATTGTAAATGACACACGTCTAACTGAAAAACATAGTGGCATGGATGAGCAATTAAATTAGCCCAGAGTGGTTTAGTATTAACGAGAACTTCCGAATTTTCCATATAAGGTGCAAGCATTAAATCTTTGCATATATCGATACCACGTAATCTGAAAAAATGGAGTGAAATGACTTTAGAAATTGTAAATGACACAGGCCTAACTGAAAAACATAGTGGCATGGATGAGCAATTAGCCCAGAGTGGTTTAGTATTAACGAGAACTTCCGAATTTTCCATATAAGGTGCAAGCATTAAATCTTTGCATATATCGATACCACGTAATCTGAAAAATTGGGGTAAAATGACTTTAGAAATTGTAAATGACACACGTCTAACTGAAAAACATAGTGGCATGGATGAGCAATTAGCCCAGAGTGGTTTAGTATTAACGAGAACTTCCGAATTTTCCATATAAGGTGCAAGCATTAAATCTTTGCATATATCGATACCACGTAATCTGAAAAATTGGGGTAAAATGACTTTAGAAATTGTAAATGACACACGTCTAACTGAAAAACATAGTGGCATGGATGAGCAATTAGCCCAGAGTGGTTTAGTATTAACGAGAACTTCCGAATTTTCCATATAAGGTGCAAGCATTAAATCTTTGCATATATCGATACCACGTAATCTGAAAAATTGGGGTAAAATGACTTTAAAAATTGTAAATGACACAGGCCTAACTGAAAAACATAGTGGCATGGATGAGCAATTAGCCCAGAGTGGTTTAGTATTAACGAGAACTTCCGAATTTTCCATATAAGGTGCAAGCATTAAATCTTTGCATATATCGATACCACGTAATCTGAAAAATTGGGGTGAAATGACTTTAGAAATTGTAAATGACACAGGTCTAACTGAAAAACATAGTGGCATGGATGAGCAATTAGCCCAGAGTGGTTTAGTATTAACGAGAACTTCCGAATTTTCCATATAAGGTGCAAGCATTAAATCTTTGCATATATCGATACCACGTAATCTGAAAAATTGGGGTGAAATGACTTTAGAAATTGTAAATGACACAGGCCTAACTGAAAAACATAGTGGCATGGATGAGCAATTAGCCCAGAGTGGTTTAGTATTAACGAGAACTTCCGAATTTTCCATATAAGATGCAAGCATTAAATCTTTGCATATATCGATACCACGTAATCTGAAAAATTGGGGTAAAATGACTTTAGAAATTGTAAATGACACACGTCTAACTGAAAAACATAGTGGCATGGATGAGCAATTAAATTAGCCCAGAGTGGTTTAGTATTAACGAGAACTTCCGAATTTTCCATATAAGGTGCAAGCATTAAATCTTTGCATATATCGATACCACGTAATCTGAAAAAATGGAGTGAAATGACTTTAGAAATTGTAAATGACACAGGCCTAACTGAAAAACATAGTGGCATGGATGAGCAATTAGCCCAGAGTGGTTTAGTATTAACGAGAACTTCCGAATTTTCCGTATAAGGTGCAAGCATTAAATCTTTGCATATATCGATACCACGTAATCTGAAAAATTGGGGTAAAATGACTTTAGAAATTGTAAATGACACACGTCTAACTGAAAAACATAGTGGCATGGATGAGCAATTAGCCCAGAGTGGTTTAGTATTAACGAGAACTTCCGAATTTTCCATATAAGGTGCAAGCATTAAATCTTTGCATATATCGATACCACGTAATCTGAAAAATTGGGGTGAAATGACTTTAGAAATTGTAAATGACACAGGCCTAACTGAAAAACATAGTGGCATGGATGAGCAATTAGCCCAGAGTGGTTTAGTATTAACGAGAACTTCCGAATTTTCCATATAAGGTGCAAGCATTAAATCTTTGCATATATCGATACCACGTAATCTGAAAAATTGGGGTGAAATGACTTTAGAAATTGTAAATGACACAGGCCTAACTGAAAAACATAGTGGCATGGATGAGCAATTAGCCCAGAGTGGTTTAGTATTAACGAGAACTTCCGAATTTTCCATATAAGATGCAAGCATTAAATCTTTGCATATATCGATACCACGTAATCTGAAAAATTGGGGTAAAATGACTTTAGAAATTGTAAATGACACACGTCTAACTGAAAAACATAGTGGCATGGATGAGCAATTAAATTAGCCCAGAGTGGTTTAGTATTAACGAGAACTTCCGAATTTTCCATATAAGGTGCAAGCATTAAATCTTTGCATATATCGATACCACGTAATCTGAAAAAATGGAGTGAAATGACTTTAGAAATTGTAAATGACACAGGCCTAACTGAAAAACATAGTGGCATGGATGAGCAATTAGCCCAGAGTGGTTTAGTATTAACGAGAACTTCCGAATTTTCCATATAAGGTGCAAGCATTAAATCTTTGCATATATCGATACCACGTAATCTGAAAAATTGGGGTAAAATGACTTTAAAAATTGTAAATGACACAGGCCTAACTGAAAAACATAGTGGCATGGATGAGCAATTAGCCCAGAGTGGTTTAGTATTAACGAGAACTTCCGAATTTTCCATATAAGGTGCAAGCATTAAATCTTTGCATATATCGATACCACGTAATCTGAAAAATTGGGGTGAAATGACTTTAGAAATTGTAAATGACACACGTCTAACTGGAAAACATAGTGGCATGAATGAGCAATTAGTCCAGAATGGTTTGGTATTAAACGGATCATATTCGAATTTTCGCGTGCTTTCTCAATCGAAATTTGGACACAGATTTATTGAGAAGAATGTTATTTTGACTTATATACTTATTTTGGAAAATAATTTATTTAATTTAAGTTTACAAATGTTGTAGAAAACGTTTATTATTTTTAATCTGGTTTTGTTTCAAATAGCTTTTAAGCATTAGAAATTAAATTTATAAAAGGTTTTGTAAAATTATCAGATAAATCGCCTAAATGTATATACGATTTATACATTTTACTAATACATTGACAATGAATATTATAATAAGTAATGGTTTAGTAAAAACTTCACATATCTATATAGGCATGTGAAGTTTTTACTAAAACATTACTAAATATAAATGACGTCATTTAGTATAATTTAGGATAAACTTCATTACCATATTTATTTGTTAATTTAGAAATATTATTTCTACATAAGATAAAGACAACATACTATCTCAAGAACAACAAATGGCTGCTTTAGCCAAAAATATGCAAAGGAATAAGGAAAGACAAACGACAAATCCAGAATCAAGCTCATCACTTAAGCTATTTTATGTATCCGAATATACCATTCCTAGAATAACGTATGCTGCTTGTTTACAAAAGACTTAATTGTTTTATTAAGTTTGATTTGCAACCATGTTTACCCACCCCTTTTATGAAAACGTCGGTCTCGTTTTAAAAAACGCCCGCTATGAACGTTTAACTTACCTGTTCATGGTTGTGATAATGGACAGCCAATATGCTTCATGAAACACTAGACACAATCCACTATAAATTTCTTGTTCACGGCCACACTCATATGGAGTGTGACGGCGATCATGTAATAATCGAAAAGATGAAAAAATCTATCTATCTTAGCCGAAACACACCATCCACGCAATGGTTTCAGTTTGTGCGAACTTGTGAAGAAAAACGAAATATTGTTGTAACGGAAATTTATCAAAATAAATTTCTTGATTTTTTCACAATATTAAAAGCGAAATATACTCGTACATACATATTTAATTGGCGAAAAAAACGAAGGAGGAAACTTTCATTGGCCCTCTGTAATATAGATATAGTAAAGATAAAAGACGAAAGACTTAAAGTTTTACTGGATGAAAATCTATGTCACATTCAAAAGGAGCATGCAGAACAGTTAGGAGTTGTGCCAACCAAGCCATATCACTTCAATTGCATGCAATGGGAAAAATTCAGAAAGAAGGAAAATGGGTTTCTCATAAACTGACCGAAGAAAACAAAAAAGCGAAGCGTTGACATATGCATGAATTTGCTTTCTCGGTACTATTAAAAGGATTTTATACAAAACATCATTACGGGTGATGAAAAGTGCATTATGTACGATAATTGTTGATGGCCAGCCATCAACAACAATTGCAAAAATTAATATTCTTGCCAAAAAAGTGTTACTCTGTGTGTGGTGGGATTGGAAAAGTCATTTATTACGAGCTTCTGGAACTTGGGAGGCTATTTGGGAATTCGATTCGAAATAAAGCGAACAAAATTCCTATATAACTTTAAATAATAATCGTTCCAATCACATTCAAATCCAATATGAATCTAGTACTCTCGTTATCCAATCGAGTTCCCAAATAGCCCTCTGTGGTCCTATTCTGGCTTTCCCTGGGAATAGGGAATTGGGAGAAATATTTTCATAGCATTTTTGTTAAAATTATACTTTTCTGGCCTACCGAAAGAATAAGTTTAGTGCAAAAATTTTCAAAACAAAGTGATTTGGGAAACTTTTGTTCCACAAAATTTTTGTAGGGAAAAATATTTTCCCATTTAACTTTGTTTCGAAAATATTAACACCAATCATGTTCCCTCAGTAGGCTAGAAAAATACAATTTAGACAAAAATGCTATGAAAATATTTTTCCCAATTCCCTATTCCCATTTAAATATCACATTGTCGTTGCGAATATCCAAAAATGTGCCATAGCAATAAATGTGATTCACAAAAATGTGTTTAATGGGATGAGACAAATTAATACTCTTATTGGTCAAGCACTTAGATTTTTTAATACTCGCACGGTTTATTGGTGAAGCACTGCGATTTTTTTTATCTTGCAGACAACTGACAGATTATTTTTCGATTTGTCTTTTGTTTTATTAAACGAATATGGCTGAATAAACTAAAGTGCTTCTGCGTACTTAGTGTTAGTAGTAAAATAAATATTTTAAATTGTTAATTTTAATTTAATTGTGATGTTGTGAAACGATTTTATATTAAGTAAAATGGAAAGGTAATAATTCTACTTTAATTTCGAATAATAGAATACTAAAATTATCATTATTAATATTATTCAAGGTGGTTAATAAAACTTCAATCTTCCGCTGATACGGAAAATGAAATGGCGGTAAATTTACTTTTGGATGTGGATTCGTCGGGACAAAATGATGGTGAGCTTGAGCAAGGACAACAAGATCAATTAAATGAGTGTGTACTAAGTAATTTTTATTTGCAAATAATCTTATTTAAAAAATTGTCCATACAACTGAAATTGTTTTTGCAATAAATTTATTGAAGAGTAACCCATTCAAAAGAATTAAATAATATTGTTTTAAACAGTGATGAACCGGTGAACAAAAAAAAATATAAGACACAGTGTTCCGTGATAAATGGAAGGATACTTATGAATGGTTGGCACAAGAACCGAGTTCCAAACAAGACAAAAAATGCGGATTATACAATACCAGAATAGTTGGGGGAAGAACGCATATAGAAAGACACGCGTCCAGCGAATTTCACAAACGGGCAGTTGTCAGCGCCAAAAACACTGTTAAAATCGACAATGTTTTCGATAAAGTGGATGTTGTCGGACCCGAAAATACGAAAAAAAATTGTAGAAATCACAAATCGTCAATATTGGCCATCATCTTAAGAATTTTCAATACTACCACCTGCACAGGTCTGTTTTTTAAGTTAACACCGGTTATAGACTCAACTGCTTCGGGCATATTTAATACATTGATGAATGTCATACACGATAATCAAATATCAATGCATAATTTAATTTATTCACTGCTGACAATTGCAAGGTCATGATGGGAAAATACAACGGAGTGCAAGCCAAATTAAAAGAATTGGTCCCGAAATTGGTTGTTAACGGATGCGTTTGCCACAACTTAAATTTGGCTTCATTAACGGCAGCATCCGAATTACCAAGCACTATAGACCAACTGTTGAGAGAACTAAACCTTCATTTGTGTAATAGCCCAACTAGAAGAGACAACTTTATAAAATTTCAAGAATATTTTGGAACCGAAATTCATCAAATTTTAAAATATGCTCCAACACGATGGTTATATCGGCAGGTAAATATTTATCCTTATAGTTTGTATGATTAAACAAGATTTCTTAACATTAAATTATAAATTTTAGGCCGCAATCGATAGAATCCTGGAACAGTGGGAACCTCTTCTATATTATTTCGAGTTGGGAAACTACGAATCGTCACATGGAAACGAAAACGTGGATTTTATCTCATACAGCCTAAAAAGTAAATCAGTTAAATCGTATTTTTATTTTTTGTCGTATGCCCTTGAAATTATTAATAAAAAATAAATAAGGAAATGCAATCCGAAGAGTCCAGAATCCATATTTTCATACCACGCATGGAGTATTTGTTTAATCAATTCGCCAGAAATTTCATAACCAAAGAGGCGCTAGATAATACCTCTATCTTAAATTTAAATGAAAACAATATTAAATTAGAAGATATATATTGTGGTACAAGAGCTGAGGTCAATTACACACGAGAAAATCTTTCAGTAGCAGAATTGACTGAGTTTAAGACGAATGTTAAAAAGTTCTACAAAAGGTTCTGTGAAGAATTAAGAAAACGTATAGATTTCCAACATGACAAACGTAATTTCAGGGAAAATTACTAGCATCGTTCCAATTATAATGAAAGTTTTTGGTGAAAATGAATTAAAAAATGCGGAACAAATTAATAATGAGTACAGAGCGCTGGCTGATTACAATGAAATTAAAAATACTCAAAATTGGCCGATTGATAAGTTTTGGAATGCTGGTTCAATTAAAAACCAAAAAAAATTTAAATTTCAAAAAGTTGTGAGAATTGGCATGGCAAAATAAATCTAGTAACCATATTTTTGATCGCAAATAATTAATTTGCGACCGGATAGAGGATATACCCCTTAGTTGCACAACAAAATCTCTTATTCTGAGAGTATTTTCTATACTGAGATCTTGAGTGAATAATATAACACATCGCCTGAAAGATTCCCTCTCTAACAAAGAAAACACAATTTTTTTGAGAAAAAAACATTTTATTCATCAACATAATTTTCTTCCAGAGCAATACAATCACTCCTACGCCACTCTAACATTTCGGTGGCTCTTCTTTAGAACGATTTATCATTGTGGAGGCAAATCTCGTTGAAGCTGGCTCCCTGGAGCTTTTTTTGATGTCTGCAAACAAGGAATAATCACTGGGGGCCATATACGGGTAACTACGGCGGATGCGGAAGCAATTCAATGTGTGCCGCGTTTTCGTTTTCAGCTTTCTCATGGACAAATGTTTGTGCAAAATATGACCGACACATTCCATTGATATTTTTACAATGTCAGCTATATCATACGCAATTTCACTTTACAGTCTTTCAAAAGTATTTTGTGAAATTTGTTTATGTTTTCTGGAGTCACAGCCGCATTTGGTTGTACGGCCACATTTAAATTCAGCATATCAGTCAGTGATAGTTGATTTTCCTGGTGCAGGGTCCGGATAACACTTATCAAGGCACTGCTTTGTTTGAACGACATTTTTTATCTTCCATAAAAAACAGTGTTTAATCAACAGACAAAATTCTTTTTTTTTGTCGTTTTGAAATGAACAAAAGTAGCGTCACTAAAACAACAAACTTAATAATGGAAATGTCATGAAATTTTAACAGGTATCATTTGAAGGTTGGTAGAATTTAAAAATCATACGGGTTTATTAAATTTGTGGCACCATCTATTTGTGGCACCATCTAAATTTGTGGCACCATCAGACCGGGAACTTTTCAGGCGATGTAAAATGTAAAGACTCCTGATTTGGTTAAACAATAATATAATATTCTCGATTTATATGTTAATTTATGTTTAACAATAATTAGCTGAACTTCCCGACAAGTATCTCCAAGACATGACTTGGTGATACAATACGCTAGTTTTCCAGCGAAAACGGGAGTTAATACCGGAGAAATGTGAGATAAGGCCCGCTTTTGATTCTATTTATTTCTGTAGAAACTGCAAGGATGCGTAGAACGAAGAAACTTACATTTTTTATTTATTATTACATGTTACGATTTACTTCATTAACATGAAGGAAACTCGAAAGATTGCTCTAAAAGGATTACGTAACTGATAATGCTGCATCAATTTGATTTGAAGTTCATAATCCGAGTGCGGCTCCATAAAAGTTATTTAATTCGTGTAGATGCACTATTGGTAGAAATTTACTTGCCGATTCTTTTAAGATTGAATCGTCCTAATTTTAAAATGTCCAAATGTCCAAGTACGGTTTAACTATTTAACGATTAATTTGTCAAAAATTTTAAATTAATTGAATTATTTCATTAAAATGTATGTCAAAAACAAATAAAAAATCGAACTTCTGAGATAAGTCACAGCCAACACTGAATTTTTTTTTCAATTGAAGCTTTTTTATTACAAATGATTTATTAATCTAGAGATGGCCTCAGGACAATAGTACAATGTGTTTTTAAAAAACGGGGTTGAGAATAAAAAAAATTAGGAACCTTATAAGAATGTTTACTGATTGATTAATTTTCATTTACTCCGCCCCGATTCCACACAAAAGCCAACAGGACTCGGGTTCTCGAAAACAGCATATAGTGCGATATAGTAAGCGCTACACATAATAGCCCATAATACCCTATTCACAACCAGGTTAAAAAAAATTAAAACAGGAATTTAATAGTAGATTTTTTTTTTGATATTTAATTTAGTAGGCACCTGATAAATGATTTGTTTTTAATTTCAATAACCGCATCTTTTAATGAATGAATCTGCAATTAGTTTACTTTTTATCAAATGTGTCGGTAGGAAGTCGAAGATTTATTGCACTAAACTTTGCAATTGGTGACGTATATTCTTGGTAGATAAAATAGGCCCATCCATGTACATTTATAAGCATTTTTAATAGCGAGCTATAAGTTTAAATGAATTAAACTGCACTCTGAACAATAATAAAAATACAAACACATCCGGTTTACAGCTCGCGACAATTTCGATTAAAATTGCAGGGGCAGCAAGGGGATGATAGTAACGATTGCAAATTATTCATTAAATGTACTGACTTTAATTTTAAAAACGTATTTATTCGTACAAACAGAATCTTATTGGTTTCAGATTTTAGCGTTACATTTGATTTTGGTAATCGAGTAATTTACCTGACTGCTGAGAATATCTTGTTGCGTGCTATATTAAAACTGATTACATGTAATTTAATTTATCTTAGTTATATATAGTACTTCGCAAAATGCTAGATATTTATCTATCTTGATGTTTTTATTGCTATAAAGCATTTTATTTTATGTAATATGTATATTTAAGGCTCTATATAAAGTTATACATACAAGTCAAAAAAAAATGTATATGGTATACGGAAGCAAACGTTCAAAATGAAGTTTTCTTTATATTATGGAAAGATGAAAACTGTTAACTGCATTTATGTAAACACAAATAGGAATATTATTTTAGGTAGTAGATTAAGTTCTAGAAGAATTTGTAACAATGGAATATGCATAGATGATTGAGAAGACATACTCGTAGTTTTTATATTTTGATTATTTCGTCTGATTTTAATTTAAGATACATGAAATTTGAAGAAATTATTTTACACTAGTTATTTTTCCCCCAACTTTACCGAAAACATTATGTATCATATAATGGATTTTTTGCACTGAACACCGCTGATGCATATTTTAAATTATTTTAATGATCAAAAATTATTATTCTAATTAGTTTGTTGAATAGTCAATTGTTGCGCAATGCAAATCATATTTGGCCTCAGTAAAAGGGCAGTTACAAGATACCTTTCTGTAACCTAAAAAAAAATCTAACATAGTTGAATGAAGGCATCATAATCTTAAGTTGTTTAGACGAAATGGAAATCCTTCGCCGAAAACAGTTCCAATTTTGTTTAATCTCAGTTCATATAAGCATTTTCAGCATGGCATTTATATTACGCAACACTTGACTATTCAACAAACTAATTAGTACAAATTTTTTTAAACATTTTAACGTGATTTCTACACGGTTTTGTTCATCATATTTAATGGGTAAGTTTTATCTAGTTTATGGCAATAATTTTTTAAAATTTTTTAAATTGATTATTTAAACAAATTTAAAGAAACTAGTGGCTATATAGTTACGAGTCGCAGTGTAAAATAAGACTTCATTTAGGTGACTCATGTTAGCAATAAATTAAATTGTTAGAAACACTTATTATGTGCTAACTATACTCCTATTCTGATGTTTAATCGTTGTACTTATATGTACTTTATAAAGGGAATAATGTGTTAAGCTGACATTTTACATTGTAATTTCCATAGTAATTATCTTTCTTTTAAATATTAGCATGATCACGAAGACAGTAATTCTAACTTACATACAAACTAAGCTTAACATAAAAATATCTTGATTAAAATTAACATTTATTTTGACTACCATAAATATAATGAAAGCCAAGAATAACAAGAATATTATTAACGATTCATTGTTGTGGGAGTAAAATCTTATCTTATTGTGTTTTGCTGCTAAACTGCTGTGCGACTCTTTAAGACTGGAAACATGGATCTAGAATATAGATTTGTAATTTAAAATGTTAATGAATTGGTATTTTTTATCGTTTACAATTAGAAATATGCTATATAAAACCAACATAAAAGCCTGTATTTTATAATGGCATTGAATAAAGAGAAACACATATCGTTTGGTAAAAACTTACTCTGAAACCTGAGACTCTATGCCGTTTGTGGCCTTATGCTGGTTTTCCCGGGGAATTGGGAAAATATTTTGCTGTAATTAAAAATTGCACTAGTTGCCAAATTGCCGGGAAATATACCGTTCCCAAAGATTTATTCTGAGCAAATCGCCGCATATTTTTCTTTTTTTGTTGTTAATTCATTGATTTTCTAGAAGAACAATCTTAATAACTGAATTATAGTATGTTTAAAGTCTATAATGGAATAAACCATACCGTTGTATTATGTAGGAATTTCTTGTATTTTGTAGGAATTTGTAGTATTTTCTTGTTGTCTGGAATACCTTGTGATGAAAAATTTATTTTAGAATAGGTTTTAGCACACCTTACAATTTGTTTCCAAAATTATTGTTGAAGGAGTTTACTTCTAGTTTCCTTTCATTCCTCGATAGAATTTAACTTATAAAAAAAAATGAGCAAAATGGAAATATCGATCTTCTTCTGTTCAAATATATTTTGTAAATGTGATATTTTCTAGTTGTAAATAGTAAAATATTGACGTTTTTAATAAAGTTTCGGATCAAAAATTAATCCTTTTTCTCGGCTTATTTGTTTAAATCATAAAGTATAATGATATTTTTCTTTAGTGGAATGGGTGTGTCCTACATACATGATAGGAATATGCAGTCACAAGTGCCAACTTCATTGGTTTGTTGAACAATTTTTGTCAGAAAATTGTTCATTCGACGGTCTTTGTTGTTCAACGGAATTGAGCCAATTCTGGATTAGCACAAATTCAGCCTCTATATTTTTCGAACGGCTATGAACATGCGTGACAGGAATATGTAATCTGAAATGCATATTCTTTGATTTTATAATAAGTTATTTCATTTTTTAATTTGTTGTTCAACAAAAATATTATTCCTCAATTTATTAATGAAAATTTATACAAATCATATTTCTATGATAAGCACAAATTTCGTCGGTGAAGCCGCTTTTGTGAAATTTTAAAATTAAGCTAAAATTATTTCTGTTTTTTTTTCTTCTAGAAATTGAGTTTTTTTTCGTCTTTCAGGCGAAATTTAAATTTTCTTTTCCCGTGTTTTCGGCTCCTGGACTAGCACTAATTTTTTCCCATAAGAACTAATTAGCACAAATTGGGCTTAATCGGTATGCCAAGTTTCATTTTTAAATTCGAAAGTTTCCCTGCTGCAGTTACCCACACGTGGAATAGGTATTTACTTTGACCAATTGCTTTGAAGGTATGTTTTACGGAACAGTTAAACGGAAGGCTACAGAAAATCCTTATCCCTTTCCTTAATCTTTTCTTCCTTCCCTTACCCCACCACTTGTTACGGCTGCAACAATCCTTTTGGAATTATTTGTGTGCATTGCAGTTGATCTTCTTTAGAAAAATTTAGCCGTTAGTTTTGTATATAGGTTATCGAACTGAACAGATCTTGTTTTGATAACGTTTGTTCATTGCATTTGTATATACTGCAGATGGGTTATGTAAATAAAGAACGTTTGTAATTTACTCAATACGCAAACAAAATTCGTACATAGATTTTGATTTTTGTTTGTTGATCAGAGTATATAACATCATATTATGTATAGGTGATTGGTGTGTGACAGATTTATTACATACTTTGGCAAACCGATGTATTTTGGAATCTCAATCGTTCGGACAAATTAATTTAAATTTATTTTACTGTGGGATTTTCGCCAGTGCTAATCTAATTAAAGTAATTGTAAAAATTCAGTCGTGTAGTTTTTATATGATCAAAATCGCATTGCTATTGTGCGGTCCTTGTGGTATAATTGTGTTTTAATTCACCAAATAATAAGTGTAATAAAAATATATATACTTGTATATGGATATATGTATTTCCTAATATTTTCATTCCTTCTCGTTTCTTTTGTCGTGCAGTTAGACCGTTAAAAGTCATACATAATTGTATGCGGATAATGCTGCGAATTATTTATCCTACGCTCTGAAATTGAACGATAGAGCAGCCATCGAATAACTGGATAAAATGATTTCTCATGTCCAAATATATTGATTCGTCGCTAGCGGGTAAGTGTCAATTACAACAATTCTGTTTCCATATATGGATAGAGCAACCCATATATGTTTGAGTTACTGTTTTCACTTATTCCAATTTTTATTTGTTCATATCCCTTTTCCTGCCTGCACACACAATTTTGGGGGTAAGGCAAAGGAATCATGTCAAAAATTTATTTTTGTATGTGTTTTGAACCAACTTACACATTTGTGAATTCTTTTCTAACTAATATTCGCCCGAAAAAACACTATAACTATACACATAATTGTGTTGGTTGTACTTCAAATCAAGCGAAATTTTTTATCAAAAATGCCATTACATACTATATTTTTTGCTCACACATTTGTGTGGTTTGGACTTTATTAGAGCCGATTTTTTTTTTTTAGAAAAAGGGATTAGGAATCCCGGTTTTATATATAAAATTTCACCGACTTTTTTCTCACCTGATAGAAAAGTACGGTGTTCGAGGAAAGCCTTAGCAAAGGCTAATCGGACAAGTGGTGGAGTGGTTAAAGCTTCGGCACTTGGACCGGGAGGTACTGGGTTCGAATCCCATCAGAGGCTGGATGCAAAGCGAATTTTCGTCATCGATTACGATCGGTAATGTTAATAAACACAACTAAGACCCTCTGTTGGAGTGCAGAATTTAGCGCCGACCCACCGTCCATGTCAGTGTACAGGTTGACATGGAGCTTGCAATGTGCAGGTGGTATACTGTAATTGTGTGAATGGGTGGTCTGTGCGTGAATGAAAGGGGAGTATTAATTGACCTTCAAAGGACATTAAATCCGCTGGACAATTAATACTTCCCTTTAAAAAAAAAAAAAAAAAAACAGTTGGATTAAGGAAATATTTATTTACGGGCGTTAACAAGTTTCTCACCACGTGTGTGTTTGCGTGTATGTAAAGGATATATTTTTGTAAGTATAAACACGGTTTTCCAATAAGAGATTTCATTTTGAATAGCCTGCTATTTGCGCAGCTGTCAATTTCGAAGCTGACATCTTTTGACATTTGACAAGTAAAAACTACGCCAAAAACTATACCAAGATTAGGCAAATTACACTGTGCTAGTTGAAAAATGTGACAACCTGGGCACCCAGGGGGTAAAGCTAATTCGAGTACGCTGAGTTCAATGGTGCTAGTCCTATTTTAAAATTAGTCCCCATTTTTGAGATATCGCTTTCGGCATGTTTTGGCTCTGAGTCAAAATATACCCTCATTTTTACGTTGATAGCTCTTGAACCATTAAGATTTTCGTTATGCTTTCTTCAGCAAAGTTGTTGCGCAAGTCAAGACCAACAACTTTGCCGAACATATCAAGACCGAAAAACCACATCTAATTTTTTTTTGCTTTTCATTTCGACGAAAAATACTGTTTTTATCATTTATAATCATTTTGTTGAAGTTAAATGGAGTAGAATCGATCGAATAAAAATCGCATTAACAAATATAGATACAATAGAAACTATTTAAAAGAAAGTTAAATCGATTCAGTTGATGTTATGGTGATTTTTCCTAAAAAAAAATTCCTACAAAATTAACATGTTCTTCTCTTTGACAAAACAATGGCGTAACAATGGAACATACAACCAAATTAACTTTTTTCTAGCCACTTTTTTCTAGATTGGTGAGTTAGTTTATATTTAAACTATATTATTTACAAATATATGTAAATTATGAAAATTGAACGTGTGTTCGTAACGTATTTTATTAACATCTTACGCTGTTTAAACAGTTATAAAATATATTACAAGGTTTTTTTTTATATGGTTTTAAATATCTTAAATCTGTAATTATTATTTCATTTGCTTTATTGGTACTATGATTAAAGTAGAATCAATTAATATGGAATAATGTTTTTTTGTTTTGATGGTGTTGTTGATGGAATCAGAATGGAAATGTGAGTCGCTGTTTTATTCATTTCGAAAATATCACGTGTAAGATTTTTTTGTTATAGCCCAAACTTTATGGGCGACTATGAACTCCCAAGCCAGCCGCAGACTACCCAATAGCTAGACACGTGCTAGTCTACAAGGCTCCGTAACAAAATGGCGCCCGATCAGGGCTTTCCATAAAATGGAAAGTACTCGATATGGTTCCGTTAAATCGCTTGACCACATGGTTTAATAAAAAAGTATGATGGGTCATTAATTTTTGTAGTGTAATCCCAATAAGATATCCATACAGCTTCTCTCTGCTTATCTCGCGTGACCTTAAGTATCGCTTAGAGTTAATTTTTTGTCTTCTCTACATTTTTTTAAAGTAATTTTTTTTCAACGTTTATTCATTTCAGTTTTCAAATTTCATGTTTAACTTTTTTTCATAGAGTAGTTTACCAAATTAATTCTTTTCTAAATTATTCAGGATTGTGTATTAAGTACGAGAAGAGGAATTAATTATCGACATACGATGATTTCGTGAGTTCTAATTAGTTGGTTCTTATCGATTTCTATACAGGAATGCTTTATTAACTATAGAATTGACTTGGTTTTGCTGATAGTGATTGTTGTGGACATAATGTTAGATTTAGCTGCGTTGGTTACCCTGGATCACTGTTGGTTAATTTCCCTTTGACTTACGTATGTTACATCTCATTAATTAGTCCATTGTATTCATGATCACTTCAATTGTATATTTAAAAAAATTTAAATGCTCACATTTTGTTCAGATTTCCAAACAACACCATCTAATGATATATAAAGTATAAAGTTCGTTCGTTAAGAAATTGAATCAGTGTCAATTTTAGTCTTATTAAATTCTATTATAAAAAAATTATTAATGATTTTTTGATGTTATAAATTTTTGTTTTGCTACATTTTTTTGATTTTCTATATTACGTCACACGTCTTAACGATAGTTAACATATACTCGTACACGTTTTATAATAAAATTTAAAAATAAAAATATATTGTAATCTTCTTGAATATTAATAATTTAGCAGTATTTTCATTGAGTCTTGTCTCAATTGGTTTTTGTTTTTTGCCTAGATTTGTTTCTAACTTTCTATCCTGTCTTCATTTCTTCATCCAGCAGTGGATGCTACTATTTACATTAAAAATTTGACACCTTCGGAATTAGAGGTCGAATTTTTTCCCTCAAAATATCGAAAGCCTTTTGTGAACACATTGAAGAGGGATGACGTGAATTCACGTCTTTTATTTTTAAACCGTTGAAGACGTTGATTCTTTTGGAATTTCAAGCCACATCGTATAAAAAACTGCTATTATAAGTAAATAAAACATTACAACGAAGAATTTTTGCTATAAACAAACATGTGTTGAAGGTGTGTGCATTATATAGTTGAATAATAAAGAACCGTTTTATTCAATTCAGTGTTATAAAAAAATTATCGCTTTTTATTTATATAATTGCAACAAAATATGCGGGAATTCAGGCTCTAAATTTTTCATCACATACCGTCTTCAATGTATTTTAATATATAATCGCTAATATGCCTCTGCACATAAATGAAATTGGGTGTAAATACTTCGAATAAAGTACAAATAAACTATTTTGGTTACATATATTTATTTACTCGTATAGCTTAATTATTATAAGGAATCATTATAAAAACCAAGGTTAATGCACTACTTAAAATGGAAACTAAATTTTTTTTATTGGTTGTCGTTAAAATTAATGATGGTTATTCGACTGCAATAAAATATCTTTTATACGGCTTAGTGGCCTATAAAATGTTGTTTGACATGGAAATCCACTATCTAAATTTTGGCGAGGAAGCAAGTGGCTTGGTTTTTATTCTAGAACTTCTAGTTTTAATTTTGTTATGTAGTCATATATAACCAGGGAAACCTAAATCGATTTGACAGAAAACTTATATCAGTACGTTGTTTTCTAATGTTCAATCTAAGATTGACACGAGATAAACAACAGGTTAAAAAACGAAATTTAATTTTATTGTATTTATTCAATGCGAATAATACGTTTAGTAATTTCGGTGAATAACAATATTGGATTCTTAACCTTTGTGTCAACACGACACACCTGGGTGTGTATATGAGTTTTTCAATCTAAAAATCGGCATAATGGAAAATTCCTGTCAAATTGAGTTTTTCAGTAGTCGCCTAAATAAGGAAAATAAACAATTTATAAAAAAAACAAGATTAAAAGCGGGGTCCTAGTACCTTTTAGGCTTAGTTTTTCTTGTGATATCCTACACGCAACACGAACACACCCAGGTGTGTAGTGTTATAAAATATTAAAATAATATGTATTACCAGCGTTACACTTTATAATTAGAAGGTTTTAATTACTTGTGTTGTACTGTATGTCGGTAAAGGAAAATAACGGGATTTTTAATAATTTACGAATTCATTTTCTGTAAAATAAAACAGTTAGTTGTGGCAGTGCCTTCTATAGTACTGGCCTGTGACAACATTCATTTTTTGCTGATGACGACAACGTAAGTCGACAACCAGATGTCAGCATAATTAAGTAAAAATAATACACTTTGCCTCCTTATTACGACGGCAATAAATTTCACAAACTTAACAAATAAAAATCTAAATTATTATACAATAAATTAATAAATTATGAACAATTTTAGTGTAATTGATTTTCTCAATTCATAAATTGAATTTTTTCGATCCACATTCAAGAAGTTAATGAGAATTTAAAGAAATGCAATTATTTAGATAACGTAATACAAAGTTCTAGTGTATTCCACTACAAAAATATAAATAAAACCGTGAGAGCAGAGAATATTATGTGATCATTTTGTTTCTATTTTGTCATTTCATTTTTGTATTTTATTGCCATTTTCATTTAGTGTCACATAATTAGTCGAAGCCGTACGGTACGATGCATTTTTTCTGTATTTTACATGATATCCGTACTTCTTTTCCTATTTTTATTGAATCTACGTACCAATTACAACAATTTTGAATTAGATGATATTACAAATCGACTTATGTTGGATAAAAATGACAAAAAAAATGCCAAAATCTAAAATAAAAATGTACATTCATTACTAGAAAAATTAAAAAACGAATATCCTTCGGCTTCAACAGTTTGTTCGAAACTAAACAAATTAACAAAATTACAAAACAACTGGAGAGAGAAGTAATATTTTATTGTTTTGTAATTTTGTATGACGAAATTTATTTTGGTTTTATGAGAACGAGGCGGAGCCAAAAACTAGAAAAAACTGGAAAACGGAAATAAAAAAATAATAACCTTCTACTTCGATGTAATAATTGCAACTAAATATATTTTGTGATGTAATTTTCCTTTTTAAAATTTATCTGCCATCTAGTTGAACCGTCGACTTAGCGTGTCGTCATCAGTTGGTGTAAGCGGCCAGTAGTTTAGAAGGCATTGGTTGTGGACATTATATGGGGCAAGTTATATGTGATATGTATTATATTCATGAAGTGGTTAAAATTTGTGCAATAAACATGGCAAAGAGAAGCGATCGAGTTTTTAACACCCGATATATGACCCATATATGCCGCCCCGGTGGCAAAGTGGTCAGCATGCTTGCTCCAGCGACCGGAGGTCCCGGGTTCGATTCCCGGTGGTGAGAAGGAAAAAATTTCACGGCTGGTTTAGGATCAATGAATTAATCACTCATTACCGAAATGAAAATACGATTATGAAACCTCATTTGAGGCGGCCAAATCCCTGTGTGGGATATATAGTGCCAGAGAGAGAGAGAGAGATATATGACCCATGATGAAAGAGAGGAATACCTTAGACAACTGATTGATGAGACACGCCATGTGATGATATTGAATCTGACCACGATTATGCCGGTTCTGATACAGAAGACAACTATTTTGCTCCTAATGACGAAGATGCTTCTGATGCAGAGCAAGAAGCAACCCAACCGGAACCAGATTTAGAAGAGGATGATGATTTAGAAGAGGATGACGATTTAGAAGAGGATGATGATGATGATGAATGTACAGACGAAAATATTGATGAAAACCGATCAACTGATTTGGCTGCAGTAAATCAACCGTTTATTGCAGGTGATGGGACGAAATGGGAAAGAGAACCACCTAATATCAATCGCGTTCTTTCGCACAATATAATGAAGCAGCGCGGTGGCCCTCATAATTCCACCAGAACCTCACATTGCTGCAGACATTTAAATTAATTTTTACATCAGAAATGTGCGACATTATCGTAAGACAAACAAATCGTAAATCACAACGTGCATATCAACAATCAGCACCGAGATACGCTTAAAATATGGAATTCGGTAACTCCACAAGAGTTCGACACTTATCTAGGAATTCTTCTAACTGCAGGTGTATCAAGGTCGAGTTATGAGCACACCACTGATATGTGGAAAACCTTTTCGAACCCATTGTATCGAGCAAGTATGGGTATTCTACGTTTTTTACCCAATTTATCAGATTTGACGATGAAAATACACGAGCAGAGCGTATAAAAAATGATAAAGCTGCGCCAATCAGGGATTTACTGCAAATGGTAAATGCCAATTTGCGAAAAAAATTTACACCATACGATGGGGTCACGGTCGATGAACATCTTTTCCCTTATCGACGAAGAACTAAATTTACTCAGTATATTCTCTCGAAGCCGGCCAAATATGGCATAAATTGCTGGTGGATATGCGACGCAAAAACAGCGTACCCAAACCGATATATACACCGGAAAATTGCCAAATGAAGCACGAGAAGTGAAACAAGGTGAAAGAGTGGTGTGTCAGCTAGTTAAATTTTACAAGAACACTGGACGTACTGTAAACATCGATAACTTTTTTACTTCGTTACCATTAGCACAACGCCTTATGCGATGGAACTTAGCGGTTGTTGGCGCGCTACGAAAAAATAAAAAATGCATACCCAAAGAATTTCAACCATCAAAAGAGCGGGAAATTTTGTCTACCGAATTTGGATTTTATGACAACTGTACGTTATGCTCGTATGTTCCAAAAAAAAGAAAAGCTGTGATATTATTATCAACCCACCACAAGAATAAGGCTGTTAGTGGTGCTAAAAATAAACCGGATATCATCAACTACTACAATTCTGCAAAAGGGGCAGTTGACACCATGGACAAAATGCTAGGCGAGTATACTACTAAACGTCAAACCAAACGGTGGCCCTTAGCCTTATTTTTTTTTAATATTTTGGATGTCGCTGCATTGGCTACTCATATCTATATATATAAAACAAAGTCGGGTTAGTTACACCATTTATAACTGAAGAACGGCTGGACCGATTTTTATGATCTTTCTTTTGTTGGATTTGACTCCGTTCCGAATAGCATAATAACTATTAAAACATTGGAAAAATTCACCAAAAAAAAAGTTATCAAGAAAATTCATTTTCTCATATATTTAGTACATTTTGTTTTTTTTATTTTGTTCGTCTCAATACAGTGGTGGTTTAGGAAAAAAGAAAAGTCGGAAAAACTCAAAAGGGAAGCCCCAAAAATCTAATAAAAAAATCTTTTTTTTTATATGAATTTTGTAGGTGTAGTTTGTATGTGACGAGTGGTGCAGTGGTTAAAGCTTCGGCGCTTGGACCGCAAGGTACTGGATACGAATCCGACTGGAGGCTGCATGCACATTTAACATTTTATTTTTTATCCAATTTTTTTTTATTTCATCTACTTATCTATATAAATAAAACAAAGTCGTGTTAGTTACACCATTTATAACTCAAGAACGGCTGGACCGATTTTTATGATTTTTGTTTTGTTGGATTTGACTCCGTTCCGAATAGCATAATAACTATTAAAACATCGGAAAAATTCACCAAATAAAAATTTATCAAGAAAATTCATTTTCTCATACATTTAGTTCATTTTGTTTTTTTTTATTTTGTTCGTCTCAATACAGTGGTCTAAAAATCTAATAAAAAAATCTTTTTTTTTATATGAATTTTGTAGGTGTAGTTTGTATGTGACGAGTGGTGCAGTGGTTAAAGCTTCGGCGCTTGGACCGCAAGGTACTGGATACGAATCCGACTGGAGGCTGCATGCACATTTACCATTTTATTTTTTATCCAATTTTTTTTTATTTCATCTACTTATCTATATATATAAAACAAAGTCGGGTTAGTTACACCATTTATAACTGAAGAACGGCTGGACCGATTTTTATGATCTTTCTTTTGTTGAGTTTGACTCCGTTCCGAATAGCATAATAACTATTAAAACATCGGAAAAATTCACCAAATAAAAATTTATCAAGAAAATTCATTTTCTCATACATTTTGTGTTGAATGGCTTTTATGATGATATCTAGAGAATGGATTCACTTATTTCGATGATTTTTTTTGATTTTGTTCACCTCAGTATATTCTCAACAACAGTATAGTGGTGGTTTAGGAAAAAAAAATCGGAAAAACTCAAAAGAAAAATCCCAACAATCTAATAAAAAAACATTTTTTATATGAATTTACTAGGTGTAGTTTCTATGTGACAAATGGTGCAGTGGTTAAAGCTTCGACGCTTATGGGCCGTGAAGTACTGGATTCGAATCTGACTGGAGGCTGCATGCAAATTTGTGTTTTATTTTTTATCCAATTTTTTTTTTATCTACTTAGCTATAAAATTCATGATGGATATTTTTATTTTTCTTCGATGCGCCCGGTGGAACTGAGAAAGCATTCCTCATATCTTTGACTTTGGCCACTGTTTGTGCGAGATTCGATATTGTTGTGGCAGTTGCTCAGCGTTGAAATTGTCGTTAAATCTCCAATCGCCTGAAAATCCGACTTGCAACCTTGCGAAACACTCAGCAATGTCAAAAGTTTTGGTAGCAAGTAAAATCATCATCTATTATGAAAGTTCAATGTCGCACAAATGCGCATTAGAAGCACTCAATCGAACTATGAAAGATCTATTCAATAACTCAAGATGTTTGGGAGGCGCAATGATTCTACTGTCCGGTGATTTCCGTCAAAAAATACCAGTGATTCCAAGATCGACAGCTGTCGATGAAATAAACGCTTGCCTCAAATCATCGACTCTGCGTGGCGCTAAGTGATGAAACTTCAGCTATTAAACAAACATGCGAGTTGCATTGTTAAACCAGAGACAACCTAAAAGAGATATTTCATTCTACGAAAACGTAAAAATTTAAACTGCGAGTTCATTTTCTGTAAATAGCCGCAAACAACCAAAAATATTTTGTCTTTTTGCGTATACGTATATGCAGTTTTACGAAAAATCACAGATACAACGATGACATTGGAATTATCAGAAATATATTTTGTTTTCATTTTTTAGCTCGAAGGAAAAATTTAATTTGATTGTCTGTGGTTAAACGATCCATCTGCCGAAGATTTCTCCAAGCAATTGTTGACTATCGGTAATGGGAGTGTTCCGGTCGACAAATCGAACGGATTGATTTCGTTTCCTCAGAACTTTTGCAATTTTGTCTCAACGGACGACGAGCTTATCAACAAAGTGTTCCCGAACAATATTACTAACCACAAAAATCACAATTGGGTGAGTGAACGAGTAATTCTTGCGGCAAAGAACAAAGATGTGGATCATTTAAATTTCACAATTAAATCTAATCGTCGGTGCACTTCATTCCTTCAAATCTATCGACTGTGTGACAAACAAAGACGAATCAACCAACTGTCCAACTGAATTCTTAAACTCATTGGATCTGGCTGGCTTGCCACGGCTCAATTTACAACTGAAAGTTGGTGCGGTAATCATCATGCTACGAAACCTGAATCAACCAAAACTATGTAACGGAACGCGATTGGTTTTGAGAAAACTCAAGGAAAGTTCAAAGGTGAGGAAATTCTCATTCCGAGAATTCTGATCATCCCAACCGATATGTCATTCGAAATTTAAACGAATTTAATTTCCGATTCGTCTTGCATTCGCCATGAAGATCAACAAATAACAAGGCCAATTCTTGAGTGTTTGTGGCCTGAATCTAGAAAATGAATGTTTCTCTCACGGCCAATTGTACGTAGCATGTTCACGTGTCAGCAAATCACCCGCTTTATTCGTTCTCACACCTGACAATAAAACAAAAAATGTCGTATATCACAAGATGCTTTACTGAAGGGAATCGACCCTATTGCAACACACTCAGGAAATAGTTTAAAAGAAAGTAGTGCAACAATGCTACGCAAATCATTTCGAATCAATTCAATAAAACGAAAGCCTTGCTGCATGTGAGTTACATTCATTTCAATGTAATTAAAATATATTTCATTTTGATTGACTTTAATTAAATTGGAGTATTCATTTTATCCGTCCCGGAGGTCTCGGGTTCGATTCTCGGTAGTGACAAGAAAAAAATTGCACGGCTGGTTTAGCATCAATGAATTAATCACTCATTATCCGAAATGAAAACATGACTATGAAACCTCATTTGAGGCGGCCAAATCCCTTGATGGGATATAGTGCCAGAGAGAGAGAGAGAGAAATTCATTTTATCTTAATAAAAAACTCAATTTAATTAAGCTATAATAACTATAAAGAACATTTATTGATTTTGAGGCGGTACGAAGTTCGCCGAGTCAGCTAGTTATATATACAATCAATAATCCGGAGTCATCCAAAAACAGCTGCAAAGGTAGAAAAAATCTTCAAGAATTAGGCAAATTACTTACTATACCGTCCATAGAACAGCGTACATTAACACCAACGGTATATAGAAATTTTAACACCAGAAATGGCTTGGAAGCAATGCTGCAACGCAAAGTAGGAGCAGTATCTTCTGACGCAGCATCAAATGCATCACTTCATGTGGGCGAAAGAGACAAAACGGGCCGCCTAAAACAGAAAGGGAATTGTCATATTTGCTATGAGAAATCAAAGCGGCGACCCTCTCGGAAATCGTGTGTTGTTTGTTCTCGGCCACTGTGTGCGGTACATAGCCGGGACCTTACAACTTGTCAGACTTGTCAATAATTTTTATATTGTTACCAGAAATGTTATAATTTTTATTTGTTTTTTAAATGCACGTCGTGATATTATTTCTACTGAATTTAAATAATTTTTTTTTTGCATAATAAAGAATAATTAAACGCTAACTATTTGATCTTTTATTAAAATAAAAAATAAACACTTAAGAGGCCCATCCCTACTTGTTTTTTCATAAAATTGCGTCGATTTAACATCCTTATATTTACAACTTTTCATATAAATCACATCATAAAATTAAATACATACCCAGGTATGTTCGTGTTGATGAAAAGTAGTTCGATACTCGTGTTGACACAAAGGTTAAACAACAAAAGCATCGTAAAGATTACAAATATAATTTTAAATGTAAAAAACATAAATCCACTTGACCTGACAATGTTGTCCGAAATCTTAATTGTTGCGAATGAAAATTCGAATGTGAAAAATTCCTAAATGCCGTAACCAGTCAGAGATTTTCTTTTAAACTTTTATAAATTGGTTTTTTCTTTATTTTATTTTAATCTCAAACTGTGACGGTAATTTGACAGATCAATCAGAACAAAAAACAATATGATAAACCAAAACAAAATTGCATTAACAATAAGACAATGGGAGAATAAAATTCTTATAAAACTTGCGCATTTCAGAAATAAATTAAACGAAATAACAAAATCCATAAACAGAACACATTCGGTAATTTTATTTAATAACAAAATTAATTTAAAGCGTGGGTTTTTTGTTTTATTATAATTCTTACAATGTGTTCGTTCCACTTTCAGTTTTCTTTTCGTTTATTCCCAGTTTTCGCATTTTATGGTATTGTTTCATTAATTTTATTTTTGCTTCAATTTAAAAAAAAAATCTATATTCTTGCGTTTCCATTTCATTTCTTTACAATAATGATATCCATCTATGTGTACAGACGTAAAACAAAATAAAATCAAATAGGTTGTCAGCACGGTGTCACCTGTCAAATTACATTGTTAAAGTGAAGAAACAAAAGTTCTTTTATATTCGCTTTTATCCTGTATCTTGCTAATCTTTAAAATTCCTTTGCTTTCCATCTATTTTAGAAGGTTTTTCTGTACTTAAGTTTCTTCGCGTTTGAAAATGGATTTTTATATTAAAAGCGTATAAATATTTTTATGACCTTAAAGCAAAACGTATAACTCATGATTCAAGTACTTAATAATGCCATAAGACGTTCTTGTCTATAAATTTTTTGTGCTTTATTTTCTGTATGTTTGTTATTTTTATTATTATCGTACGAATATAAAGACGTTTCATTTCCATTTATAGAATTATATTTTTACAACACGTTCAGGATGAAAATGAAAACATTATATACTTGGTTTTTGGGTGTGTTATTTACAATGATTTGACTGGCAGGTGTGTAATTATTTCCAAACTGAATTTATCCATAGATGTATTGATTTAATATATTGGAATGAATTAAATTGTTGTTGATCTTATTCACATAGTAAACTGTCCGTGCCTTAAACTTTTCAAATAAAACTTTCATTTATAATGTTATTCAGTTGCTGAATCATTGAGTTAATAATAAATGTATGAAAAAACACTTAATGCTTCAGAAAGTTTGATTTAACTCCTAATATTGCTTGCATGTTATCGAATTGGGGTGCCCTGGTTAAACAAGCTCTTCGCGCTGCACCCTGCATTACGATAAAAGTATAACCCCGCGAGTACGGGCGCGGTAAAACGTAAAAGTCGAGCTACTTGCCTTGAGGTGGAAATCAAGTCAAACTTGAACTGGACCCATCCGAAAGCATTTTGAAAAAGGGAGAAGTTCATCCAATATATAAACTAAAGTATCTCATATACAGATGCATAACTGTTGAAGAACCAAAGAAAAGGTCCGAACCAATACAGTGTTTAAACTTTCAAGAATATGGTGGCTCAAGAACATATTGCAAGTTGATATCAGTGTGCGTCGTATGCGGGGAACTACACCAAACCAAAAGTTGGCGAAAACCAAAGAACTCTTCTACTAAAAATAAATGCAACAATTGCGGTGGAAACCACACTGCAAACTACCAAGGATGCCCAGTCTACATAAATATTAGTCAATTGTCGCGACCCAGGAGGCAGTATAAAACTATACCAGATGCGCAGAATAATATACCTCCGCATACGCCAAATGACACTCGTTCGCCCAGAACACCAACCAGTTCTTCAAGGCGAACACTTAAATGTTGAACCTACCCTGAATAGCTGCATGCAACTGATGATGCAGTTAATGATAACAATGCAAAATATGCTACAAAAACAAACCACTATGAACCAGAAACTAGAATGTCTGCGATAAATTATCTGAAGATATTACACTAGACGCAAACGGTATAAGTCAACACAAACTCGAATTAGAACATTTCCTAGCTAAACACGATATTGATCTTATGTTAGTTTCTGAAACCAACTTAACCGATGAGCACAATTTCAGAATTGATGGTTGCATGATACAAAACATCCCTTTGGCAGAAGCTGAGGAGGAACTGCTATTATTAAAAAAAGCGGATTTGCCTGTATGTTCTAAATGCACTTTTAGAATTTTCTTCTGACAACTCTCGGGTCTTACTGCATAACTGGGCCCGACCAAAAGCCACGTTCTACAAAAAACTATCTAACGAACACATTCACTAACTGGTTGAAATTCAAGATGTACGATCAGTTCACATATCTATCTCAGGTCTAGACTGCCGACGTCTATTGATATAAAAAAAATGGAAAACTTAAATGATCTACTAGTCAACGCAGCTATTTCGGCATACGATAACAGACACACCATATGCGAGCACCATGTCCGAAATTCTACAACAACATATATATGACATCGAAATATGGCTAAAGAAATGGAAGATAAAGGTCAATGAAAAGAAATTGACCCACAATGAACGGAACACTGAACGGAATACAAATTCCAGCAAATGGAGCAAAATATCTAGCCATCCATCTAGATCGACGGTTAACTTGGCGAAAATATATTTAAATAAAACGTGACCATATCAAATTAAAAATTTATAAAATGCACTGGTTTATGGGGAAATATTCAACTATTGACCTAGAATACAAACTTCTCCTGTATAACAATGACTAAACCAATTTAGGTGTCAATTATGGCAATCAACCTCAAATTCGAATATCGACATTATCCAACGAATACAGTCAAAAATTCTCAGGATGATTACTGGAACACCCTGGTTCGTAAAAAAGAAAAAAATACATAAGGACCTTAGCATCATCCGGATCAGCTATGCAGGGAAACTGGTACCTAATCCGAATTTGTTGGCGCGAAACCAAAACGATATACCTACGTCTTCGCGATTAAAAAAAACGATGGCTGTAATAACATAAATTACGAAATTATTAAGTTTACTTATTGATAGGAAGTAGATTTTGCTCTCGCAGTTTTACATAATTGCTTTAGTTATTAAGATTTGAAAACTTATTGTTATATTCATATTTGAAAGAATCAATAAATAAAGAAAATTGTTATAAAAACAAAAAAATGTTATCGAATCATCCAATTTTGGTAATGACGTCACGACAAAGAAGAAGTTATCGAGAAATTACAGGTTCGCCTGTAAAATTGTAAATTAAAAGATACATATTTGAAAATTTATGATTAACCAGTATTGCCACTAATCACACGTGCATGATCGAATTTTGTAAGGTTGGATCTAATTGGTCAATTGGTTCCAGTAATATGTCAGCGCCAGAATTATTTTGAAATCGTTTTATCATCTAAAAGTTTTAGTACATCAAAAGGACAAAAAAAACTAATGCTTAAAATGTTGAAAGGTCAACTAAACCAATAATTGAAAATGCCTGCAAATATAATAAAACAATTAAAAATGCTTGCAGGACTGCATGATTGTGGAAATGTCCTAAAGGTATTCGTTAAGTTCACCATGCAACAAATGAACAACATGTAAAGTTCGAATTTAAAATGTAAAAATGAATTTCTCTAAAAAATCTCGAATTCATTTGTATTTTATATAACTGATCCAACATCTAATAATTATTCATATCAGGTCATTTCAAATTATTCCGTCGTTTGCCTACTTAACAAGCTTCAATCGTTTTTCAAATGCGAGGTCAAAAACGCAAAATCAGGTGAACAGGAAGGCCATTCCTACTTTGTTAAAAAAACGGTTAGATTATCTCTGCACCACTGTTGAACTATATATTTTATGGAGAAAAGCCGAGCATTATGGCTTGAGATATGTAAGACAATACACAATGTAACACAACACATTAAAAACGCCCAGTCGTAACTTTTGGAAATGGAAGAATATGTAGATGATGACTTTTTCTTCTATAACGACGATATGTTAAACAAGAGAAATATAGTGGCAAAGCTATTAACGAACCGACTATTGAAGGAATCTTTTTGCAGATACTCACAATTGTGAGTAAATATCGCAAATGAAACACTGAAAAGTTTCGACTGAACGTTACAAATTTGTACAGTAAGATATCATATAACTAGGCGATACAATAGTTTTGGTACATTGTCTTCATTTTAACGCTATCAATAAATAAGATTTCCAAAGCAAATTACTTTGATTCCGTTAATTTATAAAAAATTCAGAACACAACCCAAACACAAAAAGAAATTTAATGACAGATACTTGTATTTAATAAACACATTTTTATTAACCACTTGTTTTTTATTTCGCAAAATTATTTTGAATATTTTCAAAAAGTTTAAAAAATCACTCGATCGATTTCGACTTGTTAGGTCATCATCAGAAGTATCTACTGATTTGTATAAATATAAATTTTGTTAGATAGTAGAAAAACTATATACAAAGGGGGGTTGCCCTTTGACTCTTGCGTCAACAAGATGTTTTGTTTTTTTCGCATTTAATATAAAAAAATTATTTTAATTTTATTTTAAAAATGAAATTTAATTTAACTGTGTTCCAGAATTTGTTGAGACGGTCGTTTAGGAATTTGCTGTGGGCACAGGAATTGTTCCAGACTTTGCTGTGAATGGTCCTATATGGACTTCTATGCTGTGAATGGTCCAGGTGCTATTGTGTTTGCGTGACATGAGACTGAGGAGCGATGTGATTATCTCGGCTGGCGGACAGTGTAGCTGTATTCGGCCCTCATGTTGTTTTTGTAACCGCTGATCTCATCTCAACAACTTCTTAAAAACAAAACAAAGGAAAACTTATTTGGAACTCAATTGAACTGCATATTCCATTATAAATGAGCTCGGATGCTCAAAGTGGGGTGCACAGTTCTTCAAAATTTCATATATGTAAATAAATAAATAAATAAAAAGCAAAAAAAAAATAACAGAAGGAGGGACAAAAAATAAGCAAAAAAAAATTAATCTACGGATAGCGCACATAAGCGTGATAGCGAGTTACAAAATTCAAGGTATATTGAAGTACATTTAATTACCCGACGTATTAATTAAATTATTACGTACGTGAGAAAAGAAAAGGGCGGGGTCTGTAATTAGTGAGAACCGGATTTCTCTCTGTTCGTTAAGGATATTTTGGTTAAGAAATTTTGATTATCGAATTTCGTAAGTTTCTAAGGTATCTAAACGTCTGCCTTTGGGTTGTATATGTAATATGCCTAAATTGTTCAGGCTAGCTGTGTGATTTTCTGAAGTTAAATGGTTATGGAAAGTTGATTGATTGCAACCAGACAAATGTAACGAACAGAGAGAAATCCGGTTCTCACCAATTACAGACCCCGCCCTTTTCTTTTCTCACGTACGTAATAATTTAACTAATACGTCGAGTAATTAAATGTACTTCAATATACCTTGAATTTTGTTACTCAGCCGATGACTAATCACCTACCTGCGCAATCCGTAGATTAATTTTTTTTGCTTATTTTCTGTCCCTCCTTCTTTTATTTATTTTTTGCTTTTTTCTACTATATAACAAAATTTTTATTTCTACAAATTAGTAGATACTCCTGATGATGACCTAACAAGTCGAAATCGATCGAGTGATTTTTTAAACCTTTTGAAAATATTCAAAATAATTTTGCGAAATAAAAAACAAGTGGTTAATAACAATGTGTTTATTACGTATAAGTGTATTTCGCCAAGTGCCTTCGGCAAATAGCGTAAAAAGTACAGATGCTTGACATAAAATAGCAAACCGCTTGCTTATTTTCTTTTTTAAGCAAATTCTATTATATCTATAGGTTGGTCGTCTGCGAACCAAGTAGCGCAAACATACGAATATTTTAACTCGCAGGGGAGTTTTTGTATGGAAAAAGATAATGGAGAAATATTTTCAAGCATTTTTATTGGTTTAGCGTGCGGATCAAAAATTATAAATTTTCGCTCGCATTCGTGCAGTTGGCTTCAACATGTTATCTCAGTTGTACGATTGAGTGCTTCAACAGCGCTAGTTTAGCGATCGCTGTGATCGTTCAATCTTACATCACAATGAGCATCACTTTACACTATATTTCGTCTAAAAAACGAATGTCGACCGAACATATGGTGTAGTAGTATTTGTAAATGGTTAGTTTAAGAAATTGTTTGGTAGATGGTGCTGTTTAGTTATATCGGTAAGGTAGAATTAACCTATTCTTAGGTTATCAACCCCCAGATGTCACTCGAATAAGTTATTTTGGGTTAAATTAAAATAATTCTTTTATTATTTTGGTAAATAAACAAATTTGTTTTATTAATTCATTTAATAATAAAAAATATAAAATAGTAAAATTCATATAGACGTGTACATTCAATTAAAACATTAAAATTATTAATTTTATATATTTCATATATGTAGTTACATATATGATTTTCCACGCAATTTCTTGTTGTATTGTCTGTTATGGGCTCGTCGGAATTCTAATTTAATTTTTAACTGAAAGCTCTCCAGACTATCAAGTGGCGATTTCCAAGCTTCTAAAAAATGTTAAAGATAATGATTATGAATTGTTAAATTTATATAAAATAAGCAAATCTTACCAAACATAATTGCCATGAGCTTTTTAAATTTAATAAACGGAATTTTTCCTTGGGTTTCCCCGAAATTTATTTACAAAGCCAATAAATCGGCTATAGTTTTCTGAAACGCCAAGCTTAGCCCTTTTCCCAGATTCACCAATGATGTGAGATAATTTACCTGAAATTCAAATTACCAACAATTAATAAGTACATAAAATATAATGTAATAAATCATATTTACCAATTGTTCACGGAGTTCAGTGTTACAACACTTTGCTTCTAGCTCTTCCAATTTTTTTAAAGTTGTTAGAGGAAATAATTTTTGGAGCTCCATCTTGATATTTCCAGGGTTTACATTATTATGTTGAGCAATCCTCCGCGACAAATCTTTAACCAAGTAGGTTAATTTGTCTAATTTTACATGTATTTTTTTATTTCCGTATTACAGCAGTCAGGAGTTGGTTCACGTGTTTTCTTTATAATCTGGTTGCAGATTGGTTCTATTGATTCCAACAATGAATTTGTTAAAAACTTATTATTTGGCGGTGTTGTTGTTTTTTTGGTTTTAAAACATAGTTTAATATTGTTCTTTACAGGAACTATTTTTTTAAAATCATTGAACAGTAAATTTAACGGCAGTGGTGACATATGCTTTTGAGTCATCGTCCATGACTTTTGATAATCTCGTGGTGATATTCGATCTTTAATGTTAAAATTGTTTAATAAAATTATTGCATTATTATGATAAAATTATATAGTACCAGGATTTACAGAAGCAGAATCTTTATCAAACAGGCATGTTGCGTCCTTTTGAAAGTTAAGCTCTTGACTATCCATACTAAATAGAAAGTTGCTTAATTGATATTGCCAGTTAGAGAAATTATAAAAATTGCCACATTTCATCACACTAGTTAATCCGGATAGATTGTTTTATTGCGAAAACACAGATCATAAAATCATTGTCATTCGTTTCAAACACTAACTTATTTTCGCTGCAATTATGGTTAATGGTGGCTTTAAATCGTTGATATGCTACCTGTAATTTTATTAATAATTTTATCAAATAAATTATTTTAGTTTGTAAGCTTTATTGAAATAACATACACGAATATCTTTTGGTTTTAAGATTATTTTCTATTATTATAAAAATAACTACCAAACGTTTCGACGGCTTATTCCGTTATTGCGTCAAGGGATTTTTCTAAGAAAATCCGTTGAAAACGACGGAATAAACCGTCGAAATGATGGGTAGTTATTTTTATAATAAATAAAAATAAAATAAAAATTAATCTTAAAACCGAAAGATATTCGTGTATGTTATTTATCAAATAACTTTTTTATAGTAAATAAATTGTATATTACCATTTACTGTTGGATAATCTTTATATAAAGTTTTCTGTAGCCACTTTCCATCCTAAATTAAAGGTTAAATATTACTGAGTGTAAAAAACCAATAAAATTAAAATATAAAAATGTTAATACAATTAAAGCTATAAGATTTAAATATAATTATACATTAATTGCGGTAATTAATGCAGTAGTGGTATTAAAATATAATCAATTTTATTAAATAGTTTTATATATTTAAATTGAATTGCAGTAATAGGAAATATTTCATTATTATCCGATATCCCTTTACACTTAAGAATACCAAGCATCACTTATGAGTTAAGGGGCTTGATGAAAAACGGTGATACATCCTTAAACCGTCTGCCAATAACCATTGTAGTCTCATTTTCTTTGACGAATTCTGAAATTAAAAAAGGAATATCTCCCCCTAAATGGCAGCATTTGTCAGCTTCCGTATTTTTTAATACAAAAATATCAAACATAAATGTATTTTTCTTTAAATCAGCGTCATCAGGAAACTCTCCACTTAAATTATTTGAAATTTGTATTTCATCTATACGATTGGCAAGCTGTTGTAAAATTAAGCTATAATTAATTATAATTTTCAAATTTATATACTGAGAACGAATCTACACTACCAAACTTAGAAACGCAATCTGCGATATGGAGAAGACCGTGTAAATTATAGCATTATATATATTCTCACTATAAATTTTGGGAAATATTCTAACAAATCCAGCCAACATTTTGTTCACTAAACTAACATTATTCTTTGCGTCCCTATTAGACATTAACCTATAAGCACAGTGCAGTAAAAGGAAATGACTATAAATCTCTTCACTAACAACATCTTTCAAAACGACAATACCAGTAAATAAAATAAACTGCCTTAGTTCAGTAGCTTTCCATAATCTCAAATCATTTATTGACCTGGGTTTTCTAGCGAACTCTGAAGGAATACTACATGCGCAATTCATTAATTTTGAGTCTAATATATTATTAGCATTCTGATTTAGCTTAAATTCCACGGTTTGACGACTGATAAGTAACGTTAAAATTTTACGAACCACGCCTAGATCAATAAGGTGCATTGGATCAATTACAAATTGAGAAATCTTTCCTGTCTTAACACTTTCTAAAATAGTGGGTAAATTGAAATATTTAGTACTATGAAAACTTGGAAATTCTCTATTTTGGAATGTAACATCAGTGTATAACTGGGAAATGGCTGTGCTGTAGGAAACAGTTTTGTTGATATATGTTCCTACTTGATTACATTTAGGGCAACCATGAAAACTATTATGCCCTACTATGTATATCCATAACAAAAGACTTCGCAGGGGCATCACAAATAAAACATCTAATCTTGAAAGTTTTTCTTAGCCTATCTTGTGTCACTTGAATCCCATTTTTTAGTAATAGTTTAACCTTATTAACAAAATCTAGTAGATATTCATCAACATTTTCCGTCTTTGAAGTTCCAGAATAAACACCTATAATGAATGGTAAAATGTTTTTTTGATCCACAAAGGCACCAAGGATTGGCCATAGTTGAAGGTTGGACGACTTGAATAAAGGTAACCCATCAATTTCTATATCTATCTCGATTTCTGGGACATTATATAAAAATTCGCAATTTAGCTTTAATAAACTTTTTTCAATTCCAAAATGGAAGTATTGTCCTGGGCTTACGTAACAAGTAACTATTTATCTGCTCGGTGTTCTTAGAAGAGTTTTAGCTGTTTTTGGAACATCAATACTATGCCTATTCAAAATAACTAATAATTTATCAATTTTTTCCCTGCCTAGCCCTGATTCAACTGCCCACTTAGCTAGCTCTATCGTAATTTGATTTGAATATTCTTGGATTTCGGAAGGAATTTCATCAAAATCTACGTCTTCTGAAATTAAAAATTCGTTAATTTCATCGTCATCAAACCAATTACGATAATTCCAATCTGATTCAATTTCTTCTTCTATTGGGTTGTCATTATCCATTGACCCATCAAAAGCGTGTGGCAAATGTTCTTGAGTAACGACATTGAACGGCATCTCGTCACAATCAGAATCTTTAGCTTGCAATCTTCTTCATAATTGCTGATCAGACAGCAAATAAGCAGGTTTTCCTGTCTCCATTTTCTAAAACTTATGTAATGATAATATGTGTAATAAAACAAAGCATGACATAGCGTTGTTGTAGCTATTTCATACACCAGATTATCTCAGCGAAATAAATAATTAATAATAATACATTATAGGAAAAAAAAATACAGGGTTATCCAATTCGAGGTTGATAAAGTAAACTTAAAAAAAACACACAAAATATTCGGAATGTATTGTAATTTTTATTTCATTTTACAGATTGATCCTTGCCATTTTTAGTTAAACAAGATATCATTCAAATGTCCTCCACGGGACTTCTTACAGGCCTTGATTCTTTTGAGGTAATTTTCAATGACTTTTCGGCACATTTCGGGCGGTATCTCGACCATTACCTTACGAATATTAGTTTTCAATTCGTCAAGAGTTTGAGGATTGTTTGCGTAAACACGATCTTTCGCGTAGCCCCACAAAAAGAAATCCAAAGGCGTTAAATCACAGGATCTTGGAGGCCAATTGACATCAGCCAATCGCGAAATCAAACGTCCAGGAAATTTCTCTTGCAAAAGATCTCGATTTGCTCGTGTTACGTGACTGGTTGCTCCATCCTGCTGGAACCACATATCGTCAAGATCATAATCTTCGATTTTCGTAAAAAAATAATCGGTTAACATGCGGCCATAGCGCTCAGAATTGACGGTAACGGTTCGTCCATGGTTGTTCTCAAAAAAATACGGCCCAATCACACCACCAGACCACAATGCGCACCAAACAGTGACTTTTTCCGGGTGTAATGGCTTCTCTACAATCAATTGTGGATTTTCTGAGCCCCAAATTCTACAGTTTTGCTTATTAACGTATCCACCAAGCGAAAAATGAGCTTCATCACTGAAGAAAATTTTGTTCGAAAAATCAGCATCGACGGCCTGTTTTTCCGCGTTTAATTTTAACGCGTTGGTCGATTGTTAAATGCTCCATATTCTTAAATGGCAGAATGTCAACTAAATAAATGACAGCGTACTTGACGTTTATCTTTGACAGATGTCGGTATACAGATTTCTACTTTATCAACCTCGAATTGGATAACCCTGTATTATGCAACCTGCGAGAAAAATCAGATAACTATACAAAATTATTTCACTGTATTATATTTATACATAAAGGAAAAAACAAAAAGTAGGTAAATGAGAAAACACCAAAATTACCTAAGTAGCTGCGTTATAAAAAATTGAACCCAGCGCAAACATTTTATTTTATTTTTTAAAAAGCAAAATAATAAATCACATTTATATTAAAAAATTATGCACTAAACTTAATTCCTTTAATATCTAAACATAGATATTATGTTTAATGAATATTCTATAATATTTAAATTGAGAAAACGTTCATGTAGTTACACACCACACTGTTTCACCGTTATTTGATTTAATTTTTACAGAACACATTTTTATTAAAATATACAATATACTTACAGTGGGTAACATTAATATTCGGTTTTTTTTGTTTAGCTGCTTTAAGTACTAATAAAAACGTTAAAATCAATAGAAAATTAAATTTAGTGATGCCAAACTAAAGTTCTTTATTTCAGCTAAAAAATTGATGTACAAATTAATGATTTTTTTTTAGGGTATTACAACAAAAAAATAAAAAATAAAAATAAAACACAAATTCATGCAACATTAATATTTGGTTTTTTTGTTAAATGAAAAATAAAATTATTTAAAAATAAAAACTTTCTGCAAATTAATATTTTGTGTGATATCCTTTGTTTTTTATGACATCACTTAAACGTTTTCGCATGTTGGATATAATTTTTGATGTATATTTGCTCGTTATTTTGTTCCACTCTTCCTGAAGCCGTGCTTTTAGTTCCGTAATTGACGAAACAGGGTTTCTTCGTACACGGCGGTCCAATTCACTCCATAAATTTTCTATTGGGTTTATGTCAGGTGATTGGGGTGGCGTTTCTATTACTTTGGGACAATTGTACAGCAACCATGACCTCACTTTATAGGCTTTATGTTTAGGGTCATTATCTTGATATAGTTTAAAAGTGTGTGAAATACCCATTTTGTCAGCGGATTGTTTTAAGTTGTCCTTTAATATTTTTAGGTAAGAGTCCTGGTTCATAATCCCATCTATAAAAACCAAATTTCCAATCCCTTTGGATGAAATGCAGCCCCACACCATAACATTACCACCTCCGTGTTTTACAGTTGGTGTTAAGTGTTGATGACTTAGCTCTGTATTTGGTTTGCGCCACACCATTACTCTTCCATCACTTCCAAATAAGTTGTATTTGCTTTCGTCAAGAAATATGACATCATTCCACCAGGTTTCATCCTTCTTGATATGCTCTAATGCAAAATCCAATCGTATTTTCCGATTTCTCATATTTATAAGAGGCTTCTTTCTAGCTACTCGGCCATTGTACCCTTGGTTTTTGATGGTTCGACGAACTGTTTGTGCCGATACAGTTTTAGCATGCTCTGCGAAAAGTTCGGCAGCTAAAACAGGAGCACTTAATCGGGGATTTACTTTGATTTTTCTTACAATCTCTTGCTCCTCTCGAAGCGTCAATTTTTTAGGCTGTCCTTTTTGCTTTATTGAAGCCACTCTTCCCTCGTTTTTAAACCTTCTCACGATATCTCCTACAGTACTAGGCTTCATATTTAGTAATTCACCAATTTTTTTGTATTTGTTGCCCGTTGAATACAGTTTAAGAACTAGTTTACGTTCCTCCAATGAAGAATTTTTTCCTTTGCGCGGCATTTTCGTTCACACCTCAATGATTGACAGTCAACTAATATGTTTTGTTCATTATCCTTTGTCTATGTTATTTCTATACGGGGAATTCCCTTTTTATATAATTTGTGTATATTTGGAGTTGCCAGAGGGACATTTTATATCATTTAACAAAAAAACCAAATATTAATGTTGCATGAATTTGTGTTTTATTTTTTATTTTTTTGTTGTAATACCCTAAAACAAAATCATTAATTTGTACATCAATTTTTAGCTGAAATAAAGAACTTTAGTTTGGCATCACTAAATTTAATTTTCTATTGATTTTAACGTTTTTATTAGTACTTAAAGCAGCTAAACAAAAAAAACCGAATATTAATGTTACCCACTGTACATAATTTTTTTGTTGTTAATTTTGCTGAAATTTTTAAAATTAATTTTTTGCCATACTCACATAAAAATCAAATATAGAATGAAGTAAATGATTGAAAAACAAAAAAAATCAAATACAAAACAATAAATCGATCATTAGTTTCGCTAGTTGATGACAGATGTGTATAAATTTATATTCATATAAATATGAATATATAGAATATATTCTCACACATATTTAAAAGCCGAATATTTTATTTTATAATTTTATACATCCGTCTCTTGTTTTTATATTACTTTCCACACAAAAATCTTCGGCTGCTCAGTCAAAGTACAACTGGGATTTTAATTGAAATAACTACTTCGACCTTTCGGTAAGAATCATAAATATATCAGGTAAAAAAATTTATAATTTGTTATTATTATTTATTTATTATTTAGGAAAAGTGTATCAAAAGACCAACAAATATTAATTGGGACAGTAATGGAAGAGAACATTGATTGGTGAAATTAACATAATATATTAGTATAACTATCAAGGTAGATTCAACTTTTTTTTTATTATTTATTTCCTGATTTGTTGGTATTGATGGTAATGGGAGCAACAGAGAGCACTGGAATAGAGCAGCAACCCAATTTAATTCCTTAGGCGGTGCAATTAAAGATGGTGAAAACTGGCATCGTGCCGGGAACGACATGAAGTAGATAACTCAATTTTCAGTTTTTTTTAATTTCTTTGCTTGTTTTAGAAAATACATAGAAGGACAATGGACCTCCTAAAAGGAATTGGAGAATCGGACTGGATTAGGCTTAGTGGCTTCATCATTAAGGCGAAATAAATTAGGAGCACTAGATGAACGAACTTTGAGTATTATCACCAAGGAATGTATGATGGGACAGAAAATACTGAGGGTTGATTTCAATTACCGACGCAGAAGGTTTGTATGACTTCAAACTATTAATTTAATAACATTATATAAAGAATAATAATTTGTAGAACAGAATAATACAAGTGGTGTGGGACAGCAGATGACTAATACAATATGTGAAAGCAGTGTTTTCGAAGTAGAAAATATAAATAATTCAGACAAAACAGCTGTTAGAGGAACCAAATAAAATCGAGAGAAAAAAGTGGTTGCTTTAAATTGAATTGCTGATGTAATGGAGAAAAAAAATTAAAATTTTAAAATTATTAATTCAAAGGTAATATATTACATTTATATTCATTAATTATTGCACAACCAATTAGTACAAACTTATGTACAATTAAAATTCTAATTTATCGGGCCACTGTCAGCAGTCGTTTAGCCGAATTATATCTTTGCTTTATGTCTCCCTCATTATCATTTAACTCACTTTCATTTAGTTCTGATTGCGCCAAATCGTGTTCGTCGTTGTAATTGTGAACTTAAAAAAAGTTGTGCAATATGGCCCACCATAAAAGGTGAATACTTTATTTACTCCTCCAGATGGTGTAATGTTCACACCCGTGTATGTCTAACAATTTTATTAAGTCCCATCTTTGAACTCAACGTCATGATTCAAACTGGTGATCCACTGAGTTTCACAATTTAATGCTTCTGTCTTCCAAATCATTTGCTGATGGTAACCGTGTATTATTTTTTCATTTGTAAATTCCAATGTAAACAATTATGTCATTAGTTGTTTTTTCTGGGTATAACCATTACTGCTCCAAGCATCCTATAGCTTCCGTATATCGCCAGCTATAATAGCAGTGCCATTAGTTCTGCTTCAAGAGACCATTCGCTCTGTTTGTTTTCTAAACATGTGTCAATTTTCTTGAAGCTACGGGTAGAAATTCGCAAATGTTTCTTTGTTGAACTTTTATTCATGTACGATAATACATTTCCATCTATACAATTTTTATTTAAAGGCCTATAACGTAATTCAATCGATTTTTTTTATTGTAACGATAATTACATTTAATAATATAAGGTAATGGGCCAATTCTAGTGGCAAACTATTCCTGTTTTGTTATTTTGAAGAAAACTACACGGAAAGAAAATACATACATCACTTTAAGGCTCAAATACCATGTATACTTTCCGTTTCGATTTTTGTTTTTGAAAATATCAATTTGTAAGAAAAACAGAAAGGTTTTCCCTCCGCTAATTGTTTATGTATTTTTTTCAAATATCTGTGGTAAAAAATATTTATCATACATTCACACAGTTTTAGTAATTAAAACTATCGTATAAGTTACTATCTTTAAAAATGGGAAAGTATGATCAGGGATCACCAGCAAACAGTTTCAGTGTTTTAATTCTGAGTACGTGTTCGTCCTTCCGTAAATGAAAGTAAGGCTGAATTAGTTATTTCTCCGCAAATACGACAAACTTAATGCAATATAGCGATAGTTAAATTTACTCATAGTTATAAGTTATTTAATTACGTTCAAGTAATATCTCTCCGTTTCTCGTTCACAACAAGTTTATTTTACCATGAGCTCTATATAAAAAGTAAATTTTCATGCATTAAATTTTGGTACGGTTAAACATTGTCCGGCTAGCTATTTAGTATACAGACATTACGAGTATTGCAGTTTCTACATGCATATTTTAATTTTAAATTATATGAACATATAGAAAATATTTTCCAAATGAATAAATTGAAATACAATTTTCATAAAAAAAGAAATATTTATGATTTACTTTTCATTTGTATTTTTTTATTAATTCACATTTCAATATTTTTACTAAAAAAATACGAATCAAAATGAAAAATTCAAAATAAATAGAAGAAGAAAATAATTTTTTTCAGGAAAAATTTCTGATTTTTTGAAAAGTTTAACTATTAATAGGAAATGAAAAGATTTTCTTTTATTCAAATAAAACTTTTATAACGAAGACTTTTTAGTTAATATTTATAAAAGACAGTGGTTTAACATTGTGCTAGGGTCGGTTGAATTGTTACATAATATATACTTTTCATATGTTGTGTTATTTTATCAAAAAAAAAAAAACAATATAAATATTAAATGTTAGTCCTATTTAAATATGTATACATACGTTTATGAAAAACTGTGGAATAAAATGTTTGCATAACCGTATTGCGGTTCCTCAGCCACTGTATACGTCCATTTGTCGATTTACATACGAATGCATACGTAGTATATTAATATATATTTTTTAAATTTATAATTTTTCAGTTGAAATTATCTGCATCTCTGAACGGATGGTTTTTATTTTTGTAATTGCTTCTACGTACTTCTACAATTTGTATTCGAATGGATATTATTCTAGATTTGTGATTAAGATATGATTATGAAGTCGCTTTATTTGAATAACTACATAATATTTAAATAGGGAATATACAAATATGCTGAGTAAGAAAATATCATATAAGCAATTTATTTTTTTGATTACAAAATCTATATAAATTGTTGGTGGCTGCGTTTTACATAAGTCTGACGTTGTGAAACGTGTAAAAATATTATCACAACTAGGTATTTGGTACCACCACTTGAATTTGCTTCAACTTATAAACGAAAGTCCACAACATACTAAGATTTTTGATGTATTCAGCAGCTAAAGCTGCTCAAGTGTAGTTGATTTGGTGAAAAAGTTAAAACTTATCATTTGCTGGTATGGAGCATTATACATTTTAGCAACTAACTGCGGGAGCATTTTCGTTTCCTCACTCGTACAGAAAAAAGTGAGAGATAATTAATTAGTAATTAACTATTGAAATATTGAACGAGTTGGTCAAAACTGGTGTCGAAAGGTATGTTTATTATTTAAAAATGAACCGCGATTGCGTAAGTCGTGGCACACTATGAATCTATTGCGACCTAAAACTTCCGTAATAAATTTCACTCTTTCAATAGATTCCACAGTGCAGAGTTTTATCTGAGATTCGTCTCAGTTCGAAAGGACTTTAAAACATTAAACTGGTTTCATATAAAGAGTCTTTCCAAAGTCCCGCCTATATGTTTTTTTTTAAATAAAACATGGAATTACGTAGATTTTTTCTGGTGTTTTTTATTTTTTGGTAAAAATATGGCTTTTAACAATTATACGTGAAGAATTACGTCATTTAAATGTCAAACGCGGGCACGTCTGCAGGCTTTTATACGAAAATCAAAATTTTTCAGTATTTGATCAATTTCAGTCCGAATGTTGTTTTTCAGCTGTGAATTCACATAAACTTTATTTTCAGGAAAGAGTTCAGTTTATGTCCCCATTATGCGAGATTAATCGACCTGAAAATTTAGATCACAATAGCCGGACGCAATAGCCGGATGTTTTCACGTGTTGTGTGACCTGCAGCTCTATTCTGTTGTAAATATGAATGAATGAGCAATACTCTGTGTCTATTTGTTCAACTTGAGGCCACAAAAAATGTCTCAGGCATTTGTCTATAGCGCTCTCCATTGACAGTAACAGCTCATTCATTTGCATCTTCGAAGAGAAATGGACCAATGGTTCCGCTAGCCTAAAAACTACACAAAACAGTATATTTTTGTGGATCTAATGATTTTTCTGAAATTATTTGAGGAAATTTGTTTGTCGACGAAACCATCCAAATGTGAAATGAGCTTCATCACAAAAGGTGATTTTGTGTCAAAAACAAGCACCATGTTCTAACAACTAATTTACAAAGTTCTGCGTTGATAATGATCTGTTTGTTTTGCATGAATTTTGTAAGGATGTAAATCCTTATGTGAAATATCGATGTTGAAGCTTCCTCCTCGACACTTTCGGCCACAGCAGCGATGTTCTCACTAGAACGTCCACTCTGTCTGCCAGACCTTTTTCGATCCTAGAAAGTACCAGTCTCTTCAAATTTTTTCACTGAGGTTTGAATTGTTGACCCATTTGGACGATTATTTACACCAAAAAAATCACTAATTTTACGATACGTATTTAAAAAAAAAGGTTGCATTTTGAAATTATTTACCTTTGACATCTAGGCTTATGGCTTTTGAAAGACTCTTTAGTAATTATATTTTACAGTTCAAAGAAGAGTTGACTTTATTAATCCTAATTAAAAGCTGTGATGGAAGTTTAGCTACCTACATCATTTTTCATGAAAGCTTCTGTACCGAAATTTTTGAAGTACCCGGAAAATTTCCATCACACTCAGAAAAAAAACCGTTTTTAATTCAATAACTTTGACTTATTGAATCGTATTTTTCGAAAATCAGCAATCAAACTGTTTAATGTAAAACTTAGTCTTAAGTTTAATAAAAACATGTATTCTATCAATAAAATAAAATACTTTTACATTATTTGTAATGACAATGTATTATAGTTATCAAGTCTAAACTTACTAAATTTATTGATCGGATAGTGTTCGTTGTTAAAATAAACATTAGGACTTAATTAAATTACTAATTCAATAACTAAAATGATTACATTTACAACGTGACTGTTCTCGTTATTCCCCTTTCATTTATTGAATTTTCGTAAAACTTGTTGCAATTACATTTTGTCTGTAAACTAATTATGGAATTTTGATTTGAAGATGTATTTAGGTAAATATATATATAGTCACAATTGTCAACCCCTTACCCCTTACTTATTGCGTAGGGAATCATTAAAATTCGCTAAGGCAATGAGCTTACTTTATATCTAAGCTCAAAATTTTTTCAATAATTTTGTAGTTTGGTCACTGCAGTCTCATGAGACGACCGAATTTTGAATGTAAAGAATTCAATAATTCCATTAGTGCGAAACCAAGCTTCCATTATATCTAGTCTTAGAAGGAGTTTACCACTAAGTTAGTGCTGCAATATCAGCAACACGAACACGACTCTCTAGAGATATATTCTTAAACAAGAATATAGTCTCTACGGGCCTCGCACCCTCTCTCTAAGGGTAAATTCCCTCATTCAAGATGTAACCTCACCTCAACCTCACTCTAACAGGGTATTATTCAGAATATCCTTTATTATGATTATTACGCTCTTTGTACAAATTAATAATTTAATTTTTTGGAATAATAACTAAAGAACTTCCAATTTAAAACTTCAAGTTATTGAACAGAACTAAATAACTATTGGTACACAATAATTGTAATAACAATTATTGTGTCAATTCAAAGGTAATAAAATCAATAACTATAAAATTGTTACGGGAATAACGTCGTTTATTGGCCAAAAACAACCTATGTTTTTATTGATTTTGCATATGAAAATTGTTATTTCAACAACTTTTGTTTCTGAGAGCATTCGCCCGCTTTATAAATCCGGTAAAACGTGTAATTTCAGTTATTATCGCGGTATACATATAGCTATTCCTTCTACTTTCTTAAAATTTTTAAAATTCTAGTTGAAAACTTTCTATTTTATTTTTTTATGTGATTTTTCTATTCAATATGGAATTGATCCAGGCAGGGGCTCTTTTCTGATTTAGTTCATTTATTTAATGGAAATAGGGAAGAAGTGGTTGTAATTTACAGAGATCATTCGAAAGCTTTTGATAAAATTAATAATTTTTCAACAAACTCGAAAAACTAAACTGTCAGTTCAGCTGTATCAGGTGGTTGCACTCATATCGTGCTGATCGTGATCGTAATAAATACAATGATTATAATTTTCGGTTAATTCGAGTTGCTTCTGGCGTTGCACAAGTAGAGAGTTCACTAGAGTTCACACTCTTTACGTTGATGATAAAGTTGTTGTACCAATTTCTTAAAATTTACAAAATGATTTAAATAAATAAATTTTTCAATTGGTCGATTACTAACAAAATATTATGAATCCAGGTAAAGGAATGGGTCTTTATGTCCTTACAATACTATCATCGTTACTTCACCACTTAGTTGTAAAATTTTCTTTGGGTGTTTAGTTTCTCTGTTCCTGGTTTATGTATCCCATATTTTACTTTTTGATGTGGATAATTCAATTCTTCTATCCCATGTTGCGTTTGTTAATAAAAATATTCATATATATTTTAAAATGTTTTTTATTTAGGCCAGCATATAATTAGTTTGTAACTTTGTAAATTTCCGGCAATTGCAATGTTAAATTTGCACATATAAAAATTCTCCGTTGTTTTAGAATTTTTCTTCACTTTATAAAAAGGACACAAAATTATGTAACAAGCTTGAACTCAACATAACACATGCGAATATTTTATTTAAACTAGATTTTTGTAATAAAAAAATCTTTATAATATGAATCACAATCAAAATTCTTATAAATTTTATTCAAAATTCTTTTTTTAACTGAACTCAAAAACTAAAAAAAATTCCCTTTCTATAATGCAAAATTTTGTTAAACTAAAGTTTCTAAATTATTTTATAAAAAATTAATTATTCTAAAGTTGGTATTTTCAACTTTCAATTTGCCAAAGTACGCAACCATTTTGCTCAAATTTCTGTCAATAATTTTTGACAACTTAAAAACGAACTGTCATAACAACAACAAAGAAAATCAACAAAGTGAATATAAAACTAAATTATTTATACAATTGGACTAATTAAAATTATTTATTTGTTAATCCTTCTTTAAAAAACAGGATAATCAGAGACAACACCACTACAGGTGTAACGATTACAAAACAGTTAATGAATATTTTATCCCACCTTATAATGATCGTTGCAATTTATCAAAATTATAACGATTAATAAACCGACGCCAAGTAGCATCTGCACTGCTTTAACTTTGTTCAGAATGTTTTGACTTCTCGCGTAGATTATGAAGAAATCCTTGCTCGTTTTAGTATTTATTATTTTCTACGGTGTTTATGCCATCTTACTATTTCCTTATTCATTTCATCAGTTTTCACGTCATAATTATTTAATTCACAAAGAAATGATTATATAAGTTTGTTTACGATAATTCTGGTTTTAACAAATCCTAGGAACTCATTTAAAAATGAGCTATTTAATTTTTTGTAATTAATATTTCTTATCTCTATAATAATGTTCCCTATTTTCGTTGTATTTCATATTTCATTTATCGATTGATTACTTTTCATAAATTTAATTATTAATTATTATATCAACCAGAAGGTCGTAACTTCCATCTTGGTACGGATATTGTAATCTAATTTGAATATTAATTCAAATAATCAACAATATTACTTCACCAAGTATTCCCCCGAGCTGAACAGAAACTGAGTTTTAACGTTGTATTTCATAAAGTAACAATATCGTTAATTCATTAAGTTTGATAGTAATTACACTATTTCAGAACGACATGTCGTCACCAATTATTTCTAATACAATTTAGAACATTTTTTTAACGCTTATTTAATATTCTTTTTATTTTAATAAAATATTAAGAATAAACGAAATAATTAAATTTAAATTTTTTTTATAAAAAATACTTTCTTGTTTCCCTTTCCAAACAACAATTAAGATATTAATTAATCAATTGGAAAATGCAAGCATAACAAAAATTATATAAAAAAAGTTTACCAGATCATCCGTGAAGCGCTCCAAGGTTGATGACGCAGGTGTAAATAAAGTAATAATCAGGCGTAAAAGTTGCAAAAAATTTTCACTTCTTTATATAATTTAATTTTATAAAAACTACTTTAATATTTAAAGGATAAAATAACTGTTTATGGACAACAACGTATAAAGGAGCACTTGAGAATGAACTACAACAAATTCACAAAAATTAAACTCGATATAATCAATTGAAAACACTAAATTTGATACAACAAAATATATGTACAATTATAAATAGAAAACCAAGTTATAGAACATGATTTATAAAAAATAAACTATTTAAAATTAAAGCACTAACTATGATCCATGCTAAATCCATTTCCGTATGGTACGTAAAAGTCGTCTCAAGTACAGTTTTTATATACGAATATCACGAATTTTCATGGATATTGCGAATTCAAAAAAGCCAATTCACCGTTATGTTTCCGAACACGATAGAATGAAATTTCTCGCCAGGTTTCCGTACGTACCAACCAATTCAAACACAAATGCAAATTCTAAAGACAAAATTCAAACAAAATTTATGTACACATTTTAATTTAGGAATGTATCGAAATAACTTAATTATTTTTTTTACTTGAATGTATTCTGTGGCAATTCAACATAATCACTTAATTGAAATTCAGTTAAAATTCGGAGTATTTTTTTCCAAAATAATAAGGTAACATATAGCAATTCAGTGCAGTTAAGTGGTTTTGTTTTATAGCCACAACATGGTCAAAAATCATACAAAATCGTCCAAAGTTGGCTTGGGTCATGATGCGAAAAGCAACAGATAGAAATAAAATTTGGCAAAATCACTTAACTGATATTAAGTGGTTATGTTGAATTGCCACAGTATTAATACCATAGCTTCAGTTAGACTAGAATTAAATATCATTTATAATTTTACATGTGGCTTAAGAACCAACAACGTCAAATTTTTATCAACCAGTACAATGTAGTATAAGTTTGGGGAAAAAGAAATCCATTATCTTTACATTTATTTCGGAGCCATTTATTTAACATGGCTACAATCATTCGTTAAATATGCGCCTTTTTATAGATAACTTATTTTATTACCATTTAGAAGGCAATTCCGTTAAGCCTCGTTTCTCAACCGCCTTGTCTCTATTAAAAAAAACTGAGATAGCCAGTGTTCACAAGCCTCTCTTGACAATTTTCATACCACCAAAATCTTTTGCGATAGACAAAAAGAGGGGCTAAATAATCGCTTGGTGCCAGGTCTGAACTATAAGGTGGATGCATAATAACCTCCCAACCAAGATCTTCTGACGGGCCATCATGGACGTGAGGCCTCGCGTTGTTCTGATGGAACACCAGGCTAATTCTGGCCGCTTCTAATTGCAGGCTATTATTGGCTGATTCTGGCCGCTTCTTGACGATTGCTGCCTTCAGTCGGTGCAATTGTTGGCAGTAGAGGTCCGAATTGAGCGTTTGGCAATTGGGCAGAAGCTCCTAGTAGATGATTCCCTTCCAATCCCATCAAACACACAGCAAAGTCTTCCTGGCTGTCAATCCTGGTTTGGCTACCATTTGGGCCGCTTCGCCGGATTTTGACCATGATCGTTTGCGTTTGACATTGTCGTATGTGACCCATTTCTCGTTCGTCGATTTCTCGACCCTCCATGTTTTTTTGTGTCAACTCGTGCGACAGCCAAACAACAAGGTTATTTTTGAAGGCAGCTTTACGCAAATGGTTTGAAACGGTTCTATGGTCGTTCTTAAGCTCCTGAGCGATGCTACGACAGCTCGCATGCCAGTCTATATCGCTAGTTTCCCGGATTTTATCCAAATTTTCGACGGAAAGCCCTCAAGTGCGTGGTGCATCTTTGATATCGAAATTACCGCGTCTTCAAACAGTTCTCTATAGCTCACAACTGAATCGATCTATCAAAACAAAATAATTTTATAATACATGAATCCTCCTTTCCAACGAGTATTCAACGAGTATGGCATACTGTGACAAATATATCATGTTACTAAAGCAATCTAGCGAAAAAATAATAGATTTATTTTTCCCCAACCCATTACGTAGTTATACGTATATTCCAAAAACACATTGCATTGATTTATGAGTTTAAAAAAATTCATATTGCAGTAACATTCAACATATACCGTAATTTAGATGATTGTGGCATCAGCAAGGCATTCATATAAAGCAACTTGTTTTTAGTGATTGATTGATTGGACTGTAGGACCAAGTACTGGACAAGTGTCGTGAATAACACCGGGCCTATTCCTACAGGGAATGTTAGGAAACGACCCATTTGCAGACACCTATCGATCGTACGGCACAAGATAACACAATTCTAATCTAATAAAGGAAGGTTTAATAGGTTTAATGGTATTGGTCTTCCAGAATTGTTTCTTTAAATCAGCAACCTAAGAAAATAAATATTATTATTTCGCATGCATCTGAAACTTTCCTGAAATTTAATTCTAAATTAATACTTTTCGGCAAATTAAAGAAAGTTACACGAACTTATTATGTATTTAGTTCCAACGCCCATCACGGTGACAAAATAATTTATTGTCGAGCTTATTGCTAGCTGCACCCCCAACTCGAAAACTAATAATGTGCATATTATTCATGTAATACAACATGACCTTTAATTAATACCTAATAAAAAATACAATTTAAGTGTGGCAAACCACCAATAAATTTTTGCAACGGATTATGCTTACCATTTTATGAGATTTTACATTATCAAACGCTTTCGATGTAACAATGTTAGCGAATAATTTTTGCCGAATTTAAGAAGAACCTTTCGAAAGCAAAATTCGTCATTTCCGCTTAAATTAACAAAAAAAAATACGATAACTAATTTTTGCGCAACTTTAATTTAGAATATTTTTTGTTTTAATGATTTCTTTTTTATAAAAAATTGCCAAGCAACCAAAAAGCTACTTGAAAAGAACGATGGGAACAATTTTTGTACGTTAAAAATAGGATAGGATTCCAAAATGTGTTCCGGATGTCATTTTGAAACATGAATAAATTAGATGGAACGAATGCCTTTATCAAACGAATTGTATGAAACTTAGTCAGTACTGTGAAAATATCCAATTTCATTGAATCGAGACTGCGAGTTCCTTAAATTGAACAGAACTAATATGTTGCTTAACCAAATGTGGTTGAATCAAGAAAATTTTCAACCTGAAAAGTCCAATCAGTCTTCTCTATGGGAGAGACGAAAATTTTATAATTAAGAGCGTTATTTTCTAAATTGAATTTGTTGTTCAACCTAACATAAATATTAAATTTCAATGTGTCTATTTATATATTTTCTCTTTATCATTCGAACCTATACCTAGTAGAAAAACTTCTTATTAGCATACAAACCAATCACTGTCCTCTCCATCGACATTTTTCTGAGATAGTTTTCATAAGTTTTTTTGGAAGTTATGGGTAATCTATTTTTAATTAAATTTTTCCTACAAAATAAAATTAAAATATTTAAAATAAAATTAGGAACGAGATTATGAATTTAACTTTATTATTGCGAAACAATTTTGAGTCCATTATTGTTTAATTGTTGAACTAAGCGCGGGTTTTCCATAATAGCTAACGAATATCAAAAAAAAACTATAGAAGAAAATGTTTCCACAGAAGCTTATCGAACCTGCATATTTAGCCTTACTTTAGTAAAGAAAACTCGTTTTCTGATAAATATACAGATTCCAGAGAAACTAGGTGGAAATCGATATATCGGAAGTGGTATTTCCATAGGAACTTTTTCGTTTCTTGTCAATATTTTAAAAAGTATAACATTTACGAAAAAATTTATGCAAACAAATAAATAGGTTCTGATTTAAATTTGCAAACACACCGGTTCAGATCATTTTCCAAAAATTTTTGAGGAAATTGATAAAATACTTTTTATATTAATTTTATAGTTTTTGGCCAATATTTTGAAAAGTATAGCATTTACGCAAATACCTAGCAAGAACATATAAAATGTAAATTAAATTTGGATAAAAAGTAGTTTGCTGTTGATATTCCGATAGACAAGAGGAAATGTCGATTTTTGATAAAAAAAAAAAAAAATATAAGTACTTTTTCGTTTGTTCTGGCAAACTACTCGTTCGAAAAGAAATAACGACTCCCAGAGTTCAGCATAGATACATACAGCAGAATTAAAGAAACACCTGATATTAATTTCGACATTGTATAATGTTTAATGTAGTCTATATTTTTCACGGTATTACAATTAAACATCAACCCAATTTTTGAAATGTTGCAAATATTCCGGTGCAAAAATTCTAATGCAGTCAACTTCAACCGAGTAACGCTCGGTGTTTCAGGGACTTTATTTATTAAAAGACAGAGTGAATAAGACTGTACATACGTGCATGTAAGAGCTTTGCGATTTTATTAAATGGGATCGCAAATTAGATTAATGTTTTGGTGCACTAAGACACATTGAAATCTAATTTAGATAAACAACACATGTAATTTTGTTAGAATTCAAAAACTTAGGAACAATTTAATTTTTTTAGAGCAACCTACCCCTGCTTTTAAATCTGTACGCACTAAAATGTAAAGCCGTCACTGGGAAGAAAAGTATATGTTGTTCAAAATATACTCGTTTGTAACACAAAGTCAAATATAGGAAACAAATATGGAAGATCAAATAAAAACAATTTAAGGTTTTAACTTCATTAAATGTAATTTTAAGCACCTTGATTTTTTTGTATTAATTTGTAAAAGTTTATTAGTTAGGTTACCAATGTTTTGGTTTTATTTACAAATCTTTTAGGCCAAATCAACTCCTTTCCCCTTGCTACAAATTTAACCCAAAAATAAAACAAAATGAGACAGTACAAAACACAGATCCTACATTTTTAATTTTTAAACACTCCTTGATTTGAAACAAAAGAAAATGTGTACATATAAATTGCACCAATGGGATAACTTGAGATGGGAAATATGGATGATATGGTTTTAGATAGATGATTGAAGAAAATTTCCGATTAAACGTTTATTTGAGTTGGATACGTTTTTGTACGTATGGATATTGTTTCTTTTTGTTGTATTCTGACACTTGATGATTCTATTGTGATTTAGAAAAATAAACAGGAACATATCAATGGATATGGGATAAATGGATATGTAAATTTTATATTTAGTCGCAGTAGGTCAATTAGGGATTGGAAAACCGTCAGTATTAATTTTATTTATTTCAGCTTGATGCTGATTGAGTGGTTTTGCAAATAAATATAATTTTTCTGCGATTATCATTCAAAGTAAGCAGTTGTACACGAATTTTAAATAGCAAATCATTCGTTTTGAGATGGCTCGATATGCAAGTAAGTAAATAATTAAATTTTCCCTCAGCTACAATATAAGGACAACGAGTGATTAAGCTTTTGTCGCAGGGCTAGTCCAATTGAAAAAACCATTTTGAATTGTTTCATTGATTGTACTGTAGGCCCAAGTACAAGTAAACAACTATTCTGAATAACGTCAAGCCTATTCCTACAGCTTGTTTACACATAACGATAGGAAAGATAGATTGAAGTAGATGGGAAAAAGTTGTAGGCCCACAGTGATCGAACAGCACAGAACAACACAATTTCAATGCACTAACAGAAAGGAAGAAGGTTTAATGGTTAATAATGGTATTGGTCTTCATCAATTTCTTCTATAAGTCAGCAGCCTAAGAAAAAAATATTATTATTCCACGTGCATCTGGAGATATCCTGAAATTTAATTCTAAATTAATTATTTTCGGCTTCCTAAACAATATAAACTTTATTAATTGAATCTTTCTCGAACTACTGAAATTTAATCAAATTACAAATATGCTTATGGTACTAAAAGTTGAATAAATATTTACGGAACTACAATCAACCTTCAACCTTTGAGTTTTACGGTCGTTTCTTTAGTATAAACCAGTAAATTAAAAGTTACATAAATTACTTAACTGAGTTACATTACCAGCATTTGTAATAATAGTGTTATTTAATATTTTCTGAATTGTACCATATTACATAAAGTAAAAAATTGAGTTTATAAAAATGAAATTCAGTGACGGCTAATTTCGAGTCATTTGAAATATGCCAGTCATGTGCAATATAAGATACTGTAAATTAAAATCATGCCGTTTTATGAATTTGCAGAAAACTGCACAAATTACTATTCTAATGCAATATGCCCTATTGGATCTGGTAAAATAGGAATTAGTCAAAAACAACCTGTCATGGAGCACAGTGATTATAAAAAGTTGTATCAACCACCATGCAAAAACATTATCGAAGCAGCAACAATTAAGAAGTATGCTGAATCCACTTGGTCATTCTCAGCTGAATGTTACAAAGTATTTGTTCATGTCTCTTAGTTATACCAATGCCTCCTAAACTACAGGTCTTTTACTACTCTCATTTTCCGCACATGATGTCAATTTATGTTTAAACCGAGACTGCGCAATAATAATGTTAAGATATTTACACTAACAAAACTACTAGAGAAAGCAACAAAAACGTTGACATAGCGTGTCGTCATCATTTGGTGCAAGCGGCCTGTAGTTTACGAGGCATTGGTGACACCCACCATATCAAAAGATAAGATAGCATATGGAACCGGCTCTATTTGTGACACAACAATCAAAAACTAATTAAAACAATGATTTCGAAGCTGAGAGAAGTAGAGTAATCAATACAGACTGGATTATTGACTATGATTTTCACTGTAGTTTATTCACTAAGATAACTGTATGTACGCACTTATGTGTTTCTTCTATTTAACAAATAACAAGTGAGAAGAATACAATTTCCACGAGTTCTTAATACAGGGTGCCCGATTGGGACGAGTCCAAACGACCGACACCAATTTTTTAGCACGGCAGATTACTTTGAGTTATGTAAATGTAAATAATTCTTCTAAATCTAATAACTTAATTGTTTTTCTCTAATTTTAAAGGCATGAAAATTTTCATCAGTATTTTTCATAAAGAAAACATTGGTGGAATTAAAAAAATTGTACGCAAAATAAAAAAAATCGTTTAATTAATTTTTACTCAAAAAACACTTAATAATTTATGTTTTTATTTAAAATTTAAATTTATCAGAAGATTTACTAAATAAATATTACTCATTTTTTCTAATCTCGCATAGTTTTTGAGATATTAATAATAAAGTGTTTTACTTGTTGGAAAAAAAAATTATTTTAAGTTGTTATAAGTAAAAAAATTATTGTACGATTTGCTAAGTTTTGAATTGAACTTCACAAATAACTTTCGAAATAAATTCCATTTTGTAACAGGGCTTCTAGTGGCAGCAACCTTGGAGCAATTTCCTAAATTATCGTCTATTTTTTACCGGCATTATTGATTCCAGCAACCAACTGCTGGCTAGTCTAAATCTTTGTTGCGTAGACTTCTCTTTCAAATATCCCCATACACAAAAATCTAGTGGTGTTAAATCTGGAGAACTAGGCGGCCAAGCTGGGCTAGCTATTAATGTTATATCATTATCCCGTCACATGTACTTATTTTCAATAATCCATTAATGGATCTTAGGTGGTAGAATATATTATTTAGAATATTGATTAGCTTTGCCTGTAGCGAGCCATTCAAAATTGGTTTATCCACCTGAGCATTTAACTTATTCACATAATCGGCTCATTTTCACTATCAGCAATCAACATGATGAGTTAATCTCTCATAAAGATATCCTTAATGTTGGCATATTTAAGTACAAGTAGTACATAAATATAATAAAAGTTATATGAATTATGTATAAACAATTTGATCACTTGAAAACATACTGAATTAAACTACGACAGTTTTTTATCACCAATTGTACTAAAGCACCACAAAATGACCTAAAATGATCCTGATTTTACATATTGTGCGCCCTTCGCGCACCTATGCATAGAAAACCAATAAAAATATATAAAACGCCATATACATCGCAAAACTACATTTTCGTCTGTTCGTGGAAAGTAAAGGGTTATCCAATTCAAGCTTGATAAAGTAAACTTAAAAAAAACACACAAAATATTCGGAATGTATTGTAATTTTTATTTCATTTTACAGATTGATCCTTGCCATTTTTAGTTAAACAAGATATCATTCAAATGTCCTCCACGGGACTTCTTACAGGCCGTGATTCTTTTGAGGTAATTTTCAATGACTTTTCGGCATATTTCGGGCGGTATCTCGGCCATTACCTTACGAATATTAGTTTTCAATTCGTCAAGAGTTTGAGGATTGTTTGCGTAAACACGATCTTTCGCGTAGCCCCACAAAAAGAAATCCAAAGGCGTTAAATCACAGGATCTTGGAGGCCAATTGACATCAGCCAATCGCGAAATCAAACGTCCAGGAAATTTCTCTTGCAAAAGATCTCGATTTGCTCGTGTTACGTGACTGGTTGCTCCATCCTGCTGGAACCACATATCGTCAAGATCATAATCTTCGATTTTCGTAAAAAAATAATCGGTTAACATGCGGCCATAGCGCTCAGAATTGACGGTAACGGTTGGTCCATGGTTGATCTCAAAAAAATACGGCCCAATCACACCACCAGACCACAATGCGCACCAAACAGTGACTTTTTCCGGGTGTAATGGCTTCTCTACAATCAATTGTGGATTTTCTGAGCCCCAAATTCTACAGTTTTGCTTATTAACGTATCCACCAAGCGAAAAATGAGCTTCATCACTGAAGAAAATTTTGTTCGAAAAATCAGCATCAGCAGATTTAATAATTTTAACGCGTTGGTCGATTGTTAAATGCTCCATATTCTTAAATGGCAGAATGTCAACTAAATAAATGACAGCGTACTTGACGTTTATCTTTGACAGATGTCGGTATACAGATTTCTACTTTATCAACCTCGAATTGGATAACCCGTATATCTTGTTATCCAGTTCCAATGCAAGTCTCCGAAAAACTACCACCACCAAATTCACTATTATCACTCACTTATTATCATCATTTACAATTTATTATTACATATTATAAAAACTACATTAAACAAATTTAAATTTTTTTTTTATTACGAAGAAAAACAAAACACGTCCTATTTCGACGATCAGTCAGCGACCAATTGACTAAACAATCTTGAATGTTTAAATATTGTTAGCCTGCTATGTTGAAAAAATTATTGATTTTGTTTTATTTTGACTATTGTGGGCAATTTTTGAAAATATATGTATATACATATGCTTATATTCCATGGAAATAAAAAAGTTTCTCAGTAAAACTAGAACGAGACAAAAATAAAGACCGACTAATTGGAAGAAATGCGTGTCCGTTTTTATTTTGCTGAGCTGAGCAAATTGTTGTTGTGTTGGCATAATTGTTCGTAAAAAATATCAAGTTTAGTAATTCATATGGCAACCTAAAACAAAAAAAACATCCTTACTAGTTTTTAGTTTATTTCAAAAATAATTTTATGGCGTACGATATGTTGTAGGTGCAAAAATTGACTGAAGTCAAATCATTTATTTTAGATAAAGAATTATTTAAAAAATGTTTGAAAAATAATATTTTAATTTTTTAGTACTTTTTTAGATATACAATTCATTATCAAACATTTTTTAAATAATTTATAGGTTAACTTTTGTTGATGTTAAAATTTCTCCAACTTTTTATACCATAAAATAAAAATGTAGTGTCTCAACCACTTTAATGTAATTTTAATTCTTTTTTTTTGTCATTTGCTCAGCAAAACATTTGTGTTTTTTCCACGGAATGTAGCTATCAAACTGAATTTTAAACACAAGTTTTATGTAATTTTTATTGAAAGTCATAAAATAGTTATTTGTATTTCTATACAACAAAATATTATATTGGTGCTCGAGCAAAATGTAACTTTGCGATAACTACGTGTGGTGTGGGCAGCAAAATATTTTGCAACAATATTTTTTGTACGGCTTGCAGTAAAAATTATATACAAAATTGTATTTAAAAATTTGTTTAATTTATTTTCAAAAATTCGTCTCAGTACTTAAATAAAAGATATTGTGTGAAATTACTATCTATTTACATTTGGTTCATGACGATTACTCCTTCAGTATTTGTATGTTGGTACATATTGTATACCTTGACAAGTCCGTTTTTGGCGAGCTACAAATGATTTCAATCGCTATACCTGCGATTGGCAAACACTTATTTTGTAAAAAATACCTCTTAGTTGCTTAATTGAAGCTTTAACGCAAATAAGCTTCCTTAAAAGGTCTTGAACTTATTCTGAAATTAAAACTTCTTCGACTGTATTCCCCAGTAAAATTATAATTTTTCTTATTTGAATTTCCAAAAAGCCTTATTTATTGACTGAATAATGAGAAAGTTACTTATATAAAATACCAAAAGATACTATTTCTCCGAGTAGCGTTAGTATACCGCTGCGTATGTCAGTTGATGGCAATGCGAACGGTGCGTAGAATCTTTCGATGTCTCCTTCGATGGTAGTGGTAACTGTATCACGTACTCTATGTGCAACTAGACGTAACATTCCAGTTCTTGACATCGATGAAATTAGTTGACTCGTACTTCCTTCATGATTATTTATTACAATGCCCGTCAAACTGGGTATCTTCTTTATAATTATGCTATAAGGAGTTCGAAACTCTATCAAGTCCTCACGAATTTGAGGTAATCCATATTTAGCGGCAATTACATCATCAGGATTTGTTAATAGATGTTCACGCCATATGACTCCGGGGATGGCGCAATTAGCTTCCATCTGGATACGTTCCTCTAACGGTGTTGCAATAGTTGCTGCGCGTACTACGTACTCTCGCAGGTTACGGATCGTAATATTTTCCGGTGTGTTTGATATGGTGGGATAGAATTGTAAATCCTCATATGTAAAATTTCCATAGCAATTTAGAAGTAGTGCCAGAGGTGCTAGATTTAAAGGCATAGCCTGTGGAAGATATTCGGCATCGATTGTTTCCGCTGCTGTGTTTCGGTGCTGATATTGAATAACATTTGCCATTTTACAATGAAGTTGTAAAAGGGTTACTCGATATATCATGGCATATGGCACGACATATGTAAACGTTGAATTAATTTTTCTGGTAATTGCTGCTACGATGAAGCAAACCCCACGGATGGGAATAGACAGATTAATTGCTTTTCGAATTGATACTATGTTTAATTCGGTGAACGTTTATTCAAGATACTCAAATTCGGCGAAAAATCGTTTGTCTAAGTCTTTCTCAATCGAGTCAATCTGACCTCGAGAGTCCGGGATACCTTTTGTTGGTCTACTAAAGCGTTTTCTCCCTCCTCTGATAGGTCGGGGCGCTGGTTCCGGTGCTTCGGGTGGTGGTTCTGTCGGTTGGTTGTTTTCTACACGTACATTATGTACATTATCACGTCTTTGGGGTCGTCGACCTCCTCTGTTTGACATTGTGATGTAGTTTTAAATGAAAGGTTTCAAATTTAAATTTCTTTGATTATAAAATCAAGGTGCACGGATGAACACAAATATATATAGATTTCCTATCTGTTTTAACAACTGTGATAGTCCCTGGTGAATTATCTACCTGGGTTAAAATTACTACTAATCACTACTCTACTTATTTAAGGTGCATACTTTTACGACCTTAACTTAAGAAAACCCCGAAAATGAAAAACAATTGTTCTTGTTATCGTTATGACGTTTTCTAAAAAAAATGATAAAACATGGTAGGTATAAGAAACACGAAGTGGAAAAATATAATATTTTTCTGCTGTTAAATTGAGTTTTATTGTCTCTGTATGGAATATCCTACCTTCTGGCTATTTTTTATGTTTTATTAATGTTATTTTTTGTAAATTTTCATAACAAAGAATTTTTGTTTTACCTTTGACAAAAAAAAAATTGTATAATAAAATATAAACAAAAATAATGTTTATATTAGAAAAAGGATATAACCACGATCAGATATATTTATCGTTGATTTAATATAGGTATTTTGTATAAAAAACTGCTTGAGTAAAGGACTCTTTCTATAAGTAAGTATTAAGTAATACGGAATTGTCGAAGTATCTTTGCTATATTCAGCAAATTCGAATAATGTTGCAAAGTTACTTTGATTCCATTCCATAATAATAAATTATAAGGATCTACTCAACATATTGATTACTCAACAGTTGCCTGGCTGTGGGTTATATGGTTTGATTTTGGAATTCGTTTTGATTTTTTGCTGACAGCATCGCCAGTGTTAACTGTACGGTAACTGTAAGGTAAAACATTTTATACTTTATTGTTATGGCGAACATGTTGTACATCGTTTAAAGTTTATTAATCAAAATTACCTAGGTACCTATTTCTTCACGTCGTCCATTCATTAGGTCAGAAACCTCTAAGAGGTTTAACTTTTGTTGGTGGTCTGGTTTAGTAATCGTAGAAGGTAGAACAGGCTTTCTCAGCCTAGGCGACATTATTAATCCTTTAATATCGTTTTTGTAGTCCATTCGGGAATTGGTTTGCAAATTTTCAAAACGTATTTTCTTTTATTGATATGAGCATAGCACAGAGTAGCTAATTTTCCAAAAATCATGAAACGATATTTCCTAGTGTGTTCAAATTTTTGTAACTCCAATTTATTTAAAAAATTCAGTGTTTTGACTTAATATGCAAAATTTTGTTTTCAAGTACATACTATTAAAATTTTTTTTAAATTTAAAGAAATTTGTCTATATTTGTCAATATTTCGTCTATATATTCGTCTAAATTTGACATTTGCCTCAATACTATAGGTATAAGCCAGAATTGAATTTTTGCAGTTTTGGTCGTTGTTGATGAATAGACCAAAATTTTTTATAAGTACGAAACCAAACTGCCAAGAAAGAACTTGAGGAGGTTCTCATTATATATTATATATATTTTTATAGGGTTATGTGTATTTTACACACGGTCAGTGTGGGGGAGCTAAAATTGGGGGTGGGAATAGTTGATTTTCTACTTTTTTGTGGTAGATATGTTATGGGTAGGTGACTTCTTTGTTTTCTAGCTTGAACAGTAGTATACATTGTGGGAATGTCAGTTTATTTATAAGTAATCTTTTGTCTAAAAAAAAAAGCCGAAAAATCTTTAAAAAAAATTCTAATAAGGGTAATTAACTTTTTATTATTTTATCTGTCACAAAATGTTTTTTGTTTTTAATATTTGTAGTATTTGCGATACAAAATGCAAATTTGTGTGTTCAATTAACATCGCGAAATATGAACATTAAAGCCATTCGTCATTGAGACATGATTTTACTTGTTTGTTTTGCATACATTAGCGATTTTTATCGACCCAAATAGTAAACATGTTGTTTTAAAGTTTTAAACAAATTGTATTCATGATATTTTCATTAAAAATGCATAAGACATTGAAAATTCTTTAATGTTTAATGATTTTTTACAGCTGAGCGCCCAATAATGAAGGAATAATACCACAATTGAGGTGAAATTAAGGCTAAAATGATTTAATAATGTGTGGTCACCCACTTTACGCAAATTCTGAAAATTTCAATGCTTTAGCAAGTAGGAAAGTTGGTGAAAATTTCATTGCAAAAATCCGACAGATAGACATATAAAGAGACCATAATAAAATTATGTAAAAAATCTTAGATTTAGCATAAGTTTATTTCGAGGTTTTCATTTCGAATGTATTCCTTTTAAATTTCCCAAATATTATGACACATGGCTCTAACCGATTCGTTACTTTTCACTTGAATCCATCGAATGTTAAAGACACGCGTCTACATTTTTTACTGAATAAAAAATTGAATTTAGTTTCATCGGCGAATTTTCCATGTATGGCAGCCCTGTCTATATGGCAGCCTCTGTCTGTTTTAAAACTGAAATTCAAAGCAGATGTATTTTATGTGTTGGCTCCAATTTTATTGTTGGCTAAAAATTGACTCCAATAACATTTGTAGCGTAACACACATCAATTCTGAAAAAACCCAATTTAAAGAAAACGACAGTTTAGAGAAAGAATTCAGACAAAATGACAATTTCGAGAAAACACAGTGGCGAAAACAACCACTCAGAGAAAGCACCATTCTGAGAAAACACATTTCCGACATAAATAACTGATCGTTTTATTTCACTTTTATGAAACTGCGCTATTAAAAATATAACTATTTAATGAAAATACTATTTTTCAAATAAACAATCTAGAAATAATTTTCCGTCAACCCATTATCGATGAATCGGTTGTTTTCGAAAACAACCATAAAATATTACGGTCCACATATTTTTATTGGTTTGAAAATAGGTGTGCACAAATTGGAATTTGGTTGATACTAACGATAAGTTGTTTAGAACTTAAGCATTTCTTTAATAAATATTGTGAAGAAAACAAAAACAAAATCTGAAATTTAAAAACCCATCTTAATATTGACAAAAATAAATAAAAATTGGGCCTGGGTATTTTGATATTTAATACATTATTTGTAAATATCACGCCTAGCCTGCAAGTTGTCTACATATGTTCTCAAACAGGAGAGCTAATGCAAATTAACAAGACTAGGTGTCGTGTGACACTCATATTCTGCAACGTTGTTGCAAAACTACTTCATTACACAACGACAACGTTAACAAGATAAAATTGCATTTATTCATCATCCCATAATCTATTAATTTTAATTTTCCTAATCGAGTAAGCATGGTTGGATATATTTTTCATTGCGTTTAAATCTTTTGACCATATTGTCCGATTTTAGTTTAAATTTTCTGATCATATTTCGTGTATCTGCCCCTATATTATTATTTTATGCGATTCCCGATTTATGCTGCTAATAAGATAAGGTATTAAGGAACGAATAATTATTTAAATAAAAAAACACACAGGTCTTATGGAAGTTTATTTTAGAGACCCAGCATTACTTTTATATACCTAAAACAACATAATATACAGGCTTATAAAATTAAGACCAGAAAAAATCACCCAAATATTTATTTATCAGTTCCAAAGGAAAAAAGAAACTGAGCTTAACCAGACTTACTTCCCCGGTAATTTCATAAGCGAATTCATTAAGGTGAAAAGCGAGGTATATATCTTTTGATATTAAATGTATATTAGCATCCCATACATAAATGGTTATTTTCTTACTCTTTCCCATACAATTGTTGGAAATCAAATTGAACTATAGAATCATTAGTTAACAGATTAGCATCCCAATTCGGGCTTTCCATATTGATCAAACTATACATTATTAATTTTTGAAAGATAACTTTGGAAGCCTATTTTTAATTTGAAATCCGTTGTTCCCCCTAATACTGACTCTCTACAATCTACTTCGGAAACAGTAAAATGAAATCTACCTCCCACACAGACTTCTGTTGTTTTTAAATTAAAAATCACTCCAGCTGCTCGTGTAATTAACGTTCGCAAAAACCAAGCACGAGTTGTTACATAGACAAAAATCAAATTGTAAATTCCACTTTTATCAACCAATACAAACACACTGTGCTCCCATTTTTGTTTGCTTTTAGTTTTCAAAAAATAATTATGTAAAATAAATCAAATATACAGATAATTTATTTCCAATTACTTCCCATTTGAACATAGAAAATTATTTTTTAATATTTCCGTTCACGTTTTTAGGTTTTTCGTTCCCTTTTTGTATTTTCGTAGCTATCGAGAAAAATATCTCTGCTTTTCCTAACAAAAAATAAAATTAAATATAAAAGCAAATTTTTGAAATGGATTTAGTTTAATTCTGTGTTTTATTTAAAAGACGAACAGCAGAAATAGCGGAAAATACCAATTCCATTTCTCACGTTTTTAATATTTTATGAGTTGACGATCCTTGTTATACGAACAAAAATCACGTTTGATTAAAACCGAATTTTGATCATAGATTTTGTCGTGACAGTAAAAATACGCAGGTAATAAATTTAATATATCCGTTTAACGATTTGATTTATATTAAATTATCTATAGATAAAAATTTGTTGGGTAATAAAATTTGTTGTTTGGTTTCCTAAAGTTTATCTCGATGTAATGTTTTTGTAAATTATTGCTGATCTTTTTTTATTTCACTGATTCTATATCAACAATGGAAAATTTATGATTTTTGAATATTTAGTTTTTCTTCTTTTAGTTTTTTATCCATTTTTCATGTTTATTTCATCTTATAACAAAAATCTTGTTCTACCTTTAAAACTATTCAAAAAAATTGATTTCATTTAACGTATTAAATGGTATGCAACCAAGATCCCGTTCAAATAAATTAGCAAACAAAAACTTTTCAATTTTAAAATTGTGATAAATAGTTATTGAAATCAAACTTTTATCATCTCATTTATTGTCTTGAGTCTTATCTTTAGAGTAAAAACGTCAAATCCAAGCGAAGCAAAATAAAATTTAAATGAAATAAAAAAAACTTTAATTTAAAAAAAAATTATCATTGTAAAACTTGCTAAAATTCAGCTTTCGCAAAAAATACATTATTAAACTTTCAACTCCAGTTAAGGTTTTGGAAAAACGGAAAAAGTGCTGATTAAAAATCAATTTCATTTAAAAATAGAAAAAACCATAAATAAACTAGTAACGAACAAGATATGTATCTCGTCGAACTTTACCTGGAACTTTTTCTTTTAAAATAAACGGATAAAAATCCCGAAAGAACTCTGATTAAATAAAAAAAAAGACGAGAACAAAAAATTCTTGTACATAGAATGCAATGCTTAACAATTTACTTCGTAAAGTATGGTTTATATTCTCAACAAAGTTTTAATGAAATCAACTATGATTCAATCTAATTTAATTTCGGTATTTTCGTGTTGTTTGCTTGTGATACAACAAAAATTTAACGACCAAACCTTATTACATGTTGTGTTTAAAACGAGAACTTTTTTTGCTTTGTCCAAACAGTTTTTCATGAGCTCCACTAAATATATCAACCCAGAACAAAATGTATTTTGAAATTAAAGTTGTTTAACAGCACAACAGGTCAATTTTTAAGTACTGGATTGATCGAAAAATGTACTTCATATGTTTCTAAAGAAATAATTAAGAAAGGTGCGATACCATATTTTTCTACTGCGAGTTAAAATTAAGTTTTTTTTTAACACTAGAACTACGAACCGGTCAAAATGACCGGTTGCATCATTTATTTATAACATTTCATCTTTATGAAAAATCATGACATTATCGTAAAATATTAAATAAGACAAAGAGGAAATGTTATAAATAAATGATGCAACCGGTCATTTTGACCGGTTCGTAGTTCTAGTGTTAAAGTTGTTTGGTATGAAGAATTGTGGAGAAGTTTACCTCGATTAGATAACACAATTGGAGGCTTACCACTCACCCACTTGTATCACAATCACAATTTTAAAAGATTATTTACGTACAAATATAAAAAAAATTTATAATTGAAAATAAATAAAAACACATTAAAATCTTTCTATCATGTGATAATAATTTTGTAATTTATTACATGAGACCGGTTTCGGGATATATTTACCCCTTTGTCAATCCAATTTTAACTATATATTTCGCTAATTTTCGCGATATATATACAGAAAAAATGTATCTTGTATGTACAACTCATCGGCTGGGGGGTCTCTTTTTGCCACCAAGGACTTCGATTTATGGCAGAACAAACTCTATTTGTACGTAATTTTAAACACAAGAGCAACAAAAAAACAAACACACCGACCACTTAGGCCACATCACCATCATCATCAATGAAAATAAGTTATTTCATGTTTATATTTGAAATTTTAGATTATTCAAAAAAATACAACAAATGCAACATGAAAAAAGTTTCTTTAACTATAATATAATAATCAATTATGTATAATATAATTCCTGTAAATACCCATATACATATGCATAAGAGTTTGTTTTTCATGAGACGGACGAAAAAAGTAATAATTTATTTAGATTTAGTTTCAAAACAAAAAAAAAATATGGTTGTAGAAAAATAGAGAAAACTCACCAGACAATGCTTCCAAAGAGTACTCCTTGTGGTTGTCCGCGCTAAAAAAGTAAATCTCCCTAAAAAAATAACACTATTTTTTTTTTGTAAAAAAAAACCAACACTAAATTGACACATTACTATTTTCTATTCTCATGATTTAAGAATTTTCCTTAATCCACAATTCTAACATGCTTCAATATTTTTTTTATATTATTTTTAATTTATAATAAACTTTTTTTTCAACTAATCTTCACTAATTGTCTTTACAAGGACTTAATAACTTAAGCTAAAATTTATTGCATTAATCGATATTAATTTATACACTGGATTAGCTTGAGCTTCCGGTTCTGGATTTTCTTTTGTTTTTTTTATCCTTTTTTTCGACCAGGCCAAGTAGAAATAATTTGTTGTCCAGCTGTATTTCTTAAATTAGTTTGGTACTCGCGACAAAAAATTATATGCGTATTTTTTATTGTTTAGTTCTTTGTGATATTTAAACCAAACAAAGTCTGAGAGGCCAACCAATACCTCATGGGCTTATGTTACAGAAGTATGAATCCTTATGAAGTTTCCACTAGTAGTTGGGCCAATATTATTTGGGCGTACACTATTTGCACCCGTACAAAAAAACTCGGAAGTATTTATCAAATGATAATTTTTTCCTTTTTTTATAAATTAAATATTCACTATTTAGCTTTTAGCTTGTGGTGTTCTCGGTTAGAACACTCAGCACAAATCCTCTCAACAGATATCGTTTTTGCTGTGTTTTTACTTTTTAATTTAGTATATAATGCAAATCTGTGTAATATATAACATTGCTATAAGTATATAAAATACAAATGCATTTATTTATACTTTGAACCGTTTACAGGATTAACTAGGTTGATATTTTTAAAATTGTGTAGGTCAGTAACCCAAATGACAACAAGTTGTTTATTCACGTTTTCTAATAGACGAGCCCCTTTTTATATTACAGTTGAATTATACATTGACTTGGAATAAAACAACAAAAAAATAACGAAATTGAGTCGAGAATTGAAAGGTAATTGACTGAATCTCTATTCAGATACGATGGCCGTAACATGTGTTTATGCCTATAAATCCCCGCCTTTTACGCACCAAGATTTTTCATAACTCTGACGCAAATGTCGTAGAGATAATCGCATGGAAATTGCTTCACAATATCTATATCTAACTCCTCTAACATTGGGATAGTTGTATGATGATCCTAAAAATTGTGATCTGTAAGATATTCTATTATGGAAGTTATCACCTTCCTGCCAATATTTCCCGCATTTAAAGTATACATTATGTGATTTTATACCTAACACACCCGATTTTCCTAGAGCATCACAAATAACGCAAAAACTCATTACAATTGGATGGCTTATTATTTCCATGGTATATGCCAACAACAAAGACACTGTTTCTCGGTATATTATTTATTTTACACAAAATCAACCAAAAACTGCTTTTTACAATAGGTACGCCATCAATATTAAAACTTAGTTCGATCATACTCGGTATATTTTCAAGACTATTTAGAATTGTGTTATTAATTTCCAACTAATATTTTTTTGGGTTTTAAGAAAAGTTATATACAATCTTCTGGAATATGAGACTATTCATTTTCTTTCAAATAAATCTAAGGTTGTTTAGTGCATTCATTTTAATATTTTATAGCCCATTTCACTATAAAATTGGAAAAATTTTCCTCCTCTTTATTAAGAGTTTCTCCTTTTTTATTTGTTCACTATCGTCATTATCCATTAAATTCGTATTATTTTGTTCTAATGGTTCATTGGGTCCTTCTATATGATTTGTAGCTAGTACCCAAGTTTCAATGCTCTGAGAAATAATTCGCAACCTGCTATTTGAGTGTATTCCTCTGAAACAAGGCTCTAGAGACTCTTTTAATAACTTTAAAATGTTTTTATATAGAACCGAAATACCGAACCAACACTATTGAAGAAATTATTTTTTCTGTTCGTATTTTAAAAATTATTTATAAACAGAACCGAATTACAGAACAAAACCTGTAACAATACTGAATAAATAATTTTACTTTATTTATTAAAAATGTTTATAAAACCGACAAGCCTACTGTACATATACAAATGATCTACCAAACATAGAGCTTCTACTATGTAGGGACGTTTGCTGATGACAGCTGGTATGACCACTGATGCTAGCGTTGTTGAGTTAACACGGAAACTTTAAACGGATCGAAATCAACACACATAAACTTATTAAATAGGAAATTAGAATATATGCCGATTAGATTGAATTCACAACAAATTCCATATTCTGATAATGCTAAATACGTCGGCATGACCCTAAACTCTAAACTTAGGTGGAAAGCGCATATTAAAAAAAAACAAGAACTGAATTTAAAATTAAGAAAAAAAGCACTGGCTTATTAGAAGAAACTCCGAACTGACAACACACAATAAACTGCTGTTATACAAACAAATCCTAAAACCTATCTGGACGCATGGTATTCAGCTTTGGAGCTTCGCAAATACTACAGTTAAAATCATACATATATTTCAAAACAGAATACTACGTCGCATTGAGAATGCTCGGACGAACGTGGCTAAAAAGGACAAAGCCTTTAGAATTAGTGGTTATGATTTCATCCCATAAGATAAGTTTCATCCCATAAGAATAACAATTACGCTTAGTTATAATATTATACAAAATAAAGTAAAAAAAAAATTTAAATGACCATTGTTTTACAAACATAGATAAATCGCATCGTTGCGAGAAGGGCTGTTTTGGGTACTATTAATGGGTACTATTTTGAAGGGGATAACATTAATGTAGCCGAATACGAATGAATAAAATTTTTTCTAAAAACATTTTTAACATTCACGTGAATTATTTCCTGAAATTCGAAAAATTTTCCTTCGAAAAAAATTCACGTGCCTGTGCACGGGTAGAAAGAATTTCCTAAATCTAAAGTTATTTCTAAAAAAACAACAATAACAGTACAAAGTATGATTAATGTGTAAAAGTTCATAATAACGGATAAAATAAAAAAATACGTTTTAACGGGTAATATCACAATATTTTTTTATCAGTAAATTGTCTAAACGAAAAATAGTTTCTAATGAAACTTATGCCCAATATTAATCCAAAACTTTAATAAAGTACAGTCAAACCTGTTTCTGTACGATAACGGAGACCGCACAAAAAAACGCTTAAAAAAATTATAAAAAATAGTTTTTGCAACACATTTAAAAAGTTTTTCTTTTATGCTGTGAATAGGGACCTCATAAAAAAAGTTTCACGCAGAAAATAACTCAAAACATTACGCAACCTGACGCAATACTTGAATGTCATTTGATGTGATGTGAATGTAATGAAATATCAAAAATCTAAAATACTGAATAGTCTACGTCAACTGTCTAATTAGATTAATCATATTCAATTATGTTATAATTTAATTGAAATTTTGAAAAGACAAGTAGATTGTATTAAATACAGTACATGGCCAAATTAATATGAACCATAAATTTTTTTAAATATCAATTACTGTAAATTTCCATAGAACTAAAAAATCGTTTTGTTTTTGGAAATATTAATTTTTTTTTCATTTTTTGACATTTCAACTGTGCAATTTGTGATAACATCGTCATTTAAAAGTAGTGTAACAAAAATAATTAAATTAAAATAACTATTTTCTAGAACTTAATAGGCTGGAAGTAATATTTATTTGTTTATTTAAGTTCTGTTTACATATCTAATTTTGCGTTTATTAAATGAAAGTCATTATGGGACGAAAACATGACATTTCTGAGAATACAAAACGATATGTAATCCAACTGCTTACAAAAACCACTTTAGCACAATGCAAAATTGCCGAATTGGTTGGAATTTCGAAGTCTTTAGTGTCAAACATTAAGAGGCAGCAAAAAAAAGGTGAATCCTTGGCTAACCAGCGCACACACCATTTTGGTTGAAAGCGAGTTACGACCATAAGAGAAGATAGAATCGGTTTGAAAACCGTTCGCTATCATCGCAGAAAATTGGTAAAAACAATAAATAATGTGCATAATGAGCAAACTGTCACCATCTCTACCAGAACGCTAAGACGTCGATTAAAAGAATTCGGCATAAAAGTTGCCACCCGACGATTAAACAAAAATTAAATAGTACCATGTTGGCCAAACGTCTGGCATGGGCAAAGCTTTATAAACAGTTTTCGACAGCAGATTGGCAAAATGTTAATACAAATTTTAGCTTTATCGATTACTTAAGTCTTTTTCTAATGTTACTGTTTTTAATAGGTTTGTTTCTCGGACGAATCTCAAATTCAAATTGTAGCAGAACAAAATATATTCGTTAAACGTCGCTCGAACGAACGGTTTAATGAGAACTGCATTACACAAATGGTAAAGCATACAACGACAGTAATGATTTATGGTTGTATCACCATAAAAAGTCCGGGTACATCGTACAAGGAACGATGAACGCCGAGAAATATATTCTGCTCCTGGATACAGTGCTGGTGCCCGAACTACCAAAAATGTTCCGCCGTAATCAAAAACACATCTTTAAACAAGATGGAGCCCACTGTCACACAGCAAAACGTGTCTTGTTGGAGTATATGAAACGAAAAAATAAACCCATTCTGGATTGGGTTGGTAATTCACCAGATATGAACCCGATTGAAAATGTTTGGGCTGTATTAAAACAGCAATTCTCGAAAAAAGGCATCACGACTAAATCAAAGTTTATTGAGGAAAATAAAAATATTTGGTACAACGACCCCTTAATCAAGGATACCATCATAAATTCGATCAATAGTATGCCGCGCCGTAGTTCAGTTTTGCTTAAAAATAAAGGGAGGTGGAATTTTTTTCTTTTTTTTTCTGTTTATTTTAATGAATTAAAGTTAAAAAAACATGTTTTTTAACCAAATTTCAGCTGAATACATATTTTTTGAAAAGTTTATATTATTTTGGCCATGTACTGTAAATTTTTTTCATATACCATATAAAAAAAAATCATACAAAAAAGACCGCACAAAAAAAGATTACACAAATAAAAAAAAAAATGAAAACAAATTCGAAAATTACAAGTTTACATTTCTAAATTTCGCATGTTATTTTTGCAAAGAACGGCATCTGCTCAACAAAATGACAATTCAGAATTACGGAAATCTGGGGGTACTTGGATTGAGGTTTTCTAAAATCGTTAATATATACATTAATATACACATTAATACATTAATATATACGTTAATATATACATAGGCTTAAGCATTAATGCAGCAGTTTTTCCGAGTTTTGTCTGGTGCTGCTATTTTCTATGTATATTATGTTAAAGATTTTCTCGGAAAAACTGGTACATTACGTCTATGCATATATGGTAAAGATTTTAGAAAACCTCAATCCTAAGTACCAGTGCCCCTAGATTTGCGGATCTGCGAATCTTTATTTTGTTAAGCAGATTTAGCTTTTTACAAAACAAGAAAAATTGTAATTTTCGAATTAATTTTTATTTTTTTTTACTTGTATTAAAAATTCCTAATTTCGTATTATTAATGATCTGTGTGAAAACAGGGATCTTTGCGAATAGTCAAACCTGCTTTTGTGCGGTACTTTATTGTGCGAATTTTTTTAATGTATGAACAATTTTAGTTTAGTAAAATCTATTAAGTCTTTTCAAAATTTCAATCAAATTAGAACATAATTGAGTTAGTTAATTGACGTTAGCCATTCTATTCTTGCAATTTTTGTTATTTCATCACATTGCGTGCGTCATACTATACTTACGTCAGGTTGCGTAATGTTTTGAGTTATTTTCTACGTGAAACTTTTTGATGCGGTTCCTATTCATGCTGTGCTTCTTTAATTAGATTATTTTCTACTAACTAGCTACTTATTACTAATTTTTTTTATTTTTTTATTTTTTACCTAGTTTTATTTCTATAACAAATATAAAGTAATTACATAAAATGAAAAGTAAAAAATCATAAATAAAACTAGTTTAGTAGTCTCTTTATTAAAGATAATGTTTCGGAGCTACGATTCAATTATAAAAAATATTTAAAGAATAAATTAATTACACTATTACAAATTTAAAATATTAATTATAAATATTATTATTTCTATTCGGGTACTGAAATTTTTTATTTTAGTATTTTTTTTTTTTATTTTTTAAATACAAAAGAAGAAAATTATTAAGATGAAAAAATATTATTGTAATTTGTTGATAATTGTTCATAACAAAAAAATTGTCAAATAAAATGGTAAAATGTTCATTACAAATATACTTCCATGTTATTAATAGTAAATAGCCAATCCTTTAATAATTTGCAAAAATCATTGACATTATTTGCTAAAAAAAACTTCACGGTAATTGACTACATAGTTTAGGAGCGGTAAAGTCGAAGAATTTTTTAAAATGTTCCTTATTAGGACGAGGAATATTTATTCTATTAATGTTGCGTTAATTATATGAAACGCTATTCAAATTACTAACTATACGATTACCGCTAATTAAATAAAAAGCTTTTAATACTTTAAATACATATAGATATCGAAGCGGCAAAATTTTAAATTTCACAAATAACGGGAAGGATGGAGTCAATCTTGGTTTAAAGTTAATTATTCTCAACACTGCTTTCTGAACGGACATCAACGGTCTAATATTGGATAGGTAAATTCCGCCCCAACAAGTAACTCCATATCTCAAATGTGAGTCAACTAGTGCATAATATATGCATTTTCGGAATTCCGGACTACAAATATTCCGAAGATAGTAAAAAGTTCTGAGTGTCATCCGTAATTTGCTTTTTAAATTGTACACATGCCCCTTGAAATTTAGTTGAGAGTCCAAATGCAAACCGAGATATTTAAAAGAGTATACGGTTTCAATTGGAATGCAAAGGTGGCCACAATTGGTATAGTTGCAAGATAACGAATGATAAATTAAACATGAATTTAATATAGACGTTGTGCCACCTATGGAAAAATTCATAAGTTTAGACTTGCAACTCAGTATCATATTATGCACAAAGAACCACTTTTTCAACAAGACGACGTCTTGCTTAATATCACGTTCTAGGGAATCTATATTAAAACCAGAGTAAAATAATGCAATATCATCTGCGAATGCGACGATATTGCCACGTAAACCCAGGCTGAAAATTGAATTACAATAGATTAGAAAGAGCAATGGCCCCAGAACTGATCCTTGTGGTACTCCAACATTAACTAGTTTCTCATCACTAAACTTCCCATTAACACAAACAGTTTGCTTACGATTGACAATATACGATTTAAACAAATTCAAAGCGACACCTCGTATACCAATATTGTATCGATAATAAAACACTATGATTAACAGTGTCGAAAGCTTTAGAAATATCAAGAAATAAAGCTGAGGATTTTAAATTATCATTCAAATTACGGTGCAGCGGCGACAAGAATGCTATTAAGGCTTTTTCCGTTGAAGAATTCCTAATAAAATACTGTCGTACGTCAAGAAAATTAATTTTATCAAGATAATCTAACAATCTATGTTTACTTATTTTTTCAAAGATTTTAGAAAAAGTGCTCAAAAGAGTAATAGGGCGATAGTTATTCTTATCCAACTGAGAACCTTTTTTGAAAAGCGGTTTTACAACACCAACTTTAAGTAGTTCCGGAAAAACCCCTTCTGACAAACAAGAATTAAAAATAAAAGTCAAAACATGAACCAGACTACTAATTATATTTTTGATTATTTTATGTGAAACTTCGTCAAAGCCGTATGAAGTACTATTTTTTAAATCACGAACGATCGCAAAAATTTCCTCTTCACAAACTGGGAAAAAGAAGAAATTTTGATAATTGCAGTTCGAGAGAATTAAGTTATCTCTAACAGACTCCTCTATATAAACCGTTTCATGATTAGCATTCAAAATTTCAGTAGGTACATTGATGAAATATTCATTAAAAATATTGGCTATTTTGGATGGATCTTTTTCAATTTTATCATCTCCATCCGCAATTGAAATAATTTTATGCGTGCTCAGTGTGTTGTTCAGAATACCATTAGCTACCTTCCATTTCGATTTTAAATCGTCAGCAGCAGATAACTTAGCCTTAAAATACCTTTCCTTTGCTTGAGGAATTAAACGTTTTAGTTTAGCATTAATCTTTTTAAGTTTATTACTCAACATCGCATTAGTCTGGTTCTTTGCTAGTTTTTTAATTAAATGGTTTTTATAATTAATTAAACTTAGTAGCGATGCGGTTATCCAGGGTTTTATTTTGAAGTCCGACTTTCTTATTTTAGTTATCGATTTGTTCTTATTTATCTCCCCAGTCAGTTTTTTAATAAAAATGGAATAAGATAAATTTGGATCATTAGTAGAGAACACTGAGGTCCAATCATAAGAATTTAAAGTATTCAACAAATCGCGATAACTAATTTTTGTTTGCAATCGAGGATGACAGCGCGAAAACTGTTTTTGGATTAAAAATGTTTAATGCTGACATAATAGTATTATAATCCGTCACTTGGAGATTTACACTATTGACCTCAAGAGAATATCTTGAAATATTTGATTCAAAAAATGCATGATCAATACACGTATTTGAGCATGGCCTCGTAACGCTATTCATAAGAGAATTAAAACCAAACGAAGAGCACAACAACAAAAAATCATCTTTCACAAGTGATTCTTTCAATAAATCAATATTTAAATCCCCCAGTAAGATTCTGTGCTTAGATTTAACAGTAACTAGAAAATCATTTAATTCATTTAAAAAAATATCTGAAGAAATAAAATGCAATCTATAGACTAGAATAAAACAGAAATCGATATTGTCAATGCGAACTGTCATCTTACAGATTCCTGATTAGGGTATTGGGGATTCTTAACCTGTGATACCTTATAGATTCCAGATTAGCTATTTTGGAACCAGATGCCTTTGTTTCATTTTTATTTTTATAAATAAACATATTTGTTTATTTGGGATGGTAAGGTTATCCGTTGAAGAGGGAATCGATCCGTTTGATTCTACAACATTTGGATTCGATTTATTTTATTTTATTTGTTTTACGACAGCCAAATTATAATTAATTTAGTTATAATAATCATTACATTACATTACATTTATTCTATTCAAGAATAATTTAACTATATCGTACAAAATAATGAATCTCTAACGCATAATAATGACGTTTTTTTCAGGATTTTTTTTGTGAGGGGAGGGGATGGAGGAAACGGTATATAAAATTTAATCACTCATAATAATGAAATTTTATTTCAGGACATTTACTAATTAATCAATTAATTTTTAAAATATTGATTGCTGATTATTTATATCCCGAAAAACAAAAATAATTGTGCCGTCTTGTGCTTTACTAACTATTGACTACTTAGATGTCTGTAACCGGGTCAAGTCTATCATATCTAACAACCTTTCCTATCCCTCCATCTTGTTATATGTAAAAGGGGTGTATATGTATATGTAAAAGGGCCGGCGTATCCAGGATGCCTGCTTAGTCTTGGCCGTACATCCTAATCAATCAATCAAAGATCATATATTTCGATTTTAACATCATCTTCAGTAGCCCTTCTTAATATTATTTATAAACTATGCACAGTATTAATGTGCATAATTTATAAATAATATTAAGAAGTGCCACTGAAAATGATGTTAAAATCGAAATATATGGCCTAAATACAAGAACAATTTTTTTTAAATGAAAATTCTATGAGCTGCTGTTATTGTGAAAAAAAAATATTTAGGTTGTGATATTTTCATTAGGGCATCGGTGAAGTTTGATGTTTTTTTGTATTTAGGCCATACAACTAACAATTTTTTTAAATGAAAATTCTATGAGCTGCTGTTATTGTGAAAAAAATGTTGACCAAAACACATTATTTTGTAGTTTAATCCAGAAGATGTCTACGTAACCAATTAGACAATTTGCGTGAGCCGTCAAATACTAGATGTTCCTAGATTCAATATTTCTCACACCGAAAACATTAGGTAATTTGACGGCGGCCATGACAGAGTAATTACATACCTGAGCTTTCGATTGGTTATTCTTTATTTAGCGAGCCAAACAATTTTACTCAAATGAAACGTTCTTGAAAAATTGAAATTCTGATAAGTATTCCTGGAACTCTTGATCAAGCGTAATTACATCGATTTTATTGAGTAATATTATAATTTATTGAATATATATTAGTAATAAAATTAGATCGATCGGCAAAAAAAGAAACATACAGCTTCCAAGGAAAATGTTTCCGCAGAACAAAATTTTGTTTTAAATAAGATTGTTATCTGTTAGCACAGAAAAACAGGAACAAACCAAAATAAAAATAAACACAACATAAAAATTCTCGTAAAGAGCTAAAAAGACTAAAAGATTGATGATTATGATGACTGTGTTGTTAATGATAATGATGATGAGACAAAGTCAAAAAGTTCTTAGTTGTTACTTTTATTTTATTCTTGTAAAATTTTTTATTTCATCTTACAAATAAAAGTAAAAATTAAAAGTCATTTATAAGAAAAATAAAGAAAATATAAAATAATTAAAAGTTACAACGATACAAACCAGAATAATAATAAAAAAAGAAAAGTAACCGAAAACTTTTTTGTTTTTGAAATCTTCTAGAAATATGATAGAAAATTATTTGTTTTATTCTGTGTTACTTGGTTGTTGTACATTTCTCCTTTTTCGTTTTGTTATTCTTAAACATGATTTTTTGTTAATTTCTGTTGGATTTTATTTTTTATTTAACCACCATTTTTGTTATCATATTTATCTTATTAGTAAACTTTATGGTGCTTGTCATTTCAACTTTCATAAAATAATGTAACAATGATTTTGTTATGTTTTATAATGATCTATCTAAATTTAGTGTCATGTTTGTGTTTAGGTTAAAATGGTGCATCTAATTGTTTTAATATTTTGCTAATTTAATTTAAAATTTAATGTTGAACGTCACTGTTTATGTGTTTTGAATTCTGGTTATACTTATGCAATTTTGATTTATATGAGTGGTTATAACGAACCTTTAATGGTCGTGTTTTGTCTCGGATGTATTTCTTGGACAGATCGACAGATTAGTGTTTATTGTAGACAGATGTACCAATACGTGGCAGGTGGCTTTAATCAAATTAAACCTATTAAAATGGACTTATTGTGGTATCAAATATGTAAATTAATTGACCCAACATTTCAAAGTTGAATTGTACATTATTCTCTAAATTTTGACTTGCTAACCAACCGGATTGTAACCTTCCAATATTTATCTTACTAGTTTTATTGCAGGGTTGAACACTGCAAGTCCTATAATAACAATTAATAGAGTAATGCGTAATAGGGCCTTCACAGCAGCCACTCCACAGTTATCAGGTCGCCGAGATAGAAATATATATTGGTACCTAAAAATTTATTTATTGTTGTGTGGTTCTCGGTTTTACACCTACTGGACCACATTCACAAGCCATGACGACAATTTTTCAAAAATAAAGAGAATTAATAAAAGCGATATAATGGACAGAGTAGAAGAGATAGAAATTTATAAACACCAAAAAAGCAAAGACCTATTGATTGATCGAGTAAAGCAAAATGAGAGGAACACATGCTCGAAACTAGTTGTTATGTATATTTTATAAATAAAAAAAATTATCACAATAAAAGAAAGTGATTAAAACTTAATTAATTATTTTATTAAATATAATTTTAGTTACATATTAAAGACAAATTTACATATCGAGTGGATCATTTAATTACTTGTAATGCTTAGAAAACCACGTTCAGGGGTAAATAAAGGAGTCTTATGTGGCCCCTCGATTTGTCTCATTCCATTTAAGCTTAAACAACAGGGCAACGTTTGAAAATAAAATTTACTTTGCTCACTGCGAAATAATCTTAAACCCTTTAAATTTTCTGTTCATTTTGAGGAAATATCTACATTCAAATTTATGCCTTTGGGATTGGCTAGCGAAGGCCCCTCCCGTGATTTAAACCGTCACCAAATTTACTAAATCAAAAAATCACCTTGTTCAGAAAATCATCACAACAAAAATCTGATCCTTTAATGCGATGATTTTTTTTTGAACAAGGTAATTTTCGATTGTAATAGCTAGTTTAGGGCTACCCATTAAAATGAGCACTTTGGTTTATGAGCACAGACTTCGGGATATATATTTACAAAACTACTAAATTCTTTTAATTAGAGTCGAGTTACGCTTGACTGAATTATTTTAGTAATCGAAAACTGAGGGATTTCTAAATATGTGATTACTGTATATTTGTAGTTTGTAAAATGGAAGCAATTCAAATACAATAATCATATTTGTTACAAAATAACGCAAACGTTAATCTAAACCCAGAGTCATCGAGCACTCAAGAGCGTTCTAAACTATTCGAACTTTTTGGGTTTGTTTTGGTATTATTTTGACTAAATTTAGGGAAATTTTTGTTCGCTCTAACCGACAAGTTGCCAGGTTCATTTTACATTTAATCGAAACTGCGTAAATCTTGGACAACTTAAGGTGTTATAAGTTATCGCGAGTATCATTTTAAATCTTGGATTAAAATATCAGATTTAAAATTAACGGTCTGAATACGGTTCTGAATCATTCTTTATTCCCCGCTCGCATCAGCAATTCTGCTGGCAATTTTAAAGCCATCCATAAATGATGGTGATCTAAGATTTAACTAAATTCACATGAAAGAGTATTTTTACTTGAGACTATAATGAAATTATTTAGCTTCCCAGCCCCGGGGTGTCGATTTGTTTGGAGCTATTGAGTATCCTCGTTCAATTATTTATATTCAAATAAATAAGTTGTAGGTCACGAGTTTTAATGGCTATTTATTGTTCATGCTTTTATTTCATGTAGTGATATTTAACTGAAAGTTGTTGATTGAGACATATCTAGACAACCGAATTTAATATTTTCTTTTCCATATGCGTATAGCAAAGTGATTTTTATTTAAATGACTTATAATATCTGCATTGTTATTTATGTTTAAAATAAAATAACAAGACTGTCACTAATTTCATGATATAGAGGGCAAACGCCCGTACGTATAGCATGCAAAATCGAAAACCACTTTTTATATGGAAAGAAATAAACAACAAACAAGGCTTGCGGTTTTGTTTTAATTGTTTCTGCGTTTTACGAGCACAAAATTAATGAAAAAAATGTCCATTTGTTAGCTAGTTCAAAACAATAAATGAACCAGAATAAACATAATTCTTTCTTTTGCATGTTTGCTGTTATGAACTAGTGCCGGGTATCTCCAACAAAAGAACATCCAGTTCATAAAAGGTGAGGTGGTGGTTATTTGGATCTAGTTTGTGTTGATATTTTGGATGAAAAAACACACAGCTTCACAACCTCCGGTTTTAATTTCACAATATTTTTTTTTTTTTTTTCACTTAATGGCAAATTGATAACTTGTCGGTTTGATGGTTGATGGTAAAGAGAATAATTTTTATTTTTAATTTACAATTTTTAACTAAAGGGTTTAACTATTTTACAATAGAAGGCTACCAATCACTTTGGTGATAATTGCCACTAGATGGCATTACATATTACATATTAAGTATTAAACGCACTCTATATAAATATGAATTGCATTGGTGGTAGTACAATAATTTGAGTTAATTTACATTAGTGTGATACACAAGTGTCAAAATAATAAATCGGTAAGAAATTAATTTAATTATATAATACAAATTCAACTTATACTAAATTAATATTATTGTTTTAGGTAAATGATTATGTTCCTCATGATTTATAGGTAAGTATGTATACGTATTAATAAATATAATGTGTAATTTTAAGTGAATATGTGCATTCTACTGTACCTAACATAATTTGTTTTCATTAGCAAATTCAAGATCAAGTTCAAGGTCAAATTATGTTAAGTATATTATTGTTTACATATGATTTTCATCTAATTGGTACTAATAATATTTAATCTTATATTCTAGGTAACTTGCTTGCTGAGACTATATAATAATAAAGGTAACTAATTAATAATAACTAATATTTATTTGATGTGTTTCAGAATGATGATTTGTTTCAGGATGAGAATTTGTTTCCAGGTAAGTTTGTTTAGGTATTGGGTGTGTGAATTAATTCTTAGACTCGACATTGAGATGTCATACTTGAGATTTCGTATAGTTTGACAAGCAATTCCAATCACTTTTGAAGCTGTCACAATTGTCAATCTAATTCAGTTTCTGCTCTGAATTAGATTGACAATTGTGACAGCTTCAAAAGCGATTGGAATATGTGTTATTTTTCATATTACATCATTTTTTTGTAATCGATTTAAAATGGATCGTGATAAGTTGTTTTTTCGAGGGGTTCTTCTTTTCTTTTTTGATTCCAAGAAAACTGCCGTTGAAACTCACCGATTGCTTTCTGATACTTATGGTAATTAAGCTCTATTTAGAGCAAGCTGTTTCAATTGGTTTCACCGATTCCAAGATGGTGATTTTGACTTGACAGACAAAGAACGGCCAGGTCAGCCAAAAAAGTTTGAAGATGCCGAATTACAAACATTATTAGATAAAAATGTCTGTCAAACGCAAAAAGAACTTGCAATGCAGTTAAACATTGACCGATCAACCATTTCTCATCGTTTGCACGCAATGAGAAAGATTCGGAAGCTAGGAAGATAGGTCCCACATCCCGAAAATCAATTGAGTCCGAAAATCAATTTAGAGCACGCATGGAAGCATGCAAAAAAAATCTTGCTGAGTACAAAAAATATAGTTTTTTGCATCGATTTGTTACTGCCGATGAAAAGTGGGTCTATTACGATAACCCCAAATGTAAAGCAGCTTACGTCGATCTCGGCCAAGCAGGAACATCGCAGCCAAAACAAGATATTCATCGCGATAAGATTATGCTGAGTGTTTGGTGGGACCAAAAAGGTGTGGTGTATTATGAGGTGTTAAATCCAAATGAAACGGTTACAGATGATCGGTACCGACGTAAACTGGGCAATTTGGCAGTACATTAGACGAAAAATGGCCAGCAGTAGCGAACAAAAGCTATAAAGTTTTGTGTAATGATAACAATGCCAGACAACATCGTACAAAAACCGCTCAAAACAAGGTAGAGCAACTCGTTTGGGATCTACTTGAACAACCTGCGTATTCTCCAGACCTTGCACCTTCCGACTATCATTTGTTTCGACCAATGCAAATAGGCCTGGCTGACGTACGCCTCCGAAATGCCGGATAAGTGCGAAATTGGATCGATGGCTGGATAGCTGGCAAAGTTGAAGGCTTCTTCAAACGAGGAATCCACAAACTTCCCAAGAGATGGCAGGAAGTCATAGCTAACGATGGCGAATATATTGGATAAAATATACTGTTTCGTTATCTTTTGATAAACATTTCTTTTTTATAAAAAAAATCTAAAAATTAATTCACACACCCATTACAATCGCTAACATTGCCATAAAAAAGTGGTTTGCGATAGCTGGCTTGCTAGGTGATCGAGTATTGAATAATCACTATCAGTGTGAGGATTTGCCATCAAATGGTGGTGAGGTGAACATAGTCAATTTTTGGACACAACATAAAGCAAAACTTTATAAACTTGTTAACGTTAATCAAAATGATGAACACACCAATTCCCATAATCGTGGCACTTCATAGGACATAATTGATTCAATAATTAAAATAGACTTTAGTTTTCATAGGCTTAACAAAAATATTATTATGACTTGAAATTACGGTCATACGAAATGATTATTAAAATACGAAAATGTAAACGACGTATCTTTTGTCACGTAAAATGACGTAATACGATAAATAATAAACTGCGTAATTATCATCTCTGTTGGACTATAGTTATGTTTCTATAGTTATAAAAACTTGTCTCTTATCGAAAATGTTTTTTTTTTCACTAGATATTTCAAGTAGCTATATTTATAATCAAAGCAATGGTTTTTTTAATACGCCAGCACACATAATAAAAGGAACCGTTTGTTTGGACACGTGTGTTGCAAAAATCTTCCCATTTAAACTTAATCGTTCGTGAACAATTTTGCCAGACAATAAATCATTTTACTTAAAGCTGCATAGTTTTCTACACGATATCATACCACTTCTTTACTTTCTCTGAGCACAATCAATCAAATTGAACCTTCTTTAATCCTAAGAAAAAACAAACATATATAAAATACAAATATACACGAGTGTTGTATAGCGAATAACAATACGGGGCAATCTAAATATTTAGGTCTTATGCACGTTAAATTATAAGAAAACAAAAACTAAATCTAGATCCTCTTTAAAATGCCTTAAGAAATATGAAAACAAACCAAAATATGTTTTTTTTTTGTTTTTTTTTCTACTACATGAAGATTTCTATCAAATCAATGATATTCAGAAAAAAAAATATTTGAATGTAGGATGAAAATCCGAAAATCTTAAGTTTCATTTTACACTTGTGCTGTGCTGTTTGCTTTGGGTTAGATACTTTTGTCGATATTTTCTTTCCGTTTTTTTTTCTAAATTCATGTTTAGGACTAATAAAGAATCTTTGGGTTGCGTAAAAAGGACAATATTAGGTTATTGGGTTTTATTTAAGGATTTGATCAATATCGCATATTTGGGATTTATAATGAGTTGTTTTCCTATTTGGGTTTAATAAAGAGTGAGGCCAAAACTATTTTGCATCCCATTGAATTTTGCTTCATATGTAAGATATTTTACGATGTTCGAGTCTGTGCTTATATATACATATATATGAAGGATTAGAATTTTTACATTTTTAGAAGCCAACTATTAATTTATACTTGTTTTCCTAGTGAAGTCTGGCAGTCTGTGTCATAGATACATATTTTGAGTCATTTCATGCGGTTCTTGTTAAGGTCTCGGGTGAGATTGAGATGCTGTTGATAAATTTATTAATTAAAAATAAAATATAATATATTTTATTTTCAACTGGTATAAACAACAACAAATCATCTAAATTGGACAGTATTTGGTATCGTGGTCCGCAAAATTTGTATAATAATTATTTAATACACAGAAATACCGAGAATTCGAAAGAATTCTCGACCAATTCGAAAGAGTTTGTCTACGTATTCGAGGAATAGTAGATAATTTGCCGCAACTTGAAATGGACGATTGAAGCACAAATTAAATCGGATAAATCGCCAGAATTTGTTGGTGTGTCGTCGCAAAGATGAAGTGTATGGCCGTATGAAGTGTGTTGTAAAACCTCCAATCGAAAGTGGAAAAAATGAACATGCAAACTCGTTTGGTTACAATTTTTATTTATATAAAAATATAATTATGCGAAATGATGTCTTGCTTGATCCACGGTTGATGATAAAGAGAATGATTTTACAAAAATTGGTTTTTTAAGTTGACATAAATTTCGGAGTTTCGGAATTACCTAACTCACCCTATAAACAATTATCTTAAAATATATACTATTTACTTATTATACACCGAAATGCAATTCGGAATTAACTTGATTGTACGTTTGTACTATCTACGTGCAGAGTACCATCTACCTTACCTACATTCGGAGTTAAGTAGGTTCAATGGGTATATTTGGTATGAGTGTACGTAAATGTCAAACCAAATGATGGAAGTGTCATCGTCTCGACATGTAAACAAGGTAAGTAGTTTTTATTTATTCAAGTTAAATTCTTAAATTCTAAACTAATAATTATTATAGATAATTATCCTGCCTATTGTGACTGTTACAGATAAGTATTTTGTGTGTAGATAATTAATGAATTCTAATATTTAATTTTATTCTAGGAACATGAATTGGAAGCACAATAATATGGATAAATTTTGTGTACAAATAGTGTTTGACTGTGACAAGACAATAGAAAATTTGTGTATATGTGTATTAAAATTATATAAAATAAAGTTAGGATCAAGTTTCTAATAATAAAGTAACAAATAATAATTAAATAAATTGATGAAAATTAAGGAGTTTTAATTCATTATGTGTTGTTTTGTGGTGTACAAATTTCAGGTGGAAAATACCAAATGTTGCTCGTGTTGCGCGGCAACATACTCCCCCGGTTAAGCAGTAAATTGCTTAACTACTCGATCTGGATTTTGCACAGTTTGACTATTGGACGTTTCAGTTCCCCAGTGCTGGTTTTTAACGTGACGACCCGGACCTTACCGTCTTCGCCAGGATGAACTTTGATAACTCGACCTCTTGCCCACGTCAGAGAAGATGCATTATCATCTTTGATCAAAACCAGCTCGCCTTCTTTGAAATTTTGTTGTTGATGCTGCCATTTGGACCGTTTTTGAAGCGAAGTGAGGTATTCTAAGTGCCACCTTTTCCAAAAACCTCTTGCCATATTTGGGATTAATTCCCATCTCTCACTTAATTTTAGTGTGGCGCTATTTGGACCCCTGTCTGGTACTTCGAGAATTGGTGAACCGATTAAAAAATGGCCAGGAGTTAGAATATTCAGATCGTCAGGATTATCATTAACTGGAGTTAGCGGCCGAGAGTTTACAATTGCTTCTACCTGGATCAATAGTGTTTGAAGTTCTTCAAACGTAGGTGCCGAATCGCCTAATACTCGTCGCAGATGTCCTTTTATTGATTTAACCCCCGCTTCCCACATACCTCCGAAATGTGGGGTAGAAGGTGGTATAGTATGCCACTGTATATTCTGTGTACCAAGATATGCAGATACCTTCTCGTTGTGTGGGTTTGATGATATGATGCGGAAAAACTCATCAAACCTTCGCTGGGCACCGATGAAATTAGTCGCGTTATCGCTATATATGTTGCTTGGTAAACCCCTTCGTCCTGTGAACCTCTTCAATGAGGCTATGAACGCATCGGTTGACAAATCACCAACTACTTCTAGGTGAATGGCCTTGGTTGCCATACAAATAAATAAGCAGATATACCCTTTTAACCGTTTGGAACCTCTTCCCTTCTTGGAACTGATTGCTACAGGCCCGGCATAATCGACTCCAACATTGGTGAATGAGCGTGTTAGTGTGACTCGCGATGTAGGTAAGTTTCCCATGATTTGCTTACCTAATCTTGGACGACCTTTTATACAATGTACGCATTTGTTGGTGATTTGTTTTATTACATCCTTTGCGCCAATGACCCAATATTTTGTCCTGGATACGAATAGTAACGTTGATGGATTGGGATGTAAATATTTTACATGCAGATAGCGTAGGAGCTTCTCCGTCAATGGGTGCTGCTTCGGTAGAATTACTGGGTGTTTGGTTGAATACCCAAGGTTTGCATTACTCAGGCGGCCACATACTCGTAATAAGCCACTTTCATCTATGAATGGATAAAGAGATATTAATTTGCTGCATTTTTTAATTGGTTTGTTAGTTTGAAGTTGGCGTATTTCCTCGTGAAACGTTTTTTGTTGAGCGCATCTAATTAATATTGTTTCACTTCTTTGCATATGTTGGCTGGTAATGTGTGGCGAGGTGGTTTTACGGCATAATTCGGCAAATCTAACACAACTGCTTATTATTCGAACCATCAGCATAAATGAAGAAAACTTGTCAATTACATCTTTTATCAGACAAGTTTCATCTGTGGTTACGCCTGCATTTGTTGAAGTTAAAACGGTTTTTCTAGCCTCGATCACAGTAGTTCGAACTGGATGTTTTTCGTGATTTGGCCAATGAAGCGTTGACCTTTGCAGGTATTCAGGACCACTCCACCAAAGAGTGTGGTTTAACAGTTCCCTTGGTGATATGCCGCGACTTGCACAGTCAGCTGGATTTATCTTGGTTGGTACGTGTTGCCATCGACTAATTGGTAGTTTATCTATGATGAAACTCGTTCTATTCGCCACAAAACAATTCCATTTTCTGGGAACATCTGTGAGCCATGCTAATACAACATTAGAGTCCGTCCAAGCATATAGGGAGCCTACTGGCGCTTCGAAAATTGCTGCTACTTTGCTGAGAAGTTTTGTTAGAAGTACAGCTCCGCACAATTCTAAGCGAGGAATGGATAGTTGCTTCAGCGGAGAAACCTTAGTTTTTGCAGCGATTAAGTGAACCGAGCTGTCGCCGCTAATGGTGGTTGATCTTGCGTATACTACAGCTGAATATGCCTTTTCGGACGCATCACAAAAGCCGTGAAATTCAATTTTATGCGTTGACTGCATTTGAAGGAATCGTGGTATACGGATACCTGTGAGACATATTAGGTCGTTTCTTGCGGCGCATCACGTCTTATGAATGTTGGATGGCAGCGGATCGTCCCATCCTACTTTCGACAACCAAAGCGACTGAAGTATGATTTTAAAGGTAATTGTTGCTGGAGCCAGCCACCCAAGCGGATCAAATATTTTACCACACTCTGATAACAGCTTCCGTTTTGATGATAGTTCAGAGTGTAATGCAGGTACACTAAAAGTGAAAGCATCCTCTTTCGTCAACCAGCAAATCCCCAAAGTTTTCACGTACATCTCAGGATCTTCAAATGAAATCGAATCCGTTCCTTGTCTCTCCATTGGTATTTGACGCAACAGCTCAGGATTGTTTGAACTCCACTGTCGTAGCGGGAAGCCAGCTTTCGACAATATATTAGACAAATCAGTGTACGTTGCAACAGCTTCTTCGATCGTTTCGCAACCTGACAACAAATCATCCACGTAAAAGTCCGATTTGATTGTACTTGCTAGTTTAGAGGATAATTGATTGTCTTTCGCTAATTGATGTAAACACCTGATTGCTAGATATGGTGAACACGTTAGTCCATATGTGACAGTATTTAGTTTAAAATGTTGCATTTTGGTTGTTGGATGTTCTCGCCATACAATTCTCTGGTAATTTTGATGTTTTGGATGAACTAATACCTGGCGGTACATCTTTTCGATATCTGCGACAAATGCAATTTTATGTTTACGAAACCTCGTCAGTATTGAAAACAAGTCGTTCTGAATAGTTGGACCAGTCATCAGTACATCATTTAAAGACAACCCGGAACTTGACTTACATGAACCATCAAAAACTACGCGGAGTTTTTTTGATGTAGCGCTTACTTTATATACAGCATGGTGTGGTAGATAGTACACTTTCTCTTCCTCGCTTAACACTTCATGGTTAGGAATGCGGATCATGTGCCCAAGCGTTTGGTATTCCAGCATAAATTTTGTATATTCTTCTCGAAGTTGAGTGTCTCGTTGGAATTTACGTTCCATTGCCATCATTCGAGATATTGCTGCTTTCAAACTGCCGCCCAACTGTTTAAAATTCTCCTTTAGAGGGAGCTCGACTACATAGCGGCCATTGCCGAATTGATGTGTCCTGGAGAAATGTTCTTCGCATTTATCGTCTTTTGGGATTATATTGGTTGATAACTCCTCCACTTCCCAAAATCTTCGTAGTAGTTGACAAACTTCTTCTGTGTTTACTTGGATCGTAAAGCACTTAGTTGTGGAATGCATTTTGTGATCAACGTAACCGGCAACTACCCATCCGAATAAACTATCCAGTAAATATAGGTTTGGTTTCAACAATACTCGCCTCTCGTGCACAATGTCGTAGAAATTGTCGATACCCAGAATCATATCGATTGGATTTGGCTCGTAAAAATTAGGATCAGCTAGGCAAAATTCGTTTAAGTTGCCTTTGTATATCTCATGGATAGCTATTGCCTGAGAAGGTAGATAATTAGTAAGATTAGTTAATATTAATGCATCTACGATAACAAAGTGGTTTGCATTAAATCTGGAACTTAGTTTTATGCTAATCTGTCCTCTGGTACTTCCTGCGGAAACTGACGATAAACCATGCACCGCCACATGTGCATGCTTACGGCGTAATCCTAGCCTTTTGGTTAGTGATTCGGTGATAAACGTGGATTCTGAACCTGAATCTAATAATGCTCGGATGTAGTGAACGTTGCCCTGTGTATCTACTGTCGAAACAATTACAGTTGGCAATATTGGTCGTTTTTCTCCAACAGGTGTAGCCTTGGCAGTGGTGAAATTTTGAACCTCCGAGATTATTCGTTGACCAGGTTTGACCAACTCTGATTTAGTATCCTTAGATGCGTTGCTAACCTTTGGATTTTGAACTGAATCGCTGTTAGTTTCATGCAATATGGTGTGATGTTTTTCAAGGCACTTGAAACACGTGTTTCTCGATGAACAATCTGCTACAGCATGCCCTATCCTTAAACAATTAGTGCATAAATTGTGATCAATTCAACATCACATCGAAGTAATTTAAAGCACTTATGAATTGGATGTGGTTTGTTGCAATATAGACATTTATTCGTGGTGGAATCTATGTGCGATACGTGTGATACGTTGACAAATTTTTTGGTTGGCTTCCTCGTTATACTGCAACCTTCTAAAGCATCACATCTTTGATGCAGAAATTTCAATATATCGTCGACACTTGGCACCTCCATGGAGACTGAATGCAATGCCCACTGCTCTCTTGTTTGATCATCTAACTTGTTGAGGAGTAAATGCAAAATCCATGGATCACGGGTTTCGCACGCTGGCCCTAACGCTTTCAGTTCTCGAAGGAGTTCATCCGAAGTTTCAGTGAGGTTTCTGAGTGCATATGGTGAAGCGTGGTGGATAACAGGCTGATCTAAAAAAGATTTAATTATTGTACTTACTATGGTACGTTTTTTATCGTATCGTTGATTTAGCTTCTCCCATGCTTCTAAGTAATTAGCATCGGTAATTAACAAGTGATTAATTAATTTGGCAGCACTTCCCCGAAGTAATCCTTTGAGTAGTTGAAATTTGTGCACGCGAGATATCGATTCATTGTTGTGTACCGTACCCTCAAATAAATCTTTAAATGACGGCCATTGTGTGTAATTTCCATCAAATGGTGGAATATTAATTCTTGGCAGCTTGATTTCATTTGACGAACCCATTGTTTTGTTGTGTAGTGATTCAAAATATGCTCTTTGTTGAGCATACATATTTGTTAACGTGGCGTTAAGATCATCATTATGTAGGGGTTCGAAATGATTTCGCTGTTTTATTTCACGTGTCAAAGCAGCTGAAATACTGAAGAATTTCGTTTCAAATTCGCTTGATTTCGATTCTTGCTGCGGTAGTAACAGCAACTCATCTTCAATGCAGTAGAATTCGCTCCACCATGCGACTAGTTTCCGAATTCTTAATTCGATTTCTTCGGTTGTGGTTGCATCGTTAACATTATCAGCGAACGTGGCAGCCTTTGTTAGAGAACCTAAAATTCGACCACGCTTCTGCACAAGTAAAGCAGCCATATTTGTACGCAAGCACTCAATAATTTAATCACACAAATTATGTTAATAAAAGCTGCGTTTTTGCCTAGTCGCGTGTAGTATATCACTGTTTTTTGAATAACACGTAATAAAAATGTTCACTTTAATTTTATACCAAAGGTTTATGTTTAACTTTAATCACTGTAAGCACAATTCACTCGCGAAATCACGAAATAGTTTATATAAAATACATAGATAACTTACAGTTTATTGTTGTATATAAATTTATCGAGTATATTGAAAATATGTATGTATATACTGTACTGATGTAGGCGGTGATTATGAACTGATTTCTCGCTCTTCCCGAATTGATTAACAGAAGAGAAGTTTATGTAAGTTCACGTATTAGGCGCCATATCCGGCTCGAAGGACCATGTCTACGTATTCGAGGAATAGTAGATAATTTGCCGCATCTTGAAATGGACGATTGAAGCACAAATTAAATCGGATAAATCGCCAGAATTTGTTGGTGTGTCGTCGCAAAGATGAAGTGTATGGCCGTATGAAGTGTGTTGTAAAACCTCCAATCGAAAGTGGAAAAAATGAACATGCAAACTCGTTTGGTTACAATTTTTATTTATATAAAAATATAATTATGCGAAATGATGTCTTGCTTGATCCACGGTTGATGATAAAGAGAATGATTTTACAAAAATTGGTTTTTTAAGTTGACATAAATTTCGGAGTTTCGGAATTACCTAACTCACCCTATAAACAATTATCTTAAAATATATACTATTTACTTATTATACACCGAAATGCAATTCGGAATTAACTTGATTGTACGTTTGTACTATCTACGTGCAGAGTACCATCTACCTTACCTACATTCGGAGTTAAGTAGGTTCAATGGGTATATTTGGTATGAGTGTACGTAAATGTCAAACCAAATGATGGAAGTGTCATCGTCTCGACATGTAAACAAGGTAAGTAGTTTTTATTTATTCAAGTTAAATTCTTAAATTCTAAACTAATAATTATTATAGATAATTATCCTGCCTATTGTGACTGTTACAGATAAGTATTTTGTGTGAAGATAATTAATGAATTCTAATATTTAATTTTATTCTAGGAACATGAATTGGAAGCACAATAATATGGATAAATTTTGTGTACAAATAGTGTTTGACTGTGACAAGACAATAGAAAATTTGTGTATATGTGTATTAAAATTATATAAAATAAAGTTAGGATCAAGTTTCTAATAATAAAGTAACAAATAATAATTAAATAAATTGATGAAAATTAAGGAGTTTTAATTCATTATGTGTTGTTTTGTGGTGTACAAATTTCAGGTGGAAAATACCAAATGTTGCTCGTGTTGCGCGGCAACAGAGTTTTTACAATTTTATTTCAAATAATTAGTAGCAGAATTGGTCCCGATTCTCGTGGCATAAAATTGCTGTTATGTTATTTTATTTCCTCATTTTCTATTTGAATTTGTATTGAAAAAAACAAAAATAACATAACATAACATAAAATTTTAGATCAATGAATCGACCCCATTATTAATATTAATTTTAAATTTAATTGTTCTTTCTACTTTTACAAAGTATTTTAAATTACATAAAATAATCATAAACATTTACGATTCTGATTTATTTATAACTTGTAAGCTATATCGCTGAAGTCAGAATAAACTGGTGTTCGAAGCGGTGGAGGTTACCAGCCGATACGGAGAGCGATTTAAATGAAACGTTACGCTTAAGCTTTATAGACAATTTTTAAGGTCATAGTGCAATTTGGCGGAAACCAGTTCCCGAAAGTTTGTATTTCCGCAGCAAATTTACCTTTTTTGGCAAATATTTTCTAAAGTTATTTAAAAAAACATGATCAAAAAATTTTAAATTTACTTTGCAGCATTGGTTAAAGCATATTTTGAAATTCTTTGTTAAAATTATAATTTTTGATAGAACACTGTTTTTCATCAAAACCGGCCACTTCACAGCCCAGACGACTCGACAAAAATAAATGTTACTGTACCTTTACCATAAATTGAGCGATTCGGAAACGAAAGTTTCCATGGGAAATTCCTTATTTGTTTGCAACTATTGTTGAGAAGTATATAGCATTTACAAAAAGAAACGTAGAGAATAAAACGATTTTAAATTAAATACGTTGCATTCATTTACCTCACATTTTTTTATTGTTTAATCAAATGTCTGGTGCTGACCACTTCATTTACACCACTTCATTTCTTTAAATTATCTTACGACTTGTGTCTAAATGGCTACTACAAATTTAAAAAAGGAAGTTTAAGGATGAATTTATTACTTTGCACAAATAATGTAATATGAACTAGGGCTAAGGGATTTACATTTAACTCTTTGCTCTATGGTTTTAATATAACTACTTGAGACATTTAAAAATATGTCTTTCTATCCGTTAAATATATTTTAGGGTGCCGCTCTCCTTTGAGCACAAGTAAATTGCATCAGAAAAAACCCATACCAATTTCTAGACCATTAAGAAATATTCACTGTTTTGTATAATTTGTGTTTTTTTGAATATATAACTAACAGAAAATATACATTTACCTACTGAACAATTTGAAATGCAGCAGCTTCCAATTCCCAAAGTTAATTTGTATTCAAACAATAATGTATTCTCGAAGCAAAACTAAAAATTGCATTAAAATCCACCACCAGTATCCGAAAGACAATGAAAACCGAAAATTGAAAAAAGCAAACAATAAAGGCAAATAATTTTTGCTAGTCGGAACAGCGTCAATATAAAAAACTTCGTTCACTATCGTTACTCGTATATATGGATATGCACAAAAATACATACAGCATATATAATATACAAACGTGATAAATTATCCGATAAAATTTTTATCAAAATATAATTTTTCGTTATTACCTTCTTATCATCAAATGGGAAATTTTCGAACGTACTAAAAAAAAAACAATAACACACAAAAGTTATTTTTGTGTGTTGCTTTTCCAATATCATTATTGGAACATAATTTTATGGCAGTCTATTTTCATGAGTACCATAAAAATTGTTTTTGAGTTTTTCATTCATCTAATTCGTTATATGTGTATCTATCTATCGATTACATACAGACGAACATGTTCGTATCGAGACGACACACAAACAATAAGATGAGCTAAATATGGTTATTTTTTATGAATAACTATAAAATTTTAGCATTATTACATTATCATTTTCTTATACGTATTCTTATCAAGAGTACCATATCTTTTACTACTTTATGAAAATTGAAAATAATCAAATATCAAACTAAAACGTATCTCCCTGTAGAATCAATAATCTTTACTATTGATGAGCATGTTTGCCAGTAATTTGAATAGTAGATGCATGTAAGTAGTAAAATTCATGTATCTTTGGCTAGGAAAGTAATTCGGATCTTCAACGGATTTGGAAAATTGAAATTGGGAAAAGTCTAATTTAATATTGTAGAAGAGTGATTGATAAGAAATATTGGGTGCCCAGAATAATATAATAAATAAGATTAATTTTTATTTTATGTATTGTTTGATTTATCTTAGGTAAAGCAGTAAATTATCTGTGAAAAAATGTATAATTCTTACCACGGAATGACAAACCTGCATTTCCGAAATATGACCTCCCTTACTTCAATCACACTTGTATTCGATAGACGGTTTTCAAGAAATCGATTTAGTAATGCAAAATTAAAATGCATACAAAAACTAGAAATGAATAAAATTTTGTTACTGTTTAGAAGAAATAAAAAGCTACATACGTCCAATTAACCTTCGTCAGGCGGCATAGGTACAATTGTACCTTTTCTGTTTTTAAATACTAATAAGTCTTCTTGTAGAAGCCGGAGAGAGTTAAAGATTTGTGCGATCTCTACTGTACGTCTGCCGCCTTTTAGCGTTGTAAAATTATGCCGCCGAACAAGGGTTAAAGCTAGTTTTAAGATAAATTGAAATTAATTTGATCGTCTACCGCTCTTATCGCGGAAGATGGTGGAATAGTATTTTAGAGGCCGAAATCGATGGTTACGCAATTGGCGCTTTCAGGTTCGCCAACTGTTGGCAATATGATAAATGATGCTGTACCGGGTTGGATTATTCAAGGACTCAGAGCAGCAAAAATCATAAATAGAATTGCGCTGCTACCAACAGATGCATAATTATTTTCTGACTCTACAGAGAAATAGCAACCATAGCATAGAAAAATCAAATTCCGAATATCCTTTCAACTGCACATTCCATTATGAATGAGTTTGTATGCTCAAAATGGGGTGTGTGGTTACTAAATAGTATTATATGTATAAATAAATAAATCAAATGAAAATGTTCAATATTGAATGCAACTGATAGACTATAATTCATATGGCAATACTGTTGGGCTAAATTTTATTGTTGCCATCGGTGTTTCTTGCCGATACATTTAAGTATCATAATTTTCATGCAGAAGACTATTTAATTAAAAAAATTAATAGGTTATTTTTATTTATAACATTTCATGTTATATGCAATACAATTTTTGCTCTCAAAACAAATTGACGATTTGGCAAGTCAGACGCATTCTGGTTGTATTATTTTGGCAACATATATAATAAGAATGTGATATTGATAGGTAGTGATATCATATTGGCGGACCTGAAAGCGACCAATGTCAAGCTTATCAGATCATAAAGAGAAGTACTTTCCCATAAGTAGGCTGAATTCATGTCACCAAGTAAGTAAAACTTCGTTTTCAAGGATGTAGATATTATTGTTCTTGCAGCTCGTGAATGTGGAGGTTGGCATGCCACATTTTCATAAAATGGTTTGCTTTGATCGTAATGCCAGCAAGTACTTCATATTCCACTTGAAATCTTGCATAAGTGAAATACAGTAAACATAAAGTGTACATCATTGAATTTCTCTGCCCATCGTTTGAAAAAGCCAAACATCGAATTAGCTTTAGCAATGCAGGTATCAATATATCTGTTACAACTACATAGCAAGAAAATGTTGAGTAATATCGATATATTAAACGTTGACAAAAGATTTGCCTATGTTAATCAATGTTAATCAATATGTCATCAATATGTTAATCAATCATTTTTCCTTTTATGTTAAATGTGCTCATTGGAATTTCATTCCCTTAAATATTAAGAGATTGGTGTCGCTGAAATCTTTCAAAATATATTATTTACTTATACTATTTACAATACAGTTAAAATATAATTGCTACAAATATTAATTATCCATTACTATCTATGGTCTTTTGCCATTTATCAGGTAGAGTATGAATGCCTTATTTGCGATAGAAACTTGGTGGTTTCATAGCAAAATAGTAATCAAGCCATTTTTGCACATCTACAACTTTTGTAAACCGCTGGTCTTCCAAATATGATGACATCAATGTGAATAAGTGGTAATCATATTTAGCCAAGTCTGGAGAATACACTGCCTGGATTGATTTTGCTAAGACGAGAGTTGTTATGCAGCAATATCACTGTCCGCCTTCCTTGGCCTGTAAATGGTCTTTTTTAATTCAGAGCATCACTTAATTTGATCAATTGGGCAGGTAACGTTCAGCTGTAACAGTTTGACCAGGTTTCAGGAGCTCGTAGTAAATGACTCCTTTCTAATCCCACCACACACGCAGTAACACTTTCTGGCATTAATATTCATTTTTGCAACTGCTGTTGCTGACTGGCCTGGATCAACTCGTGGTTTTCTGCGTTTAGGATTATCGTACAAAATCCATTATTCATCACCCGTAATGATTTTGTGCAAAAACTTCTTTGTTTTGTACCGAGAAAACAAATTCATGCAGATGACAACTCTTCGGTTTTAGTTTTCTTCGGTCAGTTTATGCGGATCCTTCCATCTGTATTTTGCCCATTGCATGCTATCGAAGTGATATTGTTTTGAGTTTGACACGGATTTTCGTCCAGTAACACTATAAGTGCTTCGCCTTCAAATGGTTTTACCGCACCTGGACATGAATCGTCCTCAAGACGATTACCATTACGAAATTTTGCAAACCAATTGTTTACTGTTCAATAACTCACATAATGTTCACTCAAAATTGGAATTAATCAATTCCATAGCTTGAGCTGGAGCAGCCTTTTTTTCATTTGAAAACAGAATAGAGTGCAAGGAGATAAATGTTGCTTATCGACATCCATCTCTTAAAATTGATGCACACGGAACGACAACTTGTAAATGACTGAAATCTATGTCATAGAACAGTAATGACTAATGCTACAATTTTTACTTTTATACCTAGTTTAATTTTAATTAATATTATTATTATTTTCATTTGATTTTTTAATTAGTCTATATGTATTCGCTTCTTGTAGTACCCCCGGGGAATTTGTTGAAAATGTCTGGGGTAAGGGTAGAAGTACTTTGAGTTGGCTAGTTCTCCATTCAATCAACACATTCAGGCACCCAAAAGAGGTACTAGAAAAATACGAACGGTTGTGGAGGACATCGAACATTTAGTTCTGAAGTGTTCTGCCTTGGAAATAATGGAAATAAACGTATATGTATAAGAATGTGTACGAATTTATGATAATGAATGAGATAGAAGTTTGAATAGGATCGATGTGTGAAAGGAGATTCAAAGCAAAATAATTGTAATAATTAGCCGGTTTCAAATAAAATTTGCGGCTCCGTAACTCGAGTCTCGACTACTTTTCGAAATTACATAACTTTGATGTATGAAAGTTTGAAATTATATATTTATTGGTATTGACATATACTAATGCTGATCCACTCAAAGCAAATACAGTTTATAATTCACGACAATCAACTTTGATATAAATAGATCTCTTCTTGCAAATGTTATATATCGACCATCACGCTTACCTTTCGTCACCGGAATAATTTTCTGTTTATTCTCCCCTAATTCTCATTTTGCCGTACATTACAAAAGTATATTAAGCGTATGCAAAACTGAAATTCGTTGTTGACTTGTTGATTTATTTAAATGTGTAAGGAATAGTCGTTTATTTGGGTTATTTTGTAATCCTACTCCCGCTTCAACGGTTGTAGTCGTATATTAGAAAATACATTCGGAATTTTCGGCTGTCCTTTTTATAGACAAAATCGCAATTCTAACGCAAAAAGTAAATCAAATAAATTTAAAATACAAAATTTTTTTCTGCGTAACTTGTTGAAAAATTTATCATAATAATTTAACGTTTTTTGTGCCACTCCATGGTTTTGGAATACAAGTACAGTACCACGTTTTATAGCTTTCCATTTTACAAAACTGCGAGAATCCTGATGTATCTAGATGGATTTTTTAGATTTTGGTTGGTTCTGCAGTTGATAAAAATAATTTTTATTTATTATTATTATTTTTTTTTTTTGAATAAATGTTTATGAATGATTTGGATGTAATCTAGTATTTTATAACTCTGGCGTTTGTATTGTTCCATTTTTATTAATATTTTGTTTTATATTCTGCTACTGTGAATATGAATGATAGAGGGATTTGCAGTAATTTTAACTTTGTCAAAATGATATATGTAGCTAAGATTAAAAATAGAATGTATCTCTGGTTTTGATGTAGAATATATGTTAATTCTGTTATGTAAACAATTCTTATATTTTTTATTGAATTACATATATGCTTTTCTTTCGTAATACTTGAGGGATACATTGCCATGTGTTATCATATGTATATAATTGTATTGTGTGGTTATTATTTTAAATAAACGACTATGTCACCTCATCATCTCAGTAAAACGTTTTTACAATGGCATTCCAAGTAGAAGGGAATAATGGACTGGAATAATGAAAGCAAAGATAAACGGCGACGATACTCATCATTGGCTATCCTGGAACTAACAGCGGCGTTAATTATCATGCAAGTGATTTACAATTGCAATACACATACATTCAATGTGCTTTCACACCGTACTGGAAGGTAATCAATGTACTCATCGATGATGGCGTTTCCATGAATCTTCCAATGAAGTCTCACATGAACTTTCTTCTTTGTCTGGGACCAAAGCCAATTATATATTTAATGAAGTTTTATGTAATCTAACGAATAATGTTTAAAGGAAATTTACCTCATAACGCATCGATGAATTCATTAATGTTATTTTTAAAGAAGTCATTAAGGTAGCTTGAATCCGGTAATTTCTTCGTTGCTTTCTTCTTTATCTATAAAATAAATAAATTGTATAGATAACGGGGAAAGAAACGAAGAAGTTACCCGATACAAGCTACTCTAGTATGAATATGCACAATTGGATTAACATGTTTTTATATTTAAAATAATACACATAACATGTAGTACACTCTTTTAGTCAGTTTTATAGGAGCAGGTATACATATTGAGACATACTAAATATTAAATTATTTTGCTGTTGTTAACATAACACTTACTTTGAATTGCGCAATATTGTCAACTTTATATTGTGCCAATTGTAATTTTAAGTGGCCCCACAAGAATTAATCGCACCGTGCTAAGTCGGGTGATGAAGGTGTCCTTAAATAGGGAAGAATAAATGATACGTTATTTTGTTGAAGAAATGCAAGGGTTGTTTTTGCCGTGTGTGATAGAGCTGAGTCCTGGGCTCCTATTCTTGAAATCGATGAAAACTTCCGCATTCGAATAAAGCGATACTTATAATTTGATACTTTAATCGTTTTATTAAATTTGTCTGCAGGTTTTCTATTATTTATTTCCCTACTAAGGGAATAATTCCGCATCGATTTACCCAGTCGCAATTTTTCCCTTAGGCTGTGGGCCAATTCTAAAGTAAATATACGGTAAAAGCCGTTTTTAACAGTGTATGCGGTAAATTGAAATACTGTACTAAAAAGCAGGATAAAGCGAAGACACAAAAAGTAAATAGTAGTAGTTTTTGTTTTTGCTAAACAAATCATGAAAATATGGCGGCTATGTTTCTAGACATAATTTTATTTATATTCCCTAGCGTTTCCCATGAAATAAAAATGCGCTTGTAGATTTATGAACACAGTTTTATTTGTTAAAATTTTTATTTATTTTTTCAATAAGTTTATTTTGTATATTAGGCAACAAATTTGAGCAAATATACAATTTTAATGTATTCATATAAACAATACGAATAATTGGAACAAAAACAATACAATTTATGACATTAGTTCGTGTACCTACATACCAATTTTTGTATATTCCTAGAAACCATGTATCCCTTTAAGCCGCATTTACCTAATTTTATTTACAAGAGAATTGGTACGATTTGAAAAGTAATTTGTACTAAAATTTCAATTTACTGTACTAACCGATTTACCTGAGAATTGGCCCATAGCCTTAGTAGGGAAATCAATAATAGGAAACTTGCAGACAAATTTAAAAAAACGGTTAAAGTAGCCGGCACAAAATTCGAAAACCTTCTATTTTGCTTTTCTTCTATGAGGATATTTTTACTATGAATACTCGATGCATTTTTTATTGGTTCTCATCTGAATGCATTGCAATTATTTGCAAAGGGAAATTTTTGCCTTGGGCGACTGTGTTAGTTATTTCTTATTCTAGTGGTAGTAAAAAATGTTGACATTTAAAAGCAAAAAAATTTTCATTTTTAAATCCGTGTTTCTAAAAAAATCAAACAATATCCCCGGTAACAATTATACCCGGTGACTGGAGGAAAACCGCTGAAGTTTTGCCTCAGATTTCTAAACAAGGCAGCTATAATGCTAGTTTCGCTGCGACAGAAGTACGAAACACTTTGGCAGAACATTTTATGACCGATGGGTCAGTACCATGGCAGTGGAATTGTGTTTAGAAAAAATAAATATAGTAGAAGATTTAATTATGAATTTGTTTTATTTTCAATAATTTCGTTCATATACGATACAAAATATAATTGGGCAGCATATTTTTCTTTGAGGTTTAATTCTCTTAAAAATAAAGTGACTTGGTTGCCAAATAGCTGATCCACGTCAACTGGTGGTGTTGGATTCAGTGCTACTTTATTTGTGTTGGCTACAAGTTGATTTAGCGGCTCCAAGAAATCTGCAGCCGATGCTGTTGATTTAGAGGAAGGAGAGCGGATTCTTGTTCGCTTTCCTGGAGGAAACATACAGTTTCATCATCTAAAAAACAAAATATGGTTTATGAGTACGATATTAATATTTCCTCCCACAAATGATTTATTATTGATGGTGTGCGGCTTCGTATAGGTAGCGTATAATCGAAAATTGGGGGGCGGTCGAATATTACATCTACCATATCCGCCTCAAGCGCAAACCGGCTTGTCCCTTCCAACTTTTTTGAAACATTTTATATGCCACTATATGCTTTTTTATTGGATGGCACATTTTTTGAAATTATTTCATCATCCATGAAACCCTCCGCCAAAACCTCCACCTCTTCATATTCCGAGTCCAATTCGATATAATTCATTTTCCCACCTCTAAATAAGATATTAATTTTAATTTCTTAAAAATATATTGTTAAAAAATGTATTCATCAATAATACATTTTAAATACAAAAATAAATCAAGTATTTAAATAATATATTTTTCTATGTAAATTTGACTTAATTTTGTAGACATTTTTAATAAATGAAAACAAATGATTTTGTCATGAACACAAAAAATGGCTGTGAATTTTTCTGTGTTTTATGCAGGGTTGAAAATTTTCTTATATAAAATAAGGGAAATTTTCCACTTTTTGAGCAAATGCAAACTTTCGATTGCAAATCGCTTTGTAATTGTTTTATGTGTGTGTGTATAAAAATTTATATACCGATACGGAATTTTTTTGAATGTGTACTATAAAAATGAGAAATTTAAAATCGATTGCAATTAATTGCAAAGCAAGCCCAGATGAGAACACACAGTGAAACAAGCAAGCTATAAATTAAATTAAAATTTTTGAAATAAATATCGAGTGGCTTTGAAATAAGAGAAGAATAGAAGGAAAGATAAATAGAAGATTTACAAGGAATCGACACCAATATAAATAATTTTAAAACAAATTGTATTCCGAATGCGGCTATTTCCCCCGAGATGAAGAATATGGGGACCCTGGTTGAATATTCAGCTACCAGCTGAGTACAAGCGCTTCGAACCTTTGAGAAGTGGTTTTAACTAGTTGCTAATGTAGTAATCTGCATTTATCTTAGCGCCTGGTTAAACGAAAATGGGTACTATTGTGTCTTGAATATTTCTAAGAACACCATGGAGCCTTTCGAATGAGACGTTTTTGGGAAGGGAACTAATTCCGCTTTACTCCAACCTTTTTTACAAAATGTTATGCCACATGTTTCTGCGTCGGAGGATTAGGTTTGGTTACCATTTTTCAAAAATTTGACGTTTTGACAAGGATGATTTTCGTCCAGTATTTTTAATAGGTTTATTTATTTATTCTACCATACAGCATTTCTATGCAATTGGTTATTTACAAAAATATATAAAAATACAGAAAATAAAATAGGGCATATAAATTAAAAATTAAAGTTATAACAAAATGAAAACAAAAAATGACACTAAAATTAAACCATTATCAACAATTAATAATTATAAATTACAATTTCTAATTATATTAATTTATTTTGTAAGATAAGCAGGAACAACAGTGGCAGCATCAAGTCAAAACTCCAGAGTAGCGAGTGGCTTTGAAATAAGAGAAGAATAGAAGGAAAGATAAATAGAACAAAATAATTATGATTAATCGCAAAATTAAATTTTATTTTTTAATTTGATAACTGTAAAAACAAAAAAAAACCTGGTTTCCTGATTATCATCATTAAAATCATCATGAATTCATGAGTATCACCGAAAGGCTCATCATATATTTCCTGTATATTTTGTGCTACATAAAATTTTTATATTATTATTAATTTCATGAAACTCATCAAAAGAATCATCACATGAGTATCATCATAATGTTTAAGTTTTTATTATTTTATAAAAACATAATGAAACAGTTAGCAATACTTTCGCAGTCTATGCGTTTGGTAGGTTTATTCTAAAACAGTATTTGTGAACTGGTGAACTTATGTTATCAGTGTAAATAGTTACAAACAAAATTTTGGGTTCAATCACTTAACTTTAAAACAACCGATTGTTTCGTTTCTTTGAAAACAACTGGATTCACCATTAGAACAGAAATAATAGTCACTTCCACTAATGAATTTTATGAATTTATTCATGAGTTTATACAGCAGAAGAAGCAGGAAAATTATTACAACATACCTTCTAATCCAGAATGTCATAGAGACCATCCCTTATGTTGTCATCATTTACTTTACTTACACAAAATTCGGACACATATAATCAAACGAAATCTGAAGGTTTTTCAATACTACTTCAAAAATCTAAGTAATTCGTATGGTTGCGAGAGTTTTTGCGTTGCTATGTTTGAGACCCAATGAAATTTGTTGTTGTTCATTTATAATGCTTCCATATGCGCTTTTCCTTTACCAAAATTATTGTTAATGAATAAATAAATAAACATTTTACGGTAGAGAAATAAGTTTGCGTGTGAGTCTAGTTATTTTTCCCTACCGGAAAATGTTTATCGGGTCTCAAACACAGTAACACAAAACTCTCATAAACATACGAATTACACGGATTTTTGATTTATTATTGAAAAATCTTCAAATATTATTTGATTGTATGTGTTCGAATTTTTTGTTAGTCAAGCAATTGATGACAACATAAGTAACCTTCCCGATGGAATTCTGGTCAAAATGTACGTTGAATTATTTTTCTCTCCATGAGAAATTAAAATTATGTATTGGGCGTTCCACTGAATAAACTAATGAACTTGTTCATAAAAGTCATTAGTAGACAGGATATTATTACTTTTCTATGGTTAAATCCAGTTGCACTTAGAGAAATCATTTAATTTTTTAAACTTGTATAAACATTTCATTCTAGTAAAATTTTTAGAAATGATTAAACACGCAGTTTTCTTTCTTTTTCTTTAGTTTAACTATGGGATGTTATTTTAATAATACGAAAATACAATAAAACTAATTCAATATGTATACCTAGACTGAGAGTGACTTACAAAAACAGTTAAAACATAAAACATTAATTATAAATCATAAAGAACCATTTAAAATGCCCATAAATAGATTATAGCACACTACTTACATGAATTTCCGTAAGAACTGCCTTATTGCTATCTCAATGACTTCTTTACAAAAATCGACGATGAATTCATCTATGCGTTATACAGCAAATTCCTTATGAACATCATTCGTTAAGTCACGTAAAACTTCATTAAATATATAAATGACTTCAGTCCCGGGAACAGAATAAAGTTCATTTGAGACTACATTGAATCAGTAATGATGAACTCATCGATGAGTTCATCGATTCTCTTCCAGTAGGGTTATAAGTGGGCGTTGATGTGGGTGTGCGTGTAGAAGATAATGTGATTTTATAATTATATCAAACACCTTGTTTATTTTCAAATTTTTAAATTCATAAATTGATTATTACAGAAGACAACAAATAGCAGACATTAACTCGTTAATTTCAACGATCGGAAATTCAATACCAATTTTAGCTAAGGTGGTATACATCTACAATATCTCATCCCGAAGATAGTGATATCAACGATCTGTGTTTGGTTCTGAGGCCGTACTGGAGTAAACCAATTCATTTGTACGCAAAAAAAACTTATAGTGAAACGTACAAAATAGCTTTGATAAAATGCTTAAGAACAAATTGCTTTTGTTAACATAATCTTTGTCAAATTTGCTTCCAGTTTTTAAAATTTTAAGACCTATGTAATGTTTACTAAACGCACATAAGTTGTGCAACATTTTCGTTAAATTTCTTAATCGAAAAGACGACAAAAAATGACAGAGAACATTCGGTTTTCTAAAATTAATTACATAGATTAAGGTTTTTTTTTGTAAATAGCATGTAAGGCAAAAGGTACGGTTTACAAAAATATTGTAAATGTATATTTGGTTAGTTCTACGCATAGATTAAATATTGAATAAGAGCAAAAAGAAAAATTGGAGGCAGATAAGTATTAAAACGTGTTCTTTAAAACTCACCATTACTTCCGTAAATTTTCTAATTATAAAATTGCAGTTGCTCGATCTCAATTGGCCTTTTCTGAACTCAATGGAGATTCATTTTCGGGGTAGCATCCTTAGCATTTTGTTAAAGAGCCGCTCAAAATTTCGGAAAAATGATCAGGAAAAATTTTGTCACTCAGATAATTAATCAAAAATTCCAATATGTGCACTTGTTGTTGGATGGCACAAACTTCACCAAATCCTTTATAACCTGCACAACTAAACAAAAAGGATACATTTTTTACATCCCGTCGTTTTCGTAGTAAGTTATCTTAAGGTTAATAATCTAAACTTTTTAAGAAATATCAACAATTGATATGAATCCTAATAATAAAAAAAAAATGTTTCGGTATGACCCACTTGAAGTTTATACTTAATTAATCCTAAACCAACAAAAACAAAAATTAATGAGAGTGTTTTGGTTTAAAGCAGTCATTTAGGCGAAGGCGGAACGCAACAAATATTTCTCTTGAAATAAAATTTTAAATATTTATTTATTTATTAAATTCAGAGTTTTAAATTAAAAACAATAATATTTACATATAGATATAGACGTTTATGAAAGTCTAAAATCAAATGAAAAATTATCAATATAACTCTAAATTAAATTATATTAATTTAAATATGCTGAAATATTTTCCGAATCATAAAATTTTGAACGATCAAAAAACATGTCAGTCTAATATATTAGTAGACTCATATGTATGCTTAACAAGTAACAACCCACAAGTAACAACCCACAAGTAACAACCCGATTAAAATTCTAGTGGGGATTGCATATCTAAAACGGCATTCAAATAAGAATGGAATTTCTTAGTAAATTTGATTCTAAGAAAATTCATTTCTCAAGATTTTCACCAATCGGCAAACTTGCCACTATAATATTTTGGTAGACTTATATGTGAACTACATTTGGACCAACCCGATTAAAATTCTCATGGGGCTTGCATATCTAAAACGGCATTCAAATAAGAATGGAATTTCTTAGTAAATTTGATTTCAAGAAAATTCATATCTTAAGATTTCGTTCTTCAATTGAATGCCATTTTAGATACGCAAGCACCATTTGAATTTTAATCGGGTTGACACAAGTAGAGTGCACATATAGGTCTACCAAAGTATTATAGTGGCAAGTTTGCCGATCGGTGAAAATTTTGAGATATGATGTTTCTTAAAATCAAATTCACAACAAAAAATCCGTTCTTTAATTGAATGTCGTTTTAGATATGCGAGCCCCATTACAATTTTCTTGGGGTTGGCAATAGTGGAGTGCACATATAGGTCTACCAAGTTGTTATTGTGGCGAGTTTGGCGACCTTTTAAAATTTTGATATATGAAATTATTAAGAATCAAGATTTCTTGGAAATGCCAGGTTTCACAAGAACGATCTTTAGTTATTTCTAGCGTTACATAATTTCTTCACAATTTTGTTGCTATTAAATAATGAATTTTAATCAAATTGAACCTAAATAAACATTGTGAATTTAAATTATTTGTATATGTAACAATTTTGTAAATCCGCCTAAATGTTCGCAAATCACTAATGCATCTTTACATTTTGCTTTATTTTGAATTATAGTATAAACTTCATACTTCTCAGTAGAAGTGTGAAGTTTTTCCTAAAATAATATTAACCGCAATTTTTACAATTTAGGATTAATTTAGGATAAACTTCATTGGCATTCGGTATGACTCAATTTGTGACGTTTAGTCAATTTTAACTGGCGTGTTATTCTCGAAAATAAAATATTTTTGATGCAAAATTTTGAAACAAAAAATTCAAATATTTCATAATAATAAAGGTCGAGGTACCTCTTCTAATCAAAAGTTGTTTCTGGAAGGCAATCCCTGAGCTGCTGTTCATTTGAAAAAACCGATTAAAACAAAAAAAATTAAACCAATTTTATTTATAAAATTTCGTTCTAAATAGACCATCAGAAATTAGTCGACCAAAAAATCTGATTTCATGCTCAGCTGAAAAAAATCAGCTTATTCAGCCCCTTTAATTCTACGTACTGATATTTTTGGTATGATATGGGCTGAATGTCGAAGGGCCGAATGTCGAGGGGCTGAATTTCAAAGGGCCGAATGTGTCGAAGGGCCGAGTGTGTCGAAGGGCCGAATGTCGAAGGGCCGAATGTCGGAGGGCCGAATGTGTCGTATGGGTCGAAGGGCCGAGTTTTTTTTGATTTTGTTTTGATTTTTTTTTGTTTTGTTTTTAGAAATATTTTTTTTTTATTTAATTTAATTATTTTATTTAATTATTTTTTTTATTTTTTGTACCATTTACCTATTATCAGAAGGCTGACACATAGGGTCGAATGTCTCTGGTGGCGCATGACAAAATTATCCTTCACCAAACTGTATTGCTGACTGGATACGTGGTATTTCATAAACATCCAAAGATGGAAAATAGTAAAATACATAAATTCATAAGAAATCCATTTATATTTAATAAAAAAAAAATTACAAAATATATCATAAAGCAACAAATTCAAAAAATTATATTTCTAAAAACAAAAAAAAATCGGCCCGTCGACCCATTCGGCCCTTCCACATTCGGCCCTTTGACACATTCGGCCCTTCGACACATTCGGCCCTTTGACATTCGGCCCTTCGACATTCGGCCCTTCGACATTCGTCCTTTTGCACCTATTCCATATTTTTTATTAAATAGTGAGGGCTCTGCATGGCGAAAGCGTACTTTCTCCTTGAGAAAGGCCCATCTTTTGTCCATGAAAATGAAAAAAATTGAATCGCTGGAAATAATATAACAGGAGTATAAATAAAATACCAAAGTCATGTCTAATGTCAATTCAATGTTAGATATTGATTTTGAAAAAAATATTTTAAAAGTTTATTTTCAATAAGGATTCTTTAATTTAACATTTGATTGAACGGTTTACTTTCAATAATAAATTCATCATTATTTAATCATAATAATTGGTATTTTATACTAGGAATTGTTGAGACGTGTATATAATAAGGGATGTTATAAATATTCCAAGTAATTTGTTCAAAATATTTATTAATTTCTCATAGAATATTGTTATTTCCAAGACACCTTTATACCCAAATGTGATTTGTAATCCCAGATAAACATAATTGAATTATTTTTATACAATTTTCCTTTATTTATCATAAAGTTCTAATTAATCATTCATACATAAATTATATCAGGTTCTAAATAAACTACAGCAACAAAAAGTGTGTTTTTCGTTCTTCATCTGTTCTGAGCTGAATCAAATGTAAATGTAGCTAGCGGAATGTAATAAAAAATCGGATACCTACATATATGGTGATATTTGAAAATTCTTTTGTAATAGTAACAGAAACGCAAGAAAAATCAGAATGTGTAAAATACAATTTGCAGGTTTTCCTATTGTTTTTGTTTATTTTTCCCTTTACACTCTCGTAACAATTTTTTTGTTCTGCGTTCGTTTCGGGTATCTAGCTGAATACACACTCCAGATATAAATATTACCAATATCATCGGCATTTTGTTTTTCTTTTGTATGCGCCACATAAAATAGCATCAAAAACTGTATGTAGCCACATACCACCGTATATCCAACACTCTTATCGTTTGTGCAAAAATAAAAATTATACATATAACAAATCCTACTTGAGGGATTTTTGTATCTTTTTCAAAAGCTCGTAGAGAGTAAACGAAAAATAAAAATCATTCGAAAAATTGATAAGCGTTTTTCTTGGAACGAAAAATTGCTTTATAGCTATTGTTTATTTATTTATTTAAGTTCGATGGTATAACAAGCATACACACTAAAGACATATAAAATGGCAAAATCGGATGAATTATAAAGTTTTCTAATCGTGATATTGTTCAATTATTGTTTGTATTGATATTGTGGTACCTTTGTTGGTATATGTATCGTACTTCACTTGGGGTTATGTTTTAACTTCCAACCGCGAAGTAATTAAAGTCAAACAATTACGAAACTTTGAAATTAAGTTTATGATTGATATGGAGGTTTTAACTTTACCAGAACATTTGCGATATATTTTTTGATCTCGTGATGTCTGAGTTTTCTTTTCCTAAGAATATACTATCAAGATATACAACGCATGTTAATGCAAGGCCACTATGTGATTGAATAAAAAGTTGCGGTCCTATGCCAAAAAGAGTGACAAGTTTACACAAATTTGTTCGGTTCTAACGTTTTAGAACGGTTGCTAAATTGCAACAACACTGAAGGGTACAGTTCCAGAAAATTAAGCAAACGTCGACTTCGTACGAGACCAACTTGCTGATTAATTGCAATAATTAATTGTATTTACTCGACTATTTGCAAAAAAAATTCAGCGACAAAATTAAAGAAACTACGGATGCGACTCGAGCAGCATTAACAATCAATTTATTAACTAAAAACACCTAATTCTACAAACCTTTATCCGGACAATTGTTAGCTCTCCACAATACAACGGTCTATAGTGGTACTCTGTAACAAGCGTTTGCAACTAAGACGACTGTAAAGTAACTAGAGCAGGTACTGTAAAAGACCAACATTTTGTAAAATTAAATATAATAAATGAACATAAAATTTTAATTAATCAAATTATAAATTGCATTCGTACTATTCATAAATGTTAAATTACACATGCATTATTGTACATATATTATCAAATTAGAGTAAGCAATTAAAAACACACTCATTTTTATGTACCGTCGTTAGATACAAAAATAATATAAAGTAACTCAGTCGAGTTAAGTTTGGGGTAAAGAAAAGTTTTTAATTTAAAAGTTGTACAAGTTGCCTTATAGCCGCATGATACTCGCTTTTTTCAAGTGCAATAAAAGTGCTACAATACTATTAAGGTAGACAGAGAACAATTCTGTAGACAACTCTATGTTTAAATATTTTGACTTTTGTTTCTAAATAAACAAATAATTATATTCATTACATTTTACATGTTAATTTGTGTGTGAAGTTTATAAAACAAAATATGTCAAAAAGAAAATTTTCCTGGAAGGATGACCATACTTTTAACATAATAGAAAAAGTGAAGCAGACGGAATACCTCTGGAATCATCGTCATATTTGTTACAAAAATAAATCTAAAAAGCAATTATTTTGGTCAAAAATGGCAGAAGAACTAAACTCTACATTTCCATTCGATGGAGGTTTTACATATAGTAAGTTTCAAATCGATAGAGTTTCAACTTTGGTCCTCTATATATCAGTATAAATTTAATTATTTCTCATATAGATGATGTACTTAAAAAGTAGAACAATACTAAAACTTATTTCGATTCTGAATCCCAAAAGCATTTGAACCTGTTAAAAGTGGGGCATCTATACAGATGATGTAGACAACTCTGAGCATTCCAATTGGCGGTTCTATGAAAAATTATTGTTTTTTAAAGAAACATGTGAAATTATGCCGTCTATTTAATTATAACAAAGATAAACTAAAAAATATTAAAAGTAAAAAATTACAAACAAAATGTTAGTAATTTTTTACTTTTAATTTTTTAACGTTATGTAGTTTCATTAATTTTTCATTTAGTTTTAGGAGTTGTTGCGCTCTCCGGTGTACGAACCAAATCACCATATGGATGAAACAAATTCTGCGTGGTCTGGAATAGATTTTTTGGAAAGTGAAGATAAGGAGACTGAAGCCTATATAAAGTCGATTACTTCAAAATTACCATCCAATGATATACCCGACCTTCCAGGAACAAGCCAGTCTGAAATACTTATTTGGCCTCACCTTCCGTAGATCTAATACACACTGCAAGCCACTCAAGTACAAGTAACAGTTTCCACGTTTTTATTAGTGAGATAAAATAAATAAAAATTAGCAAAATAATTTGAACACATGTTTTATTCATTCGAAACATAAAAAATAGCAATTACTTAAACTTAAATAATTCAATTTAAATTGAGTTCTTGGGGTAAAATGTTGCAAGATACTCCTCGAACAGTTTCCTTATAGTAGCGCTTTATTCTTTGGTGTACCAACTATTCTATTATTGAGGAAATCAAAGTGTCGGTTATTTACTTCATCGATACGGAATAGGTACAAAGGGCCGAATGTCGTGGGCCGAATGTCGAAGGGCCGAATGTCGAAGGGCCAAATGTGTCGAAGGGCCGAATGTGTCGAAGGGCCGAATGTCGAAGGGCCAAATGTCAAAGGGCCGAATGTGTCGAAGGGCCGAATGTGTCGAAGGGCCGAATGGGTCGAAGGGCCGATTTTTTTTTTGTTTTTAGAAATATAATTTTTTAAATTTGTTGTTTTATAACAAAATAAAATATTTTAAGAATATTAGAATTTTTTTTTATTTTTCATATTTTTTTTTATAGAATATTTTGTATTTTTTTTTTATTAAACAAAAGTGAATTTCTTACGAATTTATATATTTTAATATTTTTCATCTTTGAATATTTATGAAATTCCACGTATCCGGTCAGCGATACGTTTTGGTGAAGGAAAATTTTATCATGCGCCACCAGAGACATTCGGCCCTATTTGTCAGCCTTCTGATAATAGGTATTTGATACAAAAAATAAAAAAATAATTAAATTAAATAAAAAAATTAAAAAAATATATTTCTAAAAACAAAAAAAAAAAATCAAAAAAAAATCGGCCCTTCGACACATTCGGCCCTTCGACCCATTCGGCCCTTCGACCCATTCGGCCCTTCGACATTCGGCCCTTCGACATATTCGGCCCTTCGACACATTCGGCCCTTCGACATTCGGCCCTTCGACATTCGGCCCTTCGACACATTCGGCCCTTTGAAATTCGGCCCTTCGACATTCGGCGCTTCGACATTCAGCCCCTCGACATTCGGCCCTTCGTCATTGATCTTCGATATGATGTTTTCATGCATCTACTTGTATGCTCGTGTTCAATTAACTCCTTATAAAACTTTTTATCAGCTGCGTCAGACTCCAAAAATCGAGGTTCGTCGGTCGAATAAAATGTATGCGTCAGTCTATTGAAAGTTTTCATCGATTCAATTACATCCGTTGAGATAAATGGACTAATTACTTACTACTAAATCTCCGTATTTTAATTTTATTTTGGATTTAGCAAAAAATGGAATTAAACATCACAGTTATGTCAATAGAAGTGCAATTTTAATGAATTGCTTTCCAAATTCTATCTCAAACACAAATTCAAAATTGCATTTATCATCTGTTTGCAATGTACTTGAATTAGTTAGTCATTTACAAATTGCAACATTATGTGTGAATTACGTTTGTTCTGACAGTTGTAATGCCATTACAAAGGAAATCAGGTATCTGAATATTGACCATTTGGGATTCTCTGATACTGCGTTTTAATTCATAGAGAATAGAGTTAACTTTCCTCACGGTAAATGTGAAACCTGTAACAAGCGCATCAAAGAAAAAAAATTAATTTCACCTTGGGGTATTGTAATTGTTGATGTCGAACCTCTAAATAGCGCAACTATTTATAAAGTCAAACTATCAGAAATTCAACCAATTCTAAATATTTTAGATGAGACCATTTATTTGAAAGGGATAATAAATTACTATCCACTTGCTGGTGGCATTGGGCATTACATATCTATTATAAAAAGACCAAACGGACAGTGGGAATCACATGACGATTTGACCAATTCTATTTCCCTAATTAAACCTGACCGCGTAGTAAACCCATCGTTTCTGATCTACACAAGAAACTAAAATAATCTGCTATGTTTAGTCCACTTCTCAAATTCCAAACCATATCCGAATATTATTAATTTTGCATCAATGGCTAATCAGTGACTTATCAATAAATTATATCTGAAATAAGAGCGACCAAATGGCACAGTGGCTAAAGCTTTGGCGTTTTGAACGAGAGGTACCTGATTCGAATCCGGATAGGGGCATAAAGCAAAAGGAAATTTTCATCAACAGATTCCGGTCTGTGTTAAAAAGACACCAACTACGACCAAAGGGCGTGCAAAAGGCCGACTCATCTTCCATGTCTAGTACTATAGGCTGGCATGGAGCTATGCAATACGCAAATTGTAACTTAAACTCTGTCCTATAACCGTACGTCTTCGATTTGGAATAACTGCAAATATGAGAAAATGAGAAGTTTGCTCGAAAAAACGTCCTTAGCCAATCTGCATCGGAACGAAATATGCATCGCTTGATAGATTAAACCCGAAGGAGTTATTCCTATATGGTTTTATTGTGGTGCAATCTCCACGATGTCTTGTTATTGTGAGTATAAACGAGATTCACTCAAAAATCATAAGAATCCAATGAGAAGTTTGCTCGAAAAAACATCATGAGCCAATCTACATCGGAACGAAATATGCCTTGCTTGATAGGTTAAACCCGAAGGAGTTAGTCCTATATGGTTTCATGGTGGTGCAATCTCCAAGATGTCTTGTTATTGTGAGTATAAACGAGATTCACTCGAAAATCATAAGAAGCCAACGAGGAGTTTGCTCAAAAAAACATCCTGAGCCAATCTACATCGGAACGAAATATGCCTCGCTTGATAGGTTAAGCCCGAAGGAGTTATTCCTATATGGTTTCATTGTGGTGCAATCTCCTCGATGTCTTATTATTGTGAGTATAAACGAGATTCACTCACAAATCATAAGAAGCCAATGAGAAGTTTGCTCGAAAAAACATCCTGAGCCAATCTACATCGGGACGAAATATGCCTTGCTTGATAGGTTAAACCCAAAGAAGTTAGTCCTATATGGTTTCATTGTGGTGCAATCTGGACGATGTCTTGTTATTGTGAGTATAAACGAGATTCACTCAAAAATCATAAGAAGCCAATAAGAGTTTTGGTCGTTTTCGTAAGTCTGGTCTATATGAGGTATCATTGTTTGCTAGAATTTTGGTATTATTTTTGAGTTGATTTTTAACGACTTCAGCTAACAATAGAGTAGTACTTTCAATAACGAATCGTAGTATGTTATGTAAATACTTTGTGCCGTTTAGTTTTTTATTTGTATGTATTTTATTTTATATTTTAATTTCTATTAATTCGAAACTCTCATTTTGTATATTTAAAAAACTATAGATTATTAAAATATAAGATTGAACAATATTGCCATATACAACATTCATAAATCTAATAAGAAAAAAACATGGCGTCCTATTTGTCTCTTTCTAACATTGAATGTTTGTCTCGCTCTACTTTTTACTTAACAGTGTAAAAACTAACACATAATTAGTTTTCAAGAATTCTTATTGGATTCGTATACGTATTGTTGTTATTTTTTTGTTAAAAACTTCACACTGACAGAGAATAACACTGGAAAACGGTTGGCGAGAATTTCAAATGCATTTTCTACCAATCGACGATTGCTTGATAACATATAATTAAACCGTATTTAATTCGATATTAAATTTATATGAGAATACGGTTTCATCATATAGTGACTTAGCGGATAAGCGTCGACTGCCACAAAAACATATGGTGAAGGTGTTTGTGTTGCTGGCAAGTTACTTGGCATTGATAGTGGTAATAAATTTTTTTCGATATCTCGTCTTAAATCTGACCAGATCTATATTCCTGCGTCCCTAATACGTCCATTGATCCCAACATCAACAAAAATAAATTTATAGTTGACATGTGATATGGCCATTAAAACAAAGGAATTGGTGCTTTTATAGCAAAAATAGTTCGAGCCAGAATTTTCCATTGTCTTTATCTTGCAATGCTTACCTGCAAAATGTAAATAATATGTTATACCGTAATATATTTCAATTTATCTCTTACCATCAATTGCTCCTAGAGAATTAAGGAAGCAACACAAATGGTAACAATCATTTGCAATCGTTATCCAATCGGATACACCTGTGGAAATTTTAAATTCTCCTCGTTTAATACTTCATAAAAAACAGAAATGGTTTTTTCAAAATTCTGGAAATCGTTGATTGCTGAATCCTAAATAGCAATTGTAACGAAGTTTGAGTTTCAGCTAGAATCAAAATAGAAAAATAGTAAAACACAAAAGTTTGCATTAAAATTTTATACGACTAACCTGTAGCCAAGTATCTTAAAGTTAATTGTAAAGGTTCAGCCGGAGGGATACAATTTCGGAAATTAGTATCTAATTTCTGCATCATATAGGGTTGCACCTTCCCTAATATTTTTTTGGAATTGCACTGGTGTGATCCGCAAAATTTTCCGATACAATTTTTTAACTTTTGCTTCTATTTCTTTGCACAATTTCTGTGTAAATCTTTCCTTTTTGCGATGAAGTAGCCATTTGGATGCATATTTTTTTTTCTTCTTATTTTTGCATTTTCTTCTTAATAAACAAGAAACCGCGCACAATAAATTCGCATTAGTTGCCGCAATTACTTATAACGTCATTTTATATTTATATTTATGCACAAAATATTTTTTGCAGGGCATCAACCACAATATTTCTTAAAATGTCAGAAAAATAATACCTAATGACAAAAAAAAATCAAATTCAATTCTTTTTTGCCATGTTTGCTTAGTTAACCGCTAGAAAAATTGAGCTATCACTATATTTTGACGTTTCTTTATTTGTTTTTATTTCTGACCATTTAAATCATCATCGTTTTGTTAATTGGATGCTTGAACAAAATGAAAGTTTTTCATCGAAAATCATCTTTAGTGACGAAGCTCATTTTAGTCTTAATGGGTACGTCAATAAGCAAAATTGTCGAACATGGGGGGGTGTGGTACTATTTGGTGTGGTTTATGGGCTGGTGGTATCATTGGGCCGCATTTCTTTGAAAACAAACACCAAATGACGATTACAGTGAACGCAACATGTAGACTTATCGCAACATGTTGCCTGGTTTTTTGGTCCAAATTGTATGAATTGCGTGTCAGCGCCCTTTAGTTTCAACAAGACGGATTGATATGCCACGCAAGACGTGTAACAATCCATTTATTGCCAGCAATATTTGCTGATCGCATAATTTCAAGAAATTGTAAAGTTCCTTGGCCACCACGAAGCCCGGATTTAACACTACTTGATTTTTTGGGGGGTTATTTTAAAGATAAGGTGTATGCTAATCATCATTGAAATTGAGGTCATTGATCTAACCGCTTTTATTGGGAATTCATCAAAAATTTTGATGTTCTTTTTACAGGCCTGTAAAAAGAAGCATTGGTGGGCATATGAACGATATTTTTTCATATACATAAATGGCATAGAACTACCTATCCTCATCAATAAAACATTTTCACTTTTCATCCCAAAATGTTATTTTCAAATGAAAAAGGACTAACGGATGGCCGAGAAGGCTTCACACGCTGCACGAATGTGGTCTGATGGTATTTTGTCCCATTCTCGACAAAGAGCAATCTTTAAGGCGTTGACTCATATTTGTATTAGTTAATACTTTGGCCTCCAAAATGGACCATATGGGAACACCATTGGGTTTAAATCCAGATAATATGGTGGCCATTGTTGTGAAGAAATGATGCTGGAAACTTTTCCTTGTACAAAACCTTGTTTCACGGGCTTTATGGGATGGTTTCGAGTCTTGTTGAAACGTCCAATGGTATCTACTGAATTGTTTACGTTCCCAAGATAACAAAGCATCGTTTGCAAATTTTTCGATTTAAATGTTCACCCTATTCGATGAAAACGAGTGATGTGCGTCCTGTGGCAGGTACCGCAGCCAAAACCATCACTATTGCAGGCGCTTTCTTTCGCAGAGCAATTCGCTGGTCTAACTTGTGTTTTTATTTGTAGTCTAACTAAATACGATCGCTTTGTTTTACAAAACTCGTAGGCTAATTGGGGAACACATAGGAGAACAAAAAATTTACCTAAAAACTTTATTATCAAATGTTAATTTTGAATTATAGAAAACAATGTCAAAAGCGGTTAAAAATTGTAATTTTGTTAATTCTGATTTAGAATTTTTCTTTATGTTAGTATTGCTCATAATACTTTTTACCATTTAGTTATCTACATTTGTGAATAATGACACAACGTCACGAGAACTCTTAAGAAAATTTGGTGGAATGGCAATGCTACTAATTTTATGCTTGAAATCTTCCGAATTTTGAATATACACATCTGTCTTTTCGATACAAATTTTCAAAATATTTCCTAAGATGATAATATACTATATATGTAGGTCCATTTATAGAACTTACAATAGGTCGATATGGTAAATTTGGTTTTGAACCTTTGGTAAGCCATATAATTTTGGAGTTATTGAATTATAGTTTGTTAAATTTTTAGTATGTTACGTTACCAATATTTTTATATCATTATTTTCAGAAACTTGCATTTTATACCATCTTATCTAAAACGATATTGTAGTGAAGAAATTTCTTAGACATTTTCATTATAAGAAAATTAATTTCTCAATTTTTTTACCGAACGTTTACTCTACCAGTGGCAACCCGATTGAAATTTTAAGTGGCATACCTAAAACGACATTCTTGTGAAGCACGAAATTTTCTAGAATTCTTGATTCTAAAATATTATGGTGACAAGTTTGGCGAACGGTGCATTAGGATTTTAATCAGGCTGGCACAAGCAAAGTACAGACCTGGTCCTAAAATTATTATAGTGACAAGTTTGTAGTTTGGTGAACATTTTGAGATACGAATTTTCTTAAGATCAAGATATTTAAAAAAAAAATGCAACTTCATATTTACGTGGGTTTAAGCACGCCAACTCCATTAGAATTTTAAGCATGATTGCCAATCGGTGAACTTTTTCAGACTCGAATTTTCTTCGAATTAAGATTTCTAAAAATATTGGGTTTTACGAGAATCTTGTTTTAGGAATGCGAGGAGCTTTATTAGAATTTTCGTGTTGGCAAACATAGAGTACCCACGAGGCTACTAATATATTAAAGCGACTATTTTGATGATCTGCAAAAATCTTGAGACATGAATTTTCTCAGAATCAATATTTCTAAGAAATGTCGAACTTCAGGAGAATATTAAATGAATTTTCTTAAAACCATAAATTTTTCTTCTGGCTTCACAATTAGAATACACATATGGTTCTACCAAATTTTTAGAAAGAAATTTTCTTATAGAATCAAGCTTTCTTAGAAATAATAAAGTTTTAGATTCGTCATAAATCAAATTACTATACTTTTTACACTATTTGCCGTAGGCACTTGGCAAAACATACTTACACTTAATAAACACATTTTATTAAACACTTGTTTTTTAATTCGCAAAATTAGATTTTTTGAATATTTTCAAAAAGTTTAAAAAATCACTCGATCGATTTTGACTTGTTAGGTCATCATCAGGAGTATCTACTATCATCGGAAAATCTAATTTTGCGAAATAAAAAACAAGTGTTTAATAAAATGTGTTTATTAAGTCAAATTCCTACACCTGAGATCACTGCTTAATATTGGAATACATTGCCCTATGTTCTTAAAGTTTCTCGATTCTTCTTTTCCAATTATTGTAGCATGAGTTCTACTAATTATAACATCACTTGAGAAATTTAAGATAAAATGTTTGGTTTTATACTTTGCTCGTATTAGGTATCATAAAATTATATATACGTATATTTGTATTGTAAAATATAAAAGCACATAAAAATAAAGCTTTTGGTACAATAAGTTAAGCCATATCTTTATGTGCGATACGCATCTAAATTTATTATATTCTCATACATAATTTTTGGTTTATTTTTTTGGGTTCGGTATATGGAAATTTCGTTATTTTTATTTTTTTATATTTTGGGAAATATGAAAGATAAATTTTTTTTATTTGATTTTAAAGTGCAACAGCCTATGTAATATTTACTGGTTGGTACTTATATAGATGTACACAATACAAAAACCATGTGAAAAATGTATTCTTAGTCTGTTTCGAATTTATCGTGTGGATTTTGCTGTTTTTATGTTTTAATTTTTTTATTATATTTTATTTTTTAAATAGGTACACATAACCATAGTACAGTGTAAAGAACATCATATTCGTGGTAATAACATTATTACTGTATGTTTACTTGGTACTTACAGCACAGAAAAATATCTTCGTATAATCATAATGTAACAATATATATATATTATTGTATATTATGTGGTTTAATTTTACGGTAATATATGTAATAATAAAAATTTAATTGTTATAATTCTTCCATTATAAACAAATTTCAGTAGACAACACTCAACAGCACACGCGATAGAATTTCAAATTAAATAAAAATATCCACAATATAACAACTTTTTCTATGAAGATTTGGTTGAGATTCATATTGTTAGTGGTTGAAGTTTTGAAGTTGTTCTAAACAAATAAATTTATATTTTCCTTTAATAATTATAAGATATATTAAATAGCATAATATTAATTTGGAGACAGGTAATAAAAACCGAAAGTGTCATTTTAATTCAATTGGCTCCAAAAATATACATGGCTGCAATCTGGCGAAGTTGAAGGAATGTGAAAATACTGTCTAAAATTGTTTCAATTAATTTGGAAGGAGTTTCTGCCTTGAAATTGCACGAATAAAGTGATGTTTACAAGATACCAATGAGAGCATCATCTGGATCACTTCTAATTAATTAATAAAAATAATTTATATCTACAAACTTCTCGAAACAAAATGTAATAAAATTTTCTATAATAACAATAAAAAAAACCGAAAGTTTTTTTCGCTTACAGTACCATATTTTTCAAGAGAATCCAGCTTACAACAAGCTTATTGATTTTTATGAAAGTGCTAATGAGTTAGCTGATGAAACTATGGAAATAAATTTTTCAAAACTATGGAAATAAATTTTTCAAGTGTTACTGCATTGGGCACCGATAATACCAATGCGAATTTCTACCAATGCGAAAATATAGTGAAAGCAAATTACTAGTTCCAATATCTAACTGGACACCCCCCAGAAATTTCAGGTCATGCTAAAAACTTAAACAGAAAAATATTGGGTCGATCGAAGGTCATTTAGAGGTCGCGACTTGACAGCGAAGTTCGATAAAAACAGTATTTTTTCAATTTTTCACTTGCAAACGAACAGAAAAATTATTTAAACACAATTTTCAGCCTAAATTGTGGTAAATAGAGGAAATTGTAACCTTTCCAAAACATCAACGATATCGAAAACCGGTGAACAAATAGCGAAACTATTGGCAAATTTTTAAAATACAACAAAAGAAATTATGACTATTTTTTTATATTATAAATGCATAATGTTTCTTCTATTCAATGATATTATGAATTAATTTTTAAGGTGAAAATAATGCATCTAAGATGATCTTCTACCCATAAAGGCTGTTTTGGTATATGTTAAAAACTTCTGTGTTCAGATCTTTACGACTTGTAGTAAATATTGCATGCCATCTTCATTTCTTGTTAATTTCTTATCAAAATCTTGTAGTAACTTAACATTACGTTCTGTGATATAATTTACGAATTTTATTTGATCTTCATTCAGTTGTTGAAATTATCATTCTGACGCCACATATCTTCCAGTATTTGAATATGTTGTATCGAAGCAAGCCACCACGACATCGTCAGCTACTCTCCAATGGATTAAGGTTTGGAAAACAGCCTCCACTATTTCCAAACCAGTTGATCTTGATATTTTGGGAATGCCGAATAAGTGTTCTCCATATTCCGGGAAATAATCGGCAAACGATCCACGGTCTCCGTTCCAGATAACTTCGGAAGTAATTTTCCATCCCACTTGGAAAATTAATTTTCCATCCCACCTTCTATCCCGCTTGTTGTAAATTTGAAAGTCGATTTAACTGATGCTGCTATTTCAACTCTATTTGCTTCACGAAGACGCCTCAGTTTTGTTCGATTCAAAACGAATTCATCAATAGAATGTCCAAGACTTTCGGCAACGGCACTGATCAAATGCATTGCCGCACGATCAGTAATCTTCCATTTAACAAAAGCTGACATTATTTTAGGAGTAATGAAACATTTGCTTCCTCTAGAGGCTCCTTCTGCGCTTAGCATGGGCAAATTTTCGATGCTCATGTCGTTATAAAATATCTATTCGCTGTCACTCTCCGATGACGATAATAATTCTTCTAGTCTATTGGAATTGATTTACGTTTTTTTCAAGATATATTCGTTTACGATTTTTTTCTGCCTCCGTAAGTTCCGATTTCCACTTTTCTTTTTCAATTTCATATTGTATGACTCCAGCCAAACATCCGGGACGCTGTATCTTCGCTGTGACAAGAGTAACCGCTTTCATCTTCACTGGTTATCAAGGACTAGGTATTGGTATGTGCGATATCGAAAATATCATCCACTATTAAATGCAATTTCTCTTTCACGATAAATTTTTGAAGGTTTATTTTTATTCTTTATAAGATTTCTTCACTCATCATGCAATTGTTCCAATTTTTCAATGGAACGTTGTCCCTTTTTCATTCGTGCTTTTGACACAAGAATAGACACTTCCTGGATTGTCACAGCTGCCTTTTCATGATTAATTATTTAATTTTACAGTACGGTGATTGTAAAAAAAGGCTTGCTTTTTTGAGGGTAACTTAGCACCAATAATTTGAGTACTCATGGCCAAGAAGATAAAATTTTGTAGTGAACCGTAAATTAGCTGCCATTTTATCAACAGTAGAGCACATTCTTAAAAATATTAATAAAACCGTTAAACAGACTAGATCTAATTTTCACAAATGTGTTTATTCTCGAGAGATTTGAATTTAAACTGAAATTAATTTGGATTTATTTTGTTGGGCGGATTTAAGTTTTAAATTCAATAATGAGACGAATGACTCATGAGGACTTAACATAGTTGGGTTTTATGATAATGGCATCATAAAACACAACTATGTTAAGTCCCCAATGACTCATACGGTTTGTTATGACACATTGACACCATAACATTCGATTGATCAATTCGAATTACTATCGTGAGTTTTATGTTTGTATTTGTTAGTTTTTAATGCGTCAGTTATTTTTTATAAAAGAAATATCATGTCTGGTGATATTACTATCATGATAATTATAACTATTATGTAAACAGTATTTCTGAACAAATGTACAAAAATATGCCAATAATAGTTTTATTGCAATATAATTTTGACACGAAATATAATTAAAAAAATTTAAAAAAAATAAATAAAATATATCAAAATGTCCTATGGAATATGTACAATTGTACAATGAAAATTCTCACACTTCTTAAACTAACAATTTTTGAAAAATGTTTGAAAATAACCAAAAAGCCATTTTGATAAACAAAACAAAATGTATAATACCACTAATACATTGACAAAATTACTAGCATGATACTAAATATCAGCAATTTTGCATAGTGGAGACCCGGGTCTCACGAAAATAAAATTTATGAATGTATGTGTTATGCACGATTTACATGTTCCAATTTTTTTTTTCCAACAAATTGTTTACTGAAAAATAGAGCAGCAAGCATATAGAAAAAAAGTTACTAGTTAAAAAGAGTCAGCAATATAAACAAATAAGGCAATGCTATAATTTTTTTGCATGTCCCATAAATGTTGACAGTTCGAACAGCTTGCGTTTAAATTAGATAACGAACAACATCGAATTGCAAGTAAAAATAAAATATTTAATTACCGCTCATGTTTGCTCATTTTGTTTGAATGATGTTTATGGCTGCTTGATGTTTATTTGAAACTTTTTTTATTTTTTTTTATTTTACTGCTATAAAAATACTCGTAGAAACTATATTTTATGGCAACATTCCCAGTTTTATGCCAACATTTGCTCAAATTAAAAAGAAACAAATCCAATTTTATTTTAATTGAATTTGGTCGTGCTCCTCTCGCAAACGAAAATCGTAATATACTTAACCTTTCATTTTTTACTGGAAAAAAAAATTGGAACATGTAAATCGTGCATAAGTATGTTAAACAAATTTTGAAACTCTCAGCAAATTATCAGGAGACTATTTCACGAAAAAATTATCATGAAATTTTCACGAAATGTCAATGCTACCTAATGAAGTTGTCAATGCTATACTGTTTTAACATAAAAATCTATAAATTGGTTGATAATGTTTATGGCTTTTTGACATTTGAAGAAATTATTTTGAGACTAAAATGCCCAGTTATGATATTTGTTTCAATATCAATAAATGATGATTGATAATCTATCAATACATTGAAGAAAAAAACATCACATACATAAAATACCATGAGAGAAAGTCTCTACGAATTTGCATAGTGTAGACCCCGTGTTAGGTAAATTATCAAACGTTTTTCGAAAATGTCAAAGGTACCTTGGATATTTAAAAAGGCGAAAGCGACCTTAAATGCAGGTATTATGCACGATTTACATGATCCAATTTTTTTTTCCAGTAAAAAATGAAAGGTTAAGTATATTACGATTTTCGTTTGCGAGAGGAGCACGAAACAAATTCCAATAAAATAAAATTGGATTTTTTTCTTTTTAATTTGAGCAAATGTTGGCATAAAACTGGGAATGTTGCCATAAAATATAGTTTCTACGAGTATTTTTATAGCAGTAAAATGAAAAAAATTCAAAAAAGTTTCAAATAAACATCAAGCAGCCATAAACATCATTCAAACATAACGAGCAAACATGAGCGGTAATTAAATATTTTATTTTTACTTGCAATTCGATGTTGTTCGTTATCTAATTTAAACGCAAGCTGTTCGAACTGTGAAAATTTATGGGACATACAAAAAAATTATAGCATTGCCTTATTTGTTTATATTGCTGACTCTTTTTAACTAGTAACTTTTTTTTTTATATTCGTGCAGCTCTATTTTTCAGTAAAAAATTTGTTGGGAAAAAAAATTGGAACATGTAAATCGTGCATTAGTTTGTTCGTATCAGAATATGTAGGTTATGGTATATTAAAATTTGGGGAAAGTTTTTTTGAGTTTAATTTTTAAAAAACGAGTTTTTTGGAATTATAATACGTAATGCAACTGAACAATATAATATTCTAAACCTAATCGAAGTTTATTGAGTATTGACCTATTTTTTTAAACTGAAAAATGGGGTGGCCTAAATCCAGTTAGTTTTTGAATTTTGAGTTACTGCATCGGATAATTGAAAACGTAGCAACCCTGCTGATAAACATAGAGGCTGAATGCAAAGGTTTGGAAATTGTCGGAAACACATAACATTGAGTAAAGTTGGAAGCCTGTTTTATCTACTAAAGATTAATCGCACAATAAAATGGGGGTTTGTGTCTAACAAGGTAATGTTTTTCTGCTTTGAGCGATGCAAACTAACTTAGCTCGGGTTGTCTTTGGATTGCAAAAGTGAAGTTCACGCACACATTGTTATATTGTGTACAAATTTAATTAATAGAAACTACGTTTCTCGCTTAGCTTAGCTGAAATGTGCAACGGGCCTTAACATCAGTAGGTTAGAAAGAGTACAATTTAAATAAAAATCAGAGAAAGTCAGAATACTTCTCGAGCTCGGGGTCGAAAGTGTTCATTATGATACTATAGTTTAGTTTACTACGTAAAAAATAGTAAAATAACTTTAAGCAACCTACATAAACATGGACTCATTTTACAATAATTGAATTAATGATTGTTGCCTTCAAAGATAGAACTCGCCAAAACAATCACTTTAAGAGAAAACATAGATTTTACACCTGACACGAAATTGCTATCGTCGTAATTCGTCGTGGACTTACACAAAAGAATCCTTTAATAACTAAAAGAACATCTATTAATTTCTAATTGACGTATTAAGTATATCAAAAATGTTCGATGACAACCCGCCTTTTGTATACCTTTCATATACTCGATAAAATCAGGGCATAAATCAGGTCACCTAATAATTATCTATCTGATTACTAATTGCTGGTAGCTAGCGGTATGCCAAAACTGAGATATGATTCGAGAGCCACCCCTATGATAGAATATGCTGTCTTTCAAAATGTTGGTTCTTAATCTGTGCTTCGATAATTAACAGCCCAAGGTTATCAATTTGTTCTTTTTATTTGGGTATACTATTTTTATACTATTTAACTTATTTAGTATTTAATTTGATACCTTTTCTTCATAAAACTAGAGATTATATTATTGATCACTCACTATCCTTTAGAAGAGAACTAGATCCTCTGCCAGAAAACAAGCTGCCAAGATAGCTTTAGTGTGATGAAGATTAATTTAAGTTATTCGAGGTGTCTAATAATTAATCTCAGTTAGTTTCTAAGGAACCTCACATAGCGTGTTATTGTTGTGTAAATCTGATATTTTAGCTTGGTCGATTATTTTCATTCAATAATGACTTAGGTTTATTCAAGTAGACCATTTTTTTCGAAAAATCGGAAACTTGAGATGCGTTCGATTCAACTGAAGAGCTTTACTTCAGAAATTGAGCTACTCTTTATTTAATTGAGTTACTGAAGAGAAGAAGGCGTTCGTTTGTTACTTATAAATGAGTAAGTGAAATACCGTTTTTAGTTAATAAAATCAATTCTTAGATCACATTTTTAAATATACCTGCCTGTATAGGTTTTTTGGAGCCATTAATGACCAGACCCAATTTATCACATTGTGGAAAAAAACTTGTGATTCCAAATAAAAAAAGGTTTTAATTACAATTTGATACTTGGCAAACCAAGATAGTTTCCGGGAGGTTTACAATTTATTTGATGTTTCTCAAAGTACCGCTCATGGAATATTCAATTATGTGACCGATTTGATTTGTACCGATTCACCCAAGTTTATCAAGTGGCCGACACAAGAAGAAGCTATAGCAAATGAAGAAATGTTTTTTAATAAAGGAGGGTTAAGAAACGTGTTGGGTTGTTGGCTCACATATCCCCATTCTAAATTTGGATGAAAATAATGATTTCATTAATCGAAATGGTTATTCAAGTATTCTGTTGCAAGGGGTAATAAATTTTAAAATGGATTTCATTGACATCCATTGTGGTGAACCAGGGTCCATGCATGACTCTAGATTGTAAAAGAAGTCAGGTTTATACAGGAAATTACTTGAAAATTCAGTGAGTATGTATGGTTACTTTCTCTTGGGAGGCTCAGCCTATATGTCACAGGACTGGCTGGTACCACCAATTAAAGATAAAGGTGATTTAACATCGCAGGAAAGAAAATTTAATTCCATGCATTCGTCTTTACAAGTGCGAGTTGAAAATGCCTTTGGAATGCTCAAAGGAAGATTTCGTAGGTTTAGAGAGTTCCAAAATCTAAATAAAACATTTATTATAAAAGCTACTGTTTCTGCTACTGTACTTCATAACAAATGTGCCTAGCACAAAATGATGAAACGGAAATAGTTACTCATTTTCGAAAACAGCCTCAATAATTTGATCCAGATATTTCCCTCGAACCACGGACTAATAGAAGACAACAAACATTTAATCAGCTATTTGAAAATTAATAAAAGAAAAAAAAATATATTTTTATTTTAATAAATTATAATAAAAAAATTATAGTATTTCAGCATTTTTTATCATTTCGTTTTATCAGGTATCATTTCAAATAATGTATTTTTAAGATATTTAAGCCTATCCGCTAGTTTTTTTACTAACTCGACCTTCTCCTTTTCCAATTTAAGAAATTCTTCTTCCCTTTTTTCTTTTGCTTCTAATTTTTTAATTTTTAGTTAATAGTGTTCTTCTTTTGAGCTTGGATGCTTCCATTTAGGTCGAGTGTCAGAAGCTCGGTCCAAATTTTCGGCTTCGGAATTTACATTCGCAACTCCGTCTTCCGATGAAAGACCTACCAATAATCCCACACAATCACCAGCAATAGTAATATCCTTTGTTCCTAGAATAATATCCAAAACTTCAAATAAGGCAAAACGAATTGGGCCTTGTTCAGTTTTATTCTTGTTATCCTTACATGCTTACATGATTACGTTTTTCCGTTTCAGTCCCAAGCAGCGCGATCGACGTTTGCGTACAAAACTGACGGTGCGTTACCGATTGTCGAAGTCGCGCGCTCAGATTTACTGAAGCAAGTACATCACACAACTCCTTTTAATGTAAATAGTACATTATACAATAGGTTTGTCTCAATAGAATGCCTTTTCATCTTATTCATTTAATCTTCCTCTTTCATTTAGAGAAAGCGCGGTCGCGCTGTTTTGGATTCTTCGACAGTGTTTTTTCAAAACCCCGTGGAACTCAAACGGTTAAGGGTAATGTAGTAGAATATTTTGTATTTTAAATTAAGATTTTACTCACTTCCACATGTAGCGCCTGCAAATGCGCCGAAACCATTCCCCAAGCATGTTTCCTTTGTTTTACATGGTTAAACGTCTCTTTGTATCGTTCGTATGTGTCAATAAACTGTGTCTCCGTTTTGGTCCATGTAGATGATTTTGCTAGAAAAATCCAATGTAAATTTTACATTGGAGATCTGTATTACTTTCACTTGCTGTTCCACTAGCAATTCGACTGGCACTTTCGACATCTCCTTCACTGCAAACTCCACTTTCGTCTACTATGTTATTTTCTCTTTCCAAATCTACGTATTCAATCAATTTTTTCATATCAACACATTCCATTTTTCAAAATTGATATAAACGTATGTACATATTTAATAAATTATTTAAATATTATTAATTATTATTTAACATACACATAAAATAAATTAACGTAATAAAATATTATTATTAACATACAAAAAAACCAAAATTTACAATTAACGGCTAATTAAAAATTTTCAAATTCTAAAAAAAAGCCTACACGAGCAAACTATCTCTTCAGTTAATTCAGTTGCTCAATTTGTAGTTGAAGTGAAGAACAGTCAATCGCACATTCTCTTCACTTCAAATATTTCAGTTGTAGCTACTACTTCAATTAATTCAGTCCAATCGAACGCGCCTTTGTAATAGAACTGCTATTTACAAACCCAATCAATTGAGAGTTAACTTAGTTTAATTCAAGTAGGCCATTTTAAAATACGTCATTCGGAACTCATTGTTCATTGTACCAAACTTAGTTTCATTAAACTTCCATTTTAATTGGCTTGTGTTAAGAACCAGACAGATATACTCATATCCCTCATATCCCCTTATTATGCGGAAGATTGCATTAAAAGGGCGACAAAGAAAATCAAATTGAGGTCAGTGATAAGATTTTATATTATTAATTTATTTGTGATTTAATATTATAATATTTCTACAATATTTATTTGAATTAAAAATAATTAAATGAAAGTAATTGATTCGTCGTATTTCGTTCATGAATCGTTTACGAGTAAAACTGAATTATTCTTCAGGGTTTGGCGGTTTCTTTTTAAATTCACAAATGAATAAGTTTTAATAAATTAATGATTCCTCTTTATTTTCAGAATTAGTTCATAAACGAATCATTTTAACATCACTTATGATTCAAAATTAGAACAAAAATGATTCATCTTTAACTTAATTTATGGTACAAGAATGATTCCTATAGATAATTTGCTTAATAATTTATGTTAAATCGGATTAAAATTAAACTCTGCCATATTGAATTCATTTTCATTTTCTAGCTCGCCTTGCATTAAGGGTATTGGATAGCAACTGCTTTAAACATCCAATGCTACATTATTTAACCACTAGTATGCAAATTTACGATGATGTAAATTTATAATTTTGATGAATTTTATCAACCATTTTGATAAAATACCGCAAAATTTTAAATTTACATAATCGTCGAACCATATAAGTACATATATGCTAGTTAAATAATATTAGAATGTGTGCCAAGTTATATAACTCTTCAGTAATTGATGAAATATTTCTACATTGTTGAGCGAGAAGTTCATACTAAATTCAACCGTTTCTTATTTGGTTAAGTATAAGTCTCTCTGTGTTGGTTGTTAATGCCAAATTTCTTTTATACGGTTTAACTGTTTAAATTCAGGATTAAATATGTCAAAAATAAGAAAAAAAATCCCAAGCAATGCCGTTTGAGATAAATCGAAACAAATTCGATACTAATAAGAGGACCAATTCCAATTATTTCGCGAGGTGTAAATTTGGGAATAATTATAGTGATAATAATCATTTTGATTACATTTTGAGAACAGTTAACATTAATATTATATATAAAAGCAAGTGCGAGTATGTACGTGCCAAATCTCTTAAACATGCCATATAACATTCATGCAAGAGGTACCCGTATACCGTACTGGTATAAAGAAATAATCTATCAAACCACGAAAATAATAAAATTCACACGCGATTCCATAAAAACCAATAAAATTAAGTTATAATAACAAAAAAATGTATACAGCTCACATCAAAATACATTAAAATCATTCCACCTCTCAAAATATGTTTAATGTCAAATATTATGTCGTGGATTGATATTGATGTGATTGGATGAATTGGTACTTTGTAATATTTGGAACCACGATTTTGGTAAAATTATGTTGCATTCCAGCTGTATATTTTACAGTAATGTATTGTGTATAGGCGTAGGTGTACGCCTATTCCATTTTTACATTTTTCGAAAAACCAAATAATGTGCCAAAATTTCATGTAAAGTTTATTCACCAAAAATTATTATCCTCTCTATATGTAAAAATTACTCCATCACAATGTGTCAAAACAACATCCGGTTTTAATAAAAAAAAAATTCCATTTAATTTTGTTTTTATTTTTAACTATAAAATAAAATAGAAAAAAATTTGAAAATTAAGTTTATAAAAATATTTTTATTTAGTTTGACTGGCACATATCAAAATTGCTATTTTATTTTCATGTTACATTTTATATTCGTTGTCTGCGATACTGAATAACATAATTAAAGTGTTTTGTTTTAATCGTGTGTGTAGTTACGGCTGATTAAACTAAAAATAATCGGTGGGCAAACACGTCATAAAGCATTAAGTGAGTTCAATATCATTAGATTTTAAATGCATGTTTTCATATTATAGGATCGATTCGTTTCGTTAGGATGTTTTGGTAGATCTATTAAATTAACTGGCTGTTTCCCAACTTTAGTACTGAATGGTTAAAATTCGCGACTACCCATAATTCTCATTTGTATATTATATTAAAAACGAAGCGACGAAACATCTTTTATGGAACAAACTTTAAGGACCCTCCGTTCGATTAATTGGAGCTTTTTGATAAACGTTATTTAATTAGCTAATATGATTGAATCGGATATGACGGTTTTTAGCGGAAATTTAGTTTCTGCAATGTCATCTTAAATTATGTACAGTACTAGGCAATTAATTATGCATTTATAAACCAAGTTTCGCCAGTTGAGATAATTTTTGAGTTAGTATTCCATTTTACTGTTATAACAATAATTACAATAGTTCCTAATGATCCTCTCCGACCTGTCGTGGGGAGTCATCTATCTAGATATAATGGAGGTCTGTGTCCAATATAAACGGTTGGCAAGATAAGTATCTTAGAATTCTTTGATGACTTCAATTCTTTGATTTGATGAAAAGTTTGTAGTTCATGTTCATGCAAAACAATTGTCATATTCTTTCACTTTATTTCAAGAATTCATACTTTCCGTTCATAGTGGAAAAGAATGTTTTCTTGTATTTTTTTTGTCCGAGGCATCCAGTTTTTTTTCGACTACCCAAATTAGTAAATTGATGGCCTTACAATTCCATCTTTTAAAAATTGATCCGGTCTCATGCAGACCGGAGCTTTGGTTTATGTTGATTCGTAATGTGTTGTTGTTTTTATTTCGGCTCTGACATTGGCGCTGAACGCTTCAATGTTATTCACTTGCTCAAATAGTAGTTTGAATTTTGAGAGAACTACTTGAAAGTTATGTCGAAATTCTGATTACTGATTATCTTGTATTTCAACGTTTTTTACTTGAAATTATCGTTTTTTTAATGGAATTTTTATTTTTAGTGTTATTGTCAAAATATTATTTCTACGGCCGATCCCCAAGTTCTTTTGGAGTTCTAGTTGTCGTCTACGATTATGACATGGAACGTTTTTAAACTTGGTAAGATCGAAAGTTTCCATTATTGTGTTGATGTCGATGCATTTGTGTTTGTGATGCTGCGTAGTATCGTAGAATGTTTTCAGCGTGGTGCCCCCAATAAATGTATTTATCAATCAGGGGCCTATTTAACCATCGTACTTTGCAACTTATCACTTTTCAAAATGTTGTTAAGCAAAAATTTATTTATAAAGTTCAACTATTTTGTTCCTTAAGAGAGAATTAAATAATGTTATGGTAAAAAATAGCGTTAATTATATTTTAATGAAACATATTAATTTAAACCTAAAATTAATATTATAGGTTTAAATTAATATGTTGCATTAAAATATAATTAACGCTTTCTAAAACTCCCTTTCTAATCAATATTATTTGCTGAGTGATAATTATTTTTTTTATTATTTTAACGTGTTTTTTTCAAGACCAACTAGATGAAATATATTTTATTCATCAAATGGGAATAACAACAGGTTCCTCTTATTATTTGATTTTTTTCTATTCACTTACAGAATTATATAAAATGTGATGACTGTTTATTAATCGATAAATTACTGTGAAACGCATACGTGAATTATTATTTCGTGTAATAAGTGACTACAATTTTTGCTGCGTTTCTAGGACGTAGTCTTAAATAATTCAAACAAGAGAACTTTTCTTTTAAAATTCCAAAACTATCCTCAACTAGACGACAAGTTCTTTTGTGTCCATTATTAAAATTCTGGACAGGTATCTCCTGAATTTTGATTTATCGGTAGGATCAACCAATTTTTGAGTGGATATGCACTATCGCCTAAAATACCAGCACCTTCAATGCTCCAACCACTTTCAAATCTGTATATACAAAAAATCTATGTAAATAACATCAGTTGAATTTTTTTTTAAATTAGTTACTTGTGAAATACTACTGAGTTGCGCAACACTCGATAATCTAGCACGCTTCCAGGCCAATTGGTATTGACGGCATAAAATAAATTGTTCGGTCCGCATATCATCATTACATTTAGTGAATGATTTTCATGTCTATCAACAAACATAACTTCGTTACTTGTTGGTGTATCAATATTACTTATTGTACCATCAACACATCCACAAACATTTGGAAACCCTCCTTTTATAAAAAAATTAGGGCCAATGTCCCCCACGTTTTCTGGCCAACACACAATTTTTGGAAATAAATTTTCGATTATTGCGTTACAAACGCAACGTACTGTGGTGCCTTTGTAACGCCGTGCATGGTACCCACACCATGATATTGACATCCATTGCCAAGCCAATGAATGCACAGTAATAGTTGTTGTTTTGGAGTCAATGCCTTATTTTTTGTAGTTTTGTGCATAATAAGGTCCCCGATATTTTGTAAAATATATTCTGCTTTTATCAACAATTTATACGAAATGATTCTTTAAATGAAAATTCGTTGGCTATTCTAAAATTTATCCTCTTCTTCTTTAACACATATTTTTATTTCTTACATCGTTTCCGAATAATAATTCACGTTGAATCATTTTTGATGACCTAACATACGTTTTAAAAGTATCAACTAAACTTATGCATGCAATGCAAACTTTTATTTAGCAAAAATTATGAGAAAATATTAAACAACTGAAAAATAAAAACACATTAATTGTTTGTTATTGTGTTATAATTGCAAAGTCTTTGGCACATTTCACTTAGCAGTTTGCATTTCTTCCTTACACTTTGGATTATCGAAATTGTAAATTAATTTGTATTTAATGTATTGAATCGTTGTATTATATCCTTTAAACTTGTTCACATTTCGTTATTTCTACTTTTGGTAAACGTCCTCGATTGCAGAATAGGCAGGCCATTCTAATAAGTCGAACCTCAGTTCAAATTGTTTGTAGCTCAATTTCAGTGTTCATTGGACCATTTAGTCGATTTAAGGCATCTTGATATTGCTCAAATTGATTTATTGGGACTACAAATTAATTCGGTCCGTTTTCAAAAAGTGGCTCTGACTTTAATAAATTTTTTATAGTAATAACTGATTTTCGTAGTTTCACACAGATTAGACTGCCGTTAAGTTTGTATTGCTTTGAGTTTTATATAAAACGTGTTTTTACGGTGTTGAATATGTTTGATTTTTGTAATACTAAACAGCATTTGCGGGAAGTATTAATTTTTTGTTTTAATTAGAAAAAAGTGTAGCTGAAGCACGTCAAATGATTGTGGAAGTTTGCGATGACAATGCTCCAACCGACAAATCATATAGAGGATGGTTTCAACGCTTCAAAAATGATGATTTCAGTGTTGAAGATAAGCCTCGCTTGGGACAGCCAAAAGAAATTCGTAGACGATGAATTAGAGGCATTGCTCGATGAAAAATCGATTCAAACGCAAGAGGAGCTTGCCGGTGCATTGCAGGTGACCCAACAAACAGTTTCCGTATACTTTTGAAATCTATGGACATGATTCATAAGCTATTCAATGGGGCCCCTTATGAATTGAAAACCAAAGACGTGGAAAAAAGATTTTTTTCTTGTGAGCAGCTGCAAACAATAAAGGTTTTTTTTACATCGGATAGGGACTGGTGACGAGAAGTGGATCTTCTACGATAACCTCAAGACAAAATGTTGTGCTTTGCCTAGCCGAACATTCATGGTTCGAAGGTTATGCTGTGTATCTGGTAGGAACACAGAGGCGTTGTGCACTACGAGCTGTTATACCCTGGCGATTCCACTACGGGCGAGCGGTAGAGACTACAATTAATTCGTTTGAGGCGTGCATTACGCGAAAATTGACCAGAATATGAGGAAAGACATGATAAAGTTATTTGTTTGCATGACAACGCTCGGCCTCACGTTGCAAAATTCATAACGGAAACGCCCAAGTGGGATATTTTATCGCACCCGCCGTATTCTCCGGACATTGCTCCTTCTGATTACTGGTTATTCCAACGGATGCAACACGATTTGGCCGATCGCCGGATCACTTCTTCACCGGTGAAAGGTCATAATATGGAGATGGGCAATATTTTAATATAAATTCATTTTTAAAATTAAAAAAACGGACCGAATTATTTTGTACTACCAATAAAAAACGTTTGTTTTTATATTAAATAGGGTGTATGCAAAAATGTTTTGAGGGATTTACAAAGGATGGCGTAACTAGTATTAAAGTGCATCACACTATCTTGTAACAATTTCGTCATGTTAAAGTGTCATCAATTCCTTCTAAAAATGAGTATGTGTCAATTGCAGAAGTGTATACAACATGTTTTTCATATCAACCTTTGTACGAATAAAACACAATTTGTGGGACCCGGACCCGGTGCATTTTTGTTTTAATTTGAATAAAATTGCAGCTGATAACGCAAAGGAAAACCAGTAAAGTTTGATCTGAGTTGGAGACGTTATTAGACCATGACTCGTACGAGGAGGTCGATGAAACGTTCGGAATGACTCAAAAATCGATTGAAACCCGTATTAAGACCATGGATGCTAAAACAAAGAAAAGGAGTTCCGTATGAGCTTCAGGTTCCGAAGCCAAGACGTTTTTTGCATCGAATCGTAACGAGGTACGAAAAGTGCAGGGGGTGCCAAAGCGCAGAAAATCGTGGGGTAAGCCTGGTCATGCATCATTTTCAACCGTCAAACCGAATATTCATGGCAAGAAGCTAATGCTTTGCAACTGGTGGGATCAGTTCGGAGTGATCTACTTTGAGCTACTCCAGCCTAACGAAACCATCACTGGAGAATGTTATGTAACAATAATTGATGCAATTAAGTCGAGCATTATAGCACAAACCACAACGGTCGGCCACATGCTGCAAGGCTCTACAAAGAAACTTTGGAGGCGCTTCAATGGGGTGTCTTACCCCACCCGCCGTATTCACCAGATATTGTTCCTTCTGACTACCATTTGTTCAGGTCGATAACCCATGGCCAGGCGTAGAAGTGTTGCTACTTCACTCCTTACGAAAAAGCCATAAATTGGATCGCCTAAAAACACGAGGAATTTTATCAACGCGGAATTATTATGCTGCCTGAAGAATGGGCAAAAGCGGTATAAATAAAATTTCAAAGTGATAAAAAAAACCTCAAAACTTATTTGTACATCAATATATTATTACTATCACTTTAATTTTATTTTTATTATTTTTTCATATTTATTATTTTATAATTATTATAGTTTTTTATCTTACAATAAGATGAATTTTCATGTGCTATGTGAATATTATCTGAGGGTTACTGTTTTCACAGAAATTTTTCACACTATACTACTTTTCACACAGTCTTGTTGATTTTCTCTCGCACTTATTTGTTTGTTTTTAATCATTGCAATCTGTTCTGAAGCCGAAGCTTTTTTCCCTTTTTCGCGGTTCGCTTTTCACGGCCTACATTACGCAGTATAGTGAAATCCAGGACGTATGCGGCTATATATCCGATGTACGAGCCCGTGAGTTCCGTATTCCGACCAAGGGACATAATTCTGTTCATTTTCATCGCCGAATGATGAAAATTCCTTTTTGAATCATACCCCTAACGGGATTCGAACTAAGTACCTCCCGCTTCAAAGCTTTAAATATATAAAATATAAATTTATTATTTTTTACTTTCATAAATAAACCTGACTTTAAATTAAAATTGTTTGTTCTATTTTGTCTTAACAATCTTTAGTTTTCATAAAAATGTCTGCTATGGCAACTTACATTTATTTGTCAAGCGGCGTTTAACAACTAGAGAACGGAAACATTTATGAAAAGAAAGAAACAAAATTTGTTTATTGCGAGCACGTGCCCTTTGAAAATATCGTTAGCATTTTTCAAAATTTTCAAAGCATTTATTTTGCGATTGAGATATTTTATAGTACCAGGTAACGATTGAAACGAGTCTTGGACCCACTTTTACTCGCACTACGCAGTTTGGATCAAACAAGATTACTGTATTATGTTGTACATCTATTAATAACATAAAACATTAGTAAAACCCTTAGTCTCAATTTTCGACCAAAATCCGAGCGCTGATTTCAGGCAAATCGGTTAGTTGATCATACAGTGAGACCATTTAAATTAATTTTACGATTTTTCCGTCAATTGGATACATCCGGTAACATAATGTGGATTCCGAAATAAACCTCGAATGCAATCAGGAAAAAGGCTAATTTTTATTAAACAAAGGTGGGAATTTGAAAATTTACCCAATAAATGAGACTTCCCAAGTATGATATTGCATTTTTAGAATTTTAATATGAGATATTTGTGAAAATGACTCTAAACTAACTCTGACTCTAAACCATGACTCTATAGATTAAAACTCCGTTTCACGATTAATACAAATTATATTATACTTATTCGGTTAACAGATCACAAAATCAAATAAGCAATTGAGAAATGATTTGTCGCGAACTATTGCTTATAAAATTACTAATTGTGTAATGGGTTTTTAACTTTACAAGGTTTATTTACACCTATTTGTGTTTTAAAATACAATTCCAGAAGTGAAAAAGAATTTTTCAGCGAATAATTAGTCTTCTGGTCAGACTGCAATGATCCACTACAAAAATAATGTTTATTATTTCTAATTTTCACATTAAGTATAAACTAGTTTAATCCGAAATAACCCTACATTTCAAATAGAAATCAAGTACACACCAAATATAATAAAATTCGAGGTTATTAAGGGACAGTTAGCCTACCGTGAATGGCATTAGAGTGGCTTTTGCTGATAGAGCGAGATTTCTGGGCATAATCTTGGACAATAAGCCCAGCTGGAAGCCTAACATGGTAGAAAATGTGAATAAGGCTAATGTAGCCATTTACTCGTGTAGGAACGCCATAGATAAGAGATGGGGTCTGAAACAAGAGTTGGTACACTGGCTCTATACAGCAGTTGTAAGACCGGTGCTGACGTACGGGGTGGGCGTGTGGTGGCCAGATCTGGATTAGGTAACATATATAAAGATGATGGAGAAGGTGCAAAGAACTTCCTGCATGCTTTTAAGCGGGGCGCTTAGGCCAACACCTTCACGCGCTTTAGAGGTTATGTTCCACTTCATTCCAAGCGAATTGTTTGGTAAGATGGCAGCCAATGTGGATACAAGACACGCTCTGCGGGACACTCGACGATAGTTAGATCACTAAGGGAAGAACTGGCGAATCTATATTATATTAAACCAACGTTGTGCTTCGATAAAAGTTTCCTGATCATCTGTCCTTCGAGGGAATCCTGGAGCAACGGATCAATACTGGAAAACGAGGCACTGTAATTTTTCACGAACGATTCTAAGCTAGACTGCAAAGTAACAGCCGGAGTCTTCTGTGAGAAGCTTAATGTTAATATTTCCGTTCGTCTTCCTGATTATTGCAGCGTGTACCAGGCTGAAGTGGTGGCGATAGGCGAAGTCGTGACATGGTTGAAGCATAACGTGGTATCCGGGAAGGATATCGCAATCTATGTGGACAGTCAAGCGGTGGTCAGGTCACTAGAGGCGGTTTGTCTGAAGTCACGGGTGGCGCTGGATTGCCGATCATCTCTTAATGATATGAGCGAGTATTTCAGTAAACAGATAATCTGTGCCCCTGGTCACTCGGACGTCACAGGAAACTGCAGGGAAGACAAACTAGCTAGGTGCGGTACGACTCTCCAGATGCAGCCGGAAAGAGCCAGTTCATCCATTATGGGTTGTGTAGTCCATTTCAACTGAAACTACAATCCTTTCCTTTTCGTTATGTAAGATATCGGTTTTTTAGTGGTTCTTCTTAAAAATGTAAAAAACTTGACAAAAATTAATATTTTACCGGTTTATTGACAAGAGAAAACCTTCGGATTATTTATAAATACAACTAAATTTAAGTGACTGCTCCAATTATTTTGAAAGTTGCTCATGGGAATCCAATTTTTCAGTGCATCTTAGAAATTCGGGGTCTATTTCGCAAATAAATCCAGCAATATTGTGCTTAATGGGCTAAATCGTTTATGGATTGTCCGCATAACATTGATCTTTCACGGCACACTTCAAGAAAAAGACCAACGGGGTCAAATTGCAGCTGCGCAGAAGCCAATTGATATCACCAAAATGGCTGAATACTCGATAGCCAAATTTAGAGCTAAATTGATCGATTTTTTGTAGACTTGTGTGACATGTTGTGCCATCGATAGCAGAATGGAAAGATTGAGCAAGCCAAAGTTTTTGATTGCTGGCCTCGTGGCAAGTTCATGCTCCTGGATTGAGTGGCTTACTTTCGGCTATAGCAGCAATACTATCAGTTGTGCGTACATCAGTTATCACACATAGGAACGTATAACTGCGGTTACGCATATGTTGTTGTTCGCATTCCTTTATGATACATATTAACGTATTCTTTTTAATGACGATTTATTTATCAACGAGTAAATTGATTTATTTAAAAATGAAATGCAACTTCTTCTAGGGGTTCATTATCTAATAAATTATTGGTTAAACCTGAATTACATAGAAAACGGAAAATTATAAAAATGTTATATTAATAAGGTCAAACTAATTACACATAATTTTTTGTGCTACAAGAAAATGGTAAACCAGATTTATTTTCTAAATAAAACTCACAAAAACAGAAATCAAAACTTTTTTCAGAATCAACACAAAAAATTTAAAACTTTTTGTTATTTCAATTAAATTTAAACGAGTTCCACAAAAAATATTTTGTTTTTTCGTTTTCGAAAGATAGATTACAATAATTATTTTAATAATAAAAAAAAAATTAAACACAATAAACTTTATTTTATAATATTACCGAAAAAAGTAATATTAATTTTTTTTTTTTGCAAAAATACACTTTACGTGGAAATCAAAGTTTATTTCATAAAAATGTAACTAAAAAAATAGACTTTTACGTAATAATTTACTACAGTGTTATGTAATTTTTAATTTAACATAAAAAAAAATAATTTGGATCTGTCACTAGAATATTTTATTAACTATAAATTTGCTCACCGTATCTTCATTTCAAGTTTGCATTGGCTTTTTTTAGAAACAAGAACCATAAATATTGCATTTGGACAGTAATATAATTTATTTATTACTCTGTGCTTTTGAAACTTTTTTTCTTTTGCAACATATTCCATCGTTACGAGAACTAACAAGTTTTATAGACGTTAACAATCGTGTGATTCAAAAAGGTATATTAAATATTTTTCATTTTTGTCGTCAATACACAATTTAACAACACAAAAAATATTTAAAAATGTTCGTACTCGTATAGTATGATGACATTAAATTAAATTTATATAACAAAAAATTTACAACAACAACAAAATGTTAAAATTAATAATTCCAGTCACGAACATGACAAATTTATTTCCCGTGTAAAACCATTTTTTTTTTTTAATATCTACTGTAATAAATGTATAAACATTTTAAAAGCGTGTGCCCAAGCTTTAAAACAATCGTTTTGTAAAACCTACAAAAATGAACATAATTTTAAGTGCAATTTTTAATCAACTTTCCGCTAATTTACGTAAATTGGTTGACCACCATATAAAGCACACATGTTTATATATATTTTATGAAGACACATTCCTACAACATCCAACAACCCTAAAACCTCCAGTCAACTAAATTTTCTGATTAAGAGGTGGCTTTTTTATTTTTGTGCGGGTCCCAATCCATAGCTCCAAGTACACCAGGTATTCCACCCATCACCTCGAATGCTGTGGTGGTGCACTAAATCAATTACATTGAATGTAGCCATACAATATACTGATGTGATATGGTAACCAGCAACTATGCCACTCTGTTCAGTACTCTGAATTCATTAGAGTTGGCTAAACCAAAATTTTATGCATTTGCCTATAAGTTATGGCCTGACCATATGCCATAAAAACAAATTAATTTCTTTCCTATAGCTCCGTCTTTTGGGGAACCTCTATGTCTTTGGTGGAGGCTGATATCGGATGATGTATATAAGTCTGAAAGTAAATAGAGAACAAAAGTTTGGTAGCATTTTCGATAATAAATAATTTAGCTTCATTTCTATTCAACATATACCTACTAATGATGCGGTCGTCGTTTCTCGAGAAAGACGAAAATGCTTTTAGAACTCCTTATCCCTGTACTTAACCAGAGTTTCCATAAAGTTTGGAATATTCATCTGAGTCAGCTGAGGACATCGTTCTAATCAGACAAGGTGAGTCACCTTCTGTCTAAATACTAACGAAAGCCTAAAAGAAAAACATAAGATAAATGTTTTATTTAATGTTCTAAAAAAATTATAATAAACTCTTTGAACTAAATATTCCGAAATTTATTATAATTATTAATTGTCGTATAAATAAAACTTGATTATATTATAAATAGTATAGTATTACGAAGAATACCACTCTGCCCCTGTTTGAAACTGCACAAATTAAACAAAGTATATTTTACAATTTAAAATTAGTTTTTTTTTAACAATTTAAAGATTTCGACCACGCAGAGTGGTCATCTTCAGAAAACTATTTCTCAATAGTAGAAAAATAATTGAAGGGTGATATGTTGTGGCTATCTCACATTTTTCTTTTACAACGATTAACGAGATCATAAATACATCAGCACACTTGTTTTCAGAAGCGAAAAACTAAAGATTGTTACGGACGGCCTCAGCCGACCCACAGATTTCAACTAGCGGCCTCACGCATGGTGATTTTGCCGGCTTATACTCAGGGTATTGGGTTGTGGGGATTTGGTTTCCGTACAAGAAAATGTTAAAACCAGTATTGACCTATGGAATTCAACTTTGGGATTGTGCCAAGAAGACCAATGTACAAATCGAAAACATTGGAAACATTGTATCCAAAATAAAATGCTGCTTAATGTACATTAAGAACGACAACAAGCAAGGAGCACACAAAAAATGAAGATATCGTATGTTAGATACTACCAATGGGATGAAAAGACACCAAAGGAAGAAACCGCTGGAACTGGGCAGTTCTAGTTAGAATAAGAAAATGTTGTAAAATGAGTAACCAATAGGTTTCTCATCATAAACCGAAAAATTAATTTAAGATAGATAAATTGCTAGATGATCTCTAAATCGGTAGTCGTAATATTCAATAAATAATAATAAAAACAATCGTACACTGTTCTACAGCTGCGCAAGACCTGCGCCGGCTTTCGGAAGCGAGAACTGGAATCTGTCCTCTAACGAATGTAGATTATTATTTCCTTTCGACAGATAGGTCATTAGTACCATCTTTGGTCCAATTAAAGTTGCGAAACACGAAATAGAGCGAGTTCTCGGAGACAGTGATATTATTGGAGTAATTAAATCCATATAAAATCGATCACTTGACCACTGCACCACAACGAAAGATTAAACAAGTGTGCCAGCAACAACCCGCAAGGGTATTTCCATTGCAGGGCGCGGGCGATGAATCGAGTCGGATAGAGGGGTGGATTAGGATCAAAAATTATTTTCAAAATTTAAGAAGGCGATTGTAATTCAGTCAAAACTTTTAGATGAACTATCTGTAATAGGTGTATATATGTTATTTCAAAAAGCACACCTGAAGTTGGCGTTATATGTATAATATTTATGGTTTCTTGAGCTGATTGAAAATTTCGAAATTGTGCATATCTTCCTCAGTCATGTTAAAAGATTTTGGTGGTAAAAATATAATTTTAAAAATTTCATTGATTTAAAGGTTACTCGTAGAATAAGGTAGATACAAGAACGCCTTGTTAATAAAAACAGTATCAGTAGTTAATTAATATACCTTTTCCATGATCATACAAATATACATTAATAAACAAATCCATAAAATTGTTTATACAGTTTTTAATCGAAGCATTTTAAAACAAAAAATTAATACATAATATTTCAATTAAAATGACAAAGCTATAACAATTTCGAAAATAAACATAAAGAATCCTATATAAATAAATTATTGATTATTAAAAATCCATTAGTTTATTACAAATGGATTTATGTTTACTGTTTTCACGTGGAATTTTGGTGTTTTTTAGGTTTAACCACAAGCATATCATACCACAATAAACCTTTATACATTACGTATACAAATCGACCCTGAATAGAAATCGAAAATAGCCTTCCAACTCAAACCTTAGTGAACATATAAAAATGAAATTTTATTGTTATTAATTTTTTTAGCCCCTCTATTACATTTTCATTTATTTGCTTAATTTTGTTTTATTAATAATAAAAGAGCAAAAAATCTATCAATTCAGGAATTTTTTTTTCGGAAGCAATGTATAAAATTATTGTTTTTATTTTCTTTATAATAATTAAACTTTTATTAATATTTTTTTTTTGTTCTTCGAAATTAATATTATATAATTTTTTTGGTTTTATTACTAATTACGATTAAATTTAGTTAGGATTGAGTTTCGTATTATTTATTTATGACGAAGAACATTAAAATAATATTGATTGTAATGGAAAGTAATAATATTTTTCTTTTTTAATAAATCACTAGATTTGATGCCTTATTTAGGATTGTAGGTACTTAGCTGATATCTATTTAAATTTAAAGTCTGAATATAGAATTTCTGTGAAAACTTAGTATGAAAAATTTCTGCTAGAATAAAAACTATAAAGTAGGCTTTATGAAACCCTCTACTCTATAGTGGATAACTATTACTTGAGCAATCCGAAAATTATTTTAATTGTTCAGTGAAGGGATGAAACAATAGATAAAAATTTAGTTTAGTTTCTTTTAGCTTATGCAAATTATAGTCAAAAATCAAAAATGAAGTTCTAAAAATAGCTGTTTGGAATGCGAACGAGCTCTAGCAACACAAATCTGAGGTACAAACTTTTCTTATCGAACAAAATATAGACATCATGTTAATATCTGAAACACACTACACAAAACAAAATGTTTTTAATATTATCGGCTATTCCGATTATGACAATAAACATCCGGATGGAAAAGCACACGACGGCACTGCAGTCTTAAAAAAAAGAAGATTAAAGTACTACGAGCTCCAGAAATATGCTAAAGATCACATTCAAGCTACAACTATCAGTTTGGAAGAATGGTCTGGGAAATTTTTAATATCGGCTGTCTGCTGTCCACCGAAACACGCAATTAAAAAACATCAATTCATCGATTACTTCAATCCGTTTTTGAATCAAATTTCTAGCAGGGAGTAATTACAACGCTAAACATGTGCAATGGGGTTCGAGGTTGGCGTCACCCAAAGGCAAGCAACTCTACGAAGCAATAAACGAGAAATACCTAGTTTATTTATCATCTGGACATCCCAGATGTTGGCCAGAAAAAAAATCCTGATTTAATAGATTTCTGTGTAATACGAGGAATAGCACGCAACAATGCTCAAGTCTTTGACTGTTATTTTTTATCATCAGATCACTCATCAATAATAGTAACACTAAGTACCCAAGCATTAAAAACTGAACCACCCCAACGTTTAACAAACAAACTAACGAAATGGGTTCTCTATAGAAACATAGTATATATAAATTGTCATCTTAATGTTCCACTTCGCACACCAGAAGACATTGATGCCGCGATAGAAAACTTATGACAAATAATGTTAATGGCTTCAAAAAAAGCTACTCCGGAGAACACAAATTCCGAAAAAATAAGGCTTTCAAGAAACATTCAAAGTTATTGGCAGACAAGCGGGAAATTCGGCGGCTATGGCAGCTTCACCGATCTCCTTTGGATAAATGGAAATTAAATAGAACTATAAGCTCTGAGATAAGCAATACGGAAAGAACAAAATTTAGGAATATAGAATTACCTAAGTGAGCTCACAGCAACAGAAAAACAGATTACTCACTGTGGAAGGCAGCAAGAAATTTGAAAAGGCCAGAGCTATCGAACCCACGATTAAGGAAAACAGATCACTGGTCACTGGGCCAGAAGTGACTTAAAAAAAGGCCATCGCTTTCTCCAACCATCTACAAAAAGTGTTCACCGTAAACAAACAAAATAACGATTGCGTACTACCACAGTTAACGAGGGGCGAGTCGAACCCAAAACCAGTAAAATTTAAATGGAAATGCGAAAAAAACGGTTATCAAAAACAGTATAAATCCTAAGAAAGCGCCAGGTCATGATCTAATAACTAGAAAAATGATCAAAGAATTACCAGTAATTGCGCAAGCTTTCGACAAAGCGTGGCATGAAGGATTAAATTACAAAATTAAAATTCGTCTACCTAGACAATTTTATTCAATCCTTTAAAACTACTTATCCCAAACGATGTTCCAGGTAAAACAAAATACGGCCACTACTGGTCTAACCGAGATAAAGGCAGGAGTATCACAAGGTAGTGTATTGGGGACCAGTGCTATACCAGCTGACTTACCAATAACTGGAAAAATTGTCACTCCAACTTTTGCTGATGACACAGCTATACAATTTTCACACAAAAAATCATCAAACAGCATCGAGAGAATTACAAAAACATCTACACAAAATAGAGAATTGGTTAAAAACTTGGCGGATAAGGACGAATGATTGTAAATCAACACATGTAACATTCACATTTAATAAATGTACATGTCTGGCAGTAAAATTAAACAATATCACAATTCTTCAACAAACAAACGTCAAATATCTCGGTCTTCATCTCGATAGAAGATTGACATGGAAAAAGCACATTGAAAGAAATCGCAATCAATTAAGAATAAAATTTTCTAAAATTTACTGGATAATCGGTAGAAAATCGAAACTCTCTCTAGACTGCAAGGTTCTACTATACAAAGCGATCCTAATCCCCATATGGACATATGTTATCCAACTATGGGGCTCAACTAGTATATCAAATATAGATATCGTACAAAGAATGCAAGCAAAGATACTTCGTAGCATTACTAATGCCCCATGGTATATTCGAAATAGCAACATCCATTGAGGCCTAGGAATCAAAACTGTTAAAGAAACCAGACCCTCTAGATTTAATTAACTGAGAAATGTAATTTAATAGTTACGCGAATGTTGAGCTAACACACTAAAATTAAGTAAATAATAATAATTTAATAATAATAATAATGCATAATTATATTAAGTCTTAACATAGGTTTTAAATAAAATTTAAAATAAAAATATAGTTTTTAAGAATTTCACACTTCTTGTTAGTTTCGTATAAAGAAAGATTCAAGAATAAAGCCTCTGGCAATAGTTACAAAAAAATAAGAAAAAGTTTTGGCTAAATTTCACTGAATCGCTAAATTTGATGAAATTTGTATAGCTTTGAAACTATGTAGATTTACACTACATTTGAGTATAACATTAAATATTATACTCGAATGCAGTGTAGGTTTGTTTCATTTAATAATTGTAATGATGAGTTTCCCTAGTGCGCAACAATTGATTACTGGATCGTATAATTATTTATTATAAAAGAAAATTGACAATTCATTTAGAAATTTTTAAAATTTAAGCCATCGTTTGCTTTCAGGGGCTAAATATTTCACGAACGAGTACAACACTTGAAAAATTACACTAGGGTTCGATTTCATTGGATTTCGGTGCCTGCAAGTATTCTAAAACCCAGCTATTAATCGAGTTCGTTTCTTCAAACATGGATAAATTGAAACCGTCTTAAAAATAATTAGGTACATATACAGTTACATGTTAGTTATTAATTCAATAATGTTCATATTTTCTATATGTAAACACATTGAAATTCCTTCGAAGCATTTACGACTTTTTTATGTATTGTGTTATTGTTATATTAGATACATTTACACACAAGACTTTCAAAATTTGTTATGTGTAAAATAAATCTATTTTAAATTAATCATCTACATTGTAAAACATCTCGAATATCCGAAATTAATTCATATAATTGGGGTGTCAGATGTGGGTATCAGAAAACTTAAAAGATAAAAGACACAATCAATTTCAGTGATGCGAGTACTAGAGAGTTTGTCTAATGGCCTTGACTATCACTCTCTAATTTCGAAAGTCTTAAATCATTTATTTTTATAGTGAGATTGTACAGTTGCCATGGATTTTATAAATTCAACTCGTATTCTAGAACAGAAAAGCATTGAATCATCATAATTATGTTTAAGAATTAACACGAAAATACATTTAATTATAACAAGTACATACTGTAAAAACGAAAAGTTATCAAATTACAAAATAATAACCATTATTAAAAGAAAAATGTTTTAAGAAAAACTAAGAGTTTAAAGAGTAAACTTTTAAAAGTTAGCTCGAATTTGATAATTTGTTACAAATTGCTGTAAAAACAATACTGTATTGTTTTTTCAATACAAATTCCAATAGGAATCTGGAAATAAAATAACAAACCATAAAATATTAGGTCCCGGAATCGACCCCAATAAAGATTAGTTAATATTTTTGGAATATGTCAGAAGAAGGACTATGTACTTTGTATAAGATTAATAGTGGTTTATGCAAATGGAAAAATGGACTTGAAATTAATTTGTGGTGTTAATAGAATCCCTTACATACTTTTTAGACAAATTTCAAAATAACCTTTTATTGAGTTGCTAATTGGAACAAAATCTCAAAGTTCAAAAATATAACAATTACTATTACCAGAGCCTTCTACGATTTTAAAGAGCCGTAATATTAAAATGTGTGTTTTATTTACAGGGGAAACTTTATTTATGTTTCCATAAGAAACAATGTAAAAAAATCAATTTTTGAGTTAATGGGCCCGATTCTCGTGACGTAAAATTGCTGTTATGTTATTTTGTTTCCCTGCTTCCTATTGGAATTTGTATTGAAAAAACGAAAATAACATAACATAAAATTTTAGATCACAGTTCGGTTTTAAATAAACATAAACAATTCCATTTTATAAATGAATGTTGTTTTCATCAAATATTCTAAGACAATTAATATAAAAAACACGAACTAACACAGGAGTTTCTATGAATCTCAAAAATCACTACCGTACTAACACCTCGATTCCGTTACTGGAGGTTAACCAGTTTGTATACCAATAAGTGACTTGTGGCAAAAAAAAAACAATTAAAATTTCAGTTTTGAGACGTGTTTTATTTGGAGGTGCCTAGCAAAAACATATAAACGCCGATTGGGAGTTGAAGTAAATACGGTAGCTAAAATAATACATATTTTGGCCAAGCACTGGTTATGTATGTGAAGTTGGCCCAAATGTCAGCCCAAAAAAACACAGTGGCAACACGAAAACTATAATTTCTGTTACGTGTGAACTGTCAGCCCAAAAAAATCGTATATCACGACATTTTAATGATGTCAGCCCAAAAAATAAAAATATTTTTCGTTATAGATTTTTGACTTCAGTCCAATTTTTTTTTATCACGACAGCAACAATTGTCGTGAAATATCGGATACACGCAGCCCAAAATTCAAATTTTTATAGTTAAAGGAACCGTTGTGATCGTGTATTATAAATGTAAATCAGCCAGGAAGCAATTCTTATTATTTTTAATTGGTTTACGAAAATATTATTTTTAAGAAAGAATAATATGTGTCCTCGAGTTTTAAAGACGAACATACGCCAAAATTATCGATTTTTCGAATTTAAACGGCATTTTTTACTTTTGTTTACTATCTTCTAAATATGTAAACTTCTATTTAGAAAATCGGAGTTTCTGGAATGTTTAAAAACTAAAAAATCTATGACGTTTATCAGTCTTTGTTAATAAACGCCTCATAGATAAATAGGACTAGTTGATCAGTTCATTACGTTTTATTTTAATATGCATATAATACTATACACCTTCATTTTGAGAATGACCTATATTCGGCCGCTGCAACCATAATATGTAATGAAAGTTGAGATTTTCGGTGTTGGTCATCGGTCTCACTATAATTTTCGGACAGATCTGGTTCTAGCCTTTACGAGTAAGAAGTTTCAGGAGGTTGTGATGGGGTCTTCATACCAAGAATGGCCTATATTCGGCCGCTTTACGAACAACCTTAATATTTAATGGAAGTTGAGGTTTTTCGTGTTGGTCATCGGTCTCACTATGATTTTCGGACAGATCTGGTTCTAGCCTTTACGAGTAAGAAGTTTCAGGAGGTTGTGATAGGGTCTTCATACCAAGAATGGCCTACATTCGGCCGCTTTACGAACAATCATAATATTTAATGGAAGTTGAGATTTTTCGTGTTGGTCATCGGTCTCACTGTGATTTTCGGACATATCTGGTTCTAGCTTTTACGAGTAAGAAGTTTCAGGAGGTTGTGATGGGGTCTTCATACCAAGAATGGCGTATATTCGGCCGCTTTACGAACAACCTTAATATTTAATGGAAGTTGAGATTTTTCGTGTTGGCCATCGGTTTCACTAGTATTTTCGGACAGATCTGGTTCTACCGTTTACGAGTAAGAAGTTTCAGGAGGTTGTGATGGAGTCTTCATACCAAGAATGGCGTATATTCGGCCGTTTTACGTTCAATCATAATATTTAACGGAAGTTGAGATTTTTGGTATTGGTCATCGGTCTCATCTCGGTTTTAATGTGGTCTTCATACCGAGAATGGTTATATTCGGTCGCTTTACATACAACCATAATATTGAGTGGAATATAGAGGAAATATGTGAACCGTAGTGGGCAGCAATTCCTAATTAAAACTTTCTCGATTTTTTTAATTTTTGACCAAATATTTCAAAAAATTATTATAAAACAAAAGTAATTCTAATTATAATTTGCTATAAAATCGGTCTAAAATTTAAGCGATGACGTTTTTCAGACAGATTGATTGATCGGTATTAAGCTTTGTCAGTTTTTTCCAAAATTTGCTAAAACGGTGTTCTGGGAGTGGACACCTTTGTGACTGATTTTTAATTTTTGCAATGTTGAAAGGTATACAATTTACGAAAGCCGGCTAATAACTATAAGATTCTTATAAATTTAAACATAGATTAAGTGTTCTAGAAGAGTAGTCGTAGAATAGGAATGAAGATTTTTGGCCTAACAAAAGGTTTTACCAAAATTTTTGGAAATTGTATTTCTCACCTTAGAAATCAACTATGATGTATTCGAGATTCACAATGTGTACACTCGTTTTAAAACAAAGTCGGGTGCTGTTTTTTATATATTAAGTTTGCAAAGTAGAAACTCTGTTTTTTTCGGTCAAATTCAACTTTATTGAAAATATACTCCTAATATTCGCCATTATTATCTATGGTTTTTTGACATTTATCAGGTAGATGATGAATACCTTCGCGATAGAAGCTTGTTGGTTTCGAAGCAAAATAGTCATCGAGCCATTTTTGCACATCTTCAACTTTCGTGAACCACTGGTCTTTCAAATATGATGACAACGATCTGAATAAGTGGTTAGAGTGAGCCAAGTCTAAAGATGCTGTACGCTGCTTGCTGTAAAACCTTTCCACCCTAAGGAGAAAATGAGTTCCTTGGTTGATTTTACTGTATCTGAACGAGTGTTGTCATGCAGCAATATTACGTTCTCCCTTTGGCCCGTAAATTGTCTTTTTTCCTGCAAAACACACCTAATTTGATCAATTGGGCCTGGTCGCGTTCAGCTGTAACAGTTTGTCCAGGTTCCAGAAGCTCGTAGTATAAATGACTCCGTTCCATTCCCACCAAGTGCACAGTAACACTCTCCTGGCATGAATATTCATTTTTTCAACTGATGTTGATTGCTAACCTGGATCAGCCCATGGTTTCCTGCGTTTAGAATAATCGTATAAAATCCACCCGCAATGATTTTGTGTAAAAAAACTTTCTTTTCTACCAAGAAAGCACATTCATGCAAATGTTACTCTTCGATTTTTGTTTTCTTCGGTCAATTGCCGCATTGCATGCAATCGAAGTGATATTACTTGGTGGGTAACTTGTAACTGTTCTGCGAGGGATTTAGAGATTGTTTTGTTTTACTCCACCTAGACGTGGCAGACAATATGGATGCTTTGAAGTATATTTTAATGCAACTAACTTCAGAGCCGAGTTTCTAATTAAACACCTAATAATTCAATAATTTCCTTTGTTTTTTTTTTGATTTTTTATATTTTTTTTTTGTTTTTGATATTTTTAATTTTTTTTCTTTTCTTTTTATTCTAATATAATTCAAGTAATGAAGACACCCTTAATTCATTGTATATAAAATTAAATGAAGTTTTACTTTGTGATTATCACTTCTAATTTTAACATTGGTGCTTTTCAGATCATCGAATTGATCCCAGTAATTTTCTTCTTTACAGTAGGACGTATAGTGCTTCTGTACAGCATTGTAATTTAGGCCGAATATAGGCCATTCTTGGTTTGAGGACCCCATCACAACCTCCTGAAACTTCTTACTCGTAAAGGCTAGAACCAGATCTGTCCGAAAATCATAGTGAGACCTGTACCACCTGTAGTGATGACCAATACCGAAAATCTCAACTTCCATTAAATATTATGATTGAACGTAAAGCGTCCGAATATAGGTCATTCTTGGTATGAAGACTGCATCACAACCTCCTGAAACTTCTTACTCGTAAAGGCTAGAACCAGATCTGTCCGAAAATCATAGTGAGACCGATGACCAACACCAAAAAACTCAACTTCTATTAAATATTAAGGTTGTTCGTAAAGCGGCCGAACAAAGGCCATTCTTGGTATGAGGACATCATCTGGCTAGAACCAGATCTGTCCGAAAATCATAGTGAGACCTGTACCACCTGTAGTGATGACCAATACCGAAAATCTCAACTTCCATTAAATATTATGATTGAACGTATAGCGGACGAATATAGGTCATTCTTGGTATGAAGACTGCATCACAACCTCCTGAAACTTCTTACTCGTAAAGGTTAGAACCAGATCTGTCCGAAAATCATAGTGAGACCGATGACCAACACCAAAAAACTCAACTTCCATTAAATATTATGATTGTTCGTAAAACGGCCGAATATACGCCATTCTTGGTATTAAGACCCCAACACAACTTCCTGAAACTTCTTACTCGTAAAGGCTAGAACCAGATCTATCCGAAAATCATAGTGAGACCGATGACCAATACCGAAAATCTCAACTTCCATTAAATATTATTATTGTTTGTAAAGCGGCTGAATATAGTACATTCTTAGTATGAGGATATATAGTATTATGTATATAGTATGTATATTAAAATGAAAGTGTTTATGAACGGATAGACTAATCGTATATGAGGCGACTATTAATAAAGACCGACATACGTCATAGATTTTTAGTTATGAAAAATTCCGAAAACCTCGATTTTTTTAATAGAAGTTTGCATATTCAATTTTAATTTGAAAAACGCGTAATTTTGGTTTATGTTAGTCTTTGAAACTTGAGGCCACATATTATTGTACTTTAAAAATAATATTTTCATGAACCAATTGAAAATAAAAAGAATTGTTTTTTAGGCTGTTTTATGGTTACAATGATTCCTCCAACTATGAAAATTTTAATTTTTGTCTTGAGTGTATTCGACATAAATTTCAAGACAACAACAAGATATAAAAAATTTTATGGTTACTTCAAAAATCTATAACGAAAAACACATTTTTGTTTTTTGGGCTGACATTATTAAAATGTCGTGATATACGATTTTTTTGGGCTGACAGTTCTTACGTGATAGAAATTATAGTTTTTGTGTTAACAAATTATTAAAATTTTGAGAAATGTTCTTTATCACTTTCATTTAAAGCATGAACATGTTTGAGTTAAATGTGTATATTTTTTATTTTATTATTAGTATAATTTTAGAAATCTAAAACACATTTTTTATATTCATTTCATTCAAATTCATATTTAATCTTTGGATTTATGTGATATTCAATATTTTTTCTGTTTTCTGTCATGATAGTTATCAAAATTGATGACGGTATTGCCAGCAGCAAAAAATATATTTTTTTGGGCCAGAATTTTGGCCCAACTTCACAAACGTTATTTCCGCTGAAAATTTCTAGAATTTTTTTTGAAAACTTCATCTAATAATTTGTTTACGTTGATGTTTCAACAGTAATATTTTTTTTTTATATTTTTATTTAAATTTAGAAGCCACGATTAGTTCGACATTTATTTAATCACAATTAATTAAAATTTATAATTTGCGTGTGGGACAAATTTGCTTTATAGTTATAATTTGCTTATATTTTGTGTCATGCCAGAAGTTGTATTGCCATAAGTAAAAAATTAAAATTTCGGGGTGAAAATTCGGGCCAGTTTCACTGGTTTTATAGTAAACGAGTCACTTAAAACGACAAACTATACGACTAGCTGAAGCAGGGTTTCAATTCATCAATCTAATTAAAATGTCTAATGAAAATTTTCGTAACATATTCAACCAAATACATAAGTTGATTTCGTAATTATGTGTTATTTATGGAACCAATTAATATGTTTATATAAAATTGCAAATTCAAATTAGTCATTTCGGCTTTTATTATCGAACATTTATTTAAAAAATATTAATGATGAGAGATAATAATAATAATGATGATAAGAAAGAACAAGCTTCCCCTCTATTTAAAGCTTACGATAAAAAATGGTGGAAGCTTACGGCTCTTATATCTAGGTGGCTCTGCTATTACTCCACTAGTTCGTAAAAGAAAGTTAAAACCTTAATACTACTACGTTTTCCATTATTATTAATTTCTTAGTTTTAGCCGAACTTTAAAACAAAATAAATTTAAAAATTTTGTTTGAATTTTTGAAAATTTGTAAGCAAACACATCTTGTTTCTTTATGTTGTACGTGTTTAAAATAGCTTTTAATATAAAAACAAACAAATTGTTTAAACGAAAAACGAATTTGTAAATAAAAAATATTTCGAAGCGCGAATATGATATTTTTTTTTCACCGTTATAACCACCGGTTTGGAGCATTCGATCTTTGTCAACTTTACTTCAATAAACGTCCATATTTACGGCACAAAAATAGTATTTAAATATTTTATCCCATTCTTTTTCACCCTCTATCAAAAGAGTTACAGTTCGTTAGATCGGGTACAACCTCCTAGTTTTATTTAATGGGGTTTTTATTTTATTTAACTCTCCCATTTCCATAATTTGTAATAACCCTAGCTTTCTTGACGTGGTGATGATTTTGTTTTCGTCATTTCGCCAATACTATGCGCGCCAGGTTTTATGTTTCAAGCAATCAGCAACAGTACAGAAGCTTAAATGAGTTGCGTTTCATAGTCTACTGAAGCCCAATCATTAGATGTTTGCATATTTAAGGAAACTTTTAGACAACTTGTCCAAGTTAGTACTTTACACATACTTTATAAGATTCTCTCCTTTAGAGTAAACACAATCAATTTTTGAGTTAACACATAGACCTGACTTTTCAATTAAGTACCATTTAGGCAAAGTTGTTTATTGATACCTATTCTAAAAAATTTTAGTTGTCTCATGGGTTGTTGTTTGAATTTGATTATGTAACCTCGATAATAATGGTGGCCAAATCCGCAAGCAAATTAAATAAACTGCCACCAAAACAAATAAAATAAATTACGGGGCTCTTTTAAATTAATTCTTTACATTCACATAAAACCATTATTCAAATTCTTCGTCGAAATCGAAGCTCTTAATATGTACGAGTATTTAAAATGTACATTTATACAATCTTTTAAATTAACTTATTAACATTGTTCGCTTGTTGACTTTTCGCCTTGAGTGGTAGTAATATAAATAACGTTTTAATTATTATTTTTTTTACATTCTGATTTTGTTTATGTATGTCGAATAAACACTGTTTTGTTTTCCGATTGCTCTCGGCCACACATTAAAATTAAATTTTTCATTAAATATTCTGCATTCTTAGGAAATCTGATAAACAGCAATCTATAATGAGATAATTAAATTTAATACACTATGTAAACAAGGGCATGAATTTTAATTAAACATTGTCTAAGTGTAGTTGCTTTTTGCGCAAATGAGCTATTGGCTGAGAAAGTTACAGTGTTCACACGAAATAATCAAATTACAATTGAGAGATGCGATATTACATTTTCACATGAACTCAATTTATTATTGATAATCAAAAATTCACCATATCCAGTTAATATCAATTTAATCTTTTCTGTACATATTTTTTTATATAAGAACATAATATAAATATTTCTAAGTAAACATTCCTCCCTCGTATCAGACTTCTTGTTTGCGTGAACTTGACTCGATATAATTTTTCTTATAACTTTCATATTTCTTATTTTCTATAATTTTATTTTATTTTATTCAATTTCTATGAAAAAATAATCACCCTCTAGAGATGAAATAATATTATCATTGGACCCTATCACCGTCATGCGAAACCTTATACAAAAGTTTTAGTGTTTGCAGCTTTTTCATTTCCCTCTTATCATTTTGTTTTCTCATAATTTCCACTTTCTTTATAAATTCAAACAGTTTTCTGTTGTTTTTCCGCTATATATTAGATTTTATTTTATTTCGTTTTGTGTTCTTTAAAGCAAAAATAAAATAAGAAAAGCAAAATAATAACTCTAAGATAAATCAATTCTCATGATAACATTCAAGATGTTCGCTTTCTATCCTTTGTAGAATACGTTTTTTATATATTTTGAAAACAATTGGAAAAATAAATTTCAAAACAGACAAAACCTTCATTTGTAACACAAACAGCGTATAAATTTATTTATGCGAACATTAATCTTAACGTGTTTTTCGTTTCTCAGTTGTTACATTAGGTACCTACCCTGCAAATATTACCAATCATAATTTTTTGGTTATCGCCTGTGAATAATATATTGTGTTAAAACTGTGTTATTCTGTCATCTGAAATTTCAATATATTGCTGCACTCCGCTCCCAGTACCAACTCATTAACATTGCTTATCGTTTTGGATTTTAACTCCAAACAATTTATGTTTTGTTTAGACAACGATTTGAAAATTTATGCAGATCGGAAAATATGAAAGAAAATCGATTACAGGAAGTAGAAAATAAAAAGTTTCAATGATTGGTTTGAAAAACAAAATGAAAATATTTAATTCCCAGTATCGCTTTTGCCTCAATTTTCAAATCAACCTATTATTGGTTAGACGCGTCTAAGCAGCTTGTTTAAATCGGCTCAGAGGAACTCTTTTTTGAAACTACAATCATTTTAGTATGTATTAAAACCTATTCTATAAGATAATAAAAATAATAAAAAATACGAATAGTTTGAGGTTTATTTTTTAAAACTTACCTGGCATTTAAAATATTAGCAGAAATACATTTTAGATATGACCTTCAAACCGCGCAACATCTTCGATACATAAAACAACTCATAATATTTTCAACAAAAGAGTACAGGAGAATCCAACCTTGATTTAATCTTAAAACTACCTGTATTTTTAAGAACTTAGCTGTTCTCGTAATTTGCTATTTATGACTTGATGGGCTGCACAGAGAATGCAAAATTGTGAATTTTGCTTTCATCACAGGTCACTTGATTTTTAAAAGAAAAATTAAATCTACCGGGCTTTTGATAAAACCGTCTTGTATAAGCAAACGACATTGTCCCTGCTTAAATTTCAAAAAACCAACAATATCGACCCTTGTTGAATGAAAACTGAATTTTTACATTTATTTAAATCTTTTAATTGTTATACTAAACTTTTCAACATAATTTGAGAAATTAAGATTTGTCCCATTAAAGCTGCCGAAAAGCTGTAAAGATGCCGAATTTTAGCGAAGTAAAATTTTGTTTTACTAAATTCGTTATTTCCGACAAAATTTAAAACATGATCTGAACTAATTATGTTTCTAATTTAATTTACAATCTTGTTATTTTTAAAAGTTTTTCTATAACATTTGCAAAAAATTTAAGGCTGCTATGGAAGCTGCTTCTTCTGGTGAACCGATGTTGGCCAAAAATAACTGACATCCAATTTATTAAAAAGCTCAAGTATGAAGTTTCATTTTGATCGGGAGTTAAAAAAATTCTGTCATTTCTCCTTAAATTTTCGAAAATTGACCTGAAACGATATTGTTGTTTTAGAATCGGTTAGTTAATAGTTGTTTTTCTCATAAATGATATAACCCACTATTCAACAAGCCGCGAGCCTGACACATCTAATAAAAAATTCGTACAATTCGTACAAATATGTTTCAAAATTTTATAACAATCTATCTATTATTCAACAAGTTCTGGTGGGGTTTTACTAACCCTATTTGTGCTATTTTCAAAACAATGGAAAAATATTTATTTTGTGTGTTGATTTAACACTCTTTTTTGATGGTGGAAAATACCATGCAAGCAAAGCAATGACCAAAAACGTGTTATAAGAACTTTGCTTCTTTGAAAGCAACCGTTGATCGTTCTTTTGCTCAGTTTATAATTGGCCGTATACACACCAATGATGCTGAACGCTCTGGTCGCCCGAATTCTACAGTTATTCTAGAAAAATTAAAAAGAAATTCACAAAATCGCTTTGAAAGGCCGTAAAGTGAAGTTGCTTAAGATAACTAACACCTTAGAGATATCAAAATGCATTATATACAGTATTCTACATGAAGAAAGCTTTGTTCAAAGTGAGTGCCGCGCTTGCTCACATTGGATCAAACACAGCACTTTGTCGATTATTCACCATTACGCTCCGGAATCAATTCACCAATCAATTGAGTAGGCAGCAGCGACAAAAAAATAAACGTCGTCGACTTTCTTGTGAAAGAAAAGACCATTATGTTTCTAATTTAATTGCAAAATTTCTTGAATTCAAGCTCAAATTGTTTTCCTATCCACCAAATTCTCCGGATCTCGCTCCTAGCAACTAATTTTATTATTATTATTATTGTTACCATTCACAATTTTTTTTTATCAGAAATCCACTCGATATTAACACGTTTCATTTTGAGCAAGAGCTACTTATTCATAATGATGCGTGCAGTTTGTAGTAGACTACATAATTTAAAATACATTTTAATGAAATATGATGTTTATAAATACAATACAGATTTAATAAAGGCAGGTTTACGATTTCTGCAAGCAGCTTTCACAATGTTGCATTAAGCCACGGTGGTTCTTACGGTCCGCGGCTAATCATAATTTTATACGGAGGTGCTACGCCAATGTTCAGTCACTCGTTGCCTTAGTTTTTCCACCATGTATGTATATTGCATTCAATAATATGTAGTATTGGTTTCGATATTGTACCTAATCTAAACCGTTATCTCATTATTTGTACTCTTATTTAGAAGAAAAAAAATATAACTTTTGTTCGCACACCTCAAAAAAATGGTTCATGAAAAGACATTTTGCTGAAACCAACGAATATTTTGAGGCCAAAAATAAATTGTTCTACAAAAAAGGCAACAAAATTGGCATGAATGTATCACTCTTAAAGAAAACTATTTTGATGGACAAAGTCAACTTTAAAAAAAAAAATAGTTTTTTAGTAGTTATCCTTGGGACATATTGACCAACGTTACTTATAGACGTTAGAAAAAGATGCTATGGAGCAGTCACTTCCGGTGGATCGATTTCAGCCAAACATCAGTGAAACCTTGTATTTTTTGTGAAAAATCGTCACTTCCGCTTAAATATTGAAAAACAAGCATAGGCCAATATTGTCGGAAAATTAATTTAGAATCTTTTAGTTTTTAATTGTTTTTCTTGTGAATAATGTACTTTTCGAAATATTTACAAAAACCGATAAAGGAGCCTCTTATGGAGACTGCCGCTCCGCTGGACCGATTTCAGCCAAAAATCATTGGAATCTACCAATTTAAGATAAAAGCGTAAGTGTGAAGTTACGTCTGTGCTCTAAAGAAACTACAGACATTTAGTCTACACTCCATGATAACTATGTATATACTATACTACTATGTAAAACTATATACAAGACTACGTAAAAAATTAAAAAATGGTTTTACCATCCAGCCTCTCAAAATAAATGATATTTGCACTCGGAGCGATAGCAAAATTCGCTTCGTTTATTTACTAAATTTCATTCCCATACAAATAAGCATTTTAGGCTCTAAATACACAAAAAGTGATTGCCACTTTCCTAAAATTTTCAATTGTGACTAGCTGAATTACCCGGCGTTGCTTGGAAAAATAGTGATTAAGTTTTAGACATTTCTCTATTTCCTATTATTTCTCTAATTTGGAACCCGTTATCATGCCCGTCCCCTCCCCCATGAGGGAGGAGGATGCGTTTAACATTGGTTGTGTATACAGATTGATTCAAATCGGCCAAGTCGTGTATAGCTTTATATAAAAAATTATACATAAACAAACAATGACTTATACCTTCAGGGTCCGATCCCTCGGATCCGAGCATACAATTAATTCCATTTAAACATTTATTTAAACTCATTCCATGAAAAAATCAAAAAAAAAACGGAATTTAAAAAAAAAATAGCATGGGGCATCTAGATCCAGGGGTCCGACCCCTTCGAAAACATTACGAAAACCTGGCCATTTTGGTATCCTTTTGGAGTCCATTATACACATGTATGTAGATTGTATACTAATTTCGACCATATAGAATATAATGGTATAATATTATATTATCTATAAAAGGTAGACCCTTTATCTAGTTTTATCATTCTTGCCAAAAAGAAAAGTTGAAGGGAATAGTGATCCCTCTATAAAAAATAAATAATGTGAATTGTGGATTACACTGAAAGTGTAACCTAAGTTCTCCATCTGCCGTTACCATCGAGTTACACCATTAATATTCGAACAGTTTGCTAGTGGAGATTCGCAATACCATCGTACTATTATAATCGTTACGTCAATAGCATTTTAATGATTCGCGGCTTATGATAGCAATTTCGCTGTTTTATTATTTTATGTTTTGGTGACATTTCGATGTGGTTTGGTGATATTAGACTCAAGTGACGCTGTTGAATATCAATAAACGAATGATTTTCAAATGTCAAATTTATGTTACGTTTACTACACCCGACGCCATATTAAAATTATTTCGTACCATTTATGTTAATGGTAATGATATAAATTGTATTAGGTCGAGATGCTAGGTAAAAGTCAAGTGGTATTCGAAAAGATTCAAAAAGATGTGGAAGAACTATCGATTTAATCGTTGAGTCATCACGATACATCCATTTATCATTAATAAATGGGCAAATGAAGACTTTCGAAAAGTGAATTTTCTTGATTATTTTTATCACCTACTTGATACGAGTCGAGAATAACATGAATTGGATCAAAAATATTGAGATATTAGGTGTAAAAATGAATTTAAATTATTTGATGTCATATAGTTAAATCAAACTTTTTTATTTCGGTCGCATCGCAATATGCTACAATATTTGGATGCATGCATATTCAAGCTTAGTTCATAATATCGGGAAAAATTTCCATGGTATTGATAACCATACTCTACAGTACACCTATGAAATCGCTTCAAAATATAAATGCTCCGCCTACTCCTTTCATACTCGAGTTGAAATATTTCTTACTTCAATATACCATGGTATCAACAATATGCTATTTTCCGATATTAAGGATTAGAAAATTTTTACGCCAATTTTATAAAGAAACTCTACTTTTTAAATGAAAAAAGTGTCAAAATACCAAATCAAAAATTTTAAGATATTCTTAAGGAAAAATTAAATTGGGATGGTAAATTTGTCCATGCTGTGAATAATAAAACGCCATATTTTAATAATTTAAAATTTTTCCACGCGTTGCAATGATTTAATGAAGACAATAATTTGAAATTTTTTTCATTAATACCAATAAATAATTTTGGCCGACATCATATACGCTATGACTCTTGGGCCTTTCGCCATTGGTTCCTCCACCAGAGCCACTACATTCATTGGTTTCCGGAAATGGGCCACATTCTGAACATTTTATGATTTCACAGGAAAAAATTAAACATAAGAAAACTTTTTGAAGTAAGCAAAAAAATGACTCTTTTTTCAAGTTGCTGCGATTTCATACATAATAAATTGTAAACCACAGGCTACTTAATTTGTACTCAACTATCCTTAATGGTGCAAGTTAAAAAAAAAAGTAATAAAGTAATTAAAGTAATTTAGTCGCTAGTCGGTAAGTCTGAAAGTTTCCATTTTTCTGAGCAATTTTCTTAATTTTTCATTCCGTAATAACCTTCTACAAAGTATTAGGAAACTTTAAAAAAAAGTTGAATGAAATCGGTAAAGTAATTCTCAAGTTATGGCGTGATCAAGGAAATATGATCAATCTTTCAACCTAAACGAGTGTTTTCTATGGAAACATGGGTTTTCGGACCGTAAAATTATGATATAACAGAAAATTTCTTTTACAAACTATTTGTGTGTATTAACAAATTAATTAAAATGCACGTAAATTCCATAAATTTTCTGCTAAATTGAAAAAAAAAAATTAAATTTTTTTTAGAAATTTTGAACTTTTGAAGAGCTGTCAGATTTAAATTCATATCGTTAATTCAGCACATTTTTGTCTTCAATAGTTGACCATGACTTATGTTATTGTTTTAATTTTTTACTAGGAAAAAGACGCTTCGGATTGTATTAAATAGGAGCCATAACAGGATAAAGAAGTAGAGACAAATGATAATACGGACGATAGGTTATAAGCAAATTAAAGAGAATGACGACATACATGACTGCAGATCCTGCATTTGGTACGGAGAAATATCCCTGATAAGGCAAATGAAGAAGACAAACAAAAGAAGGACGATCATGATAAAGACACAGGCACGCAAATGTCAGGCAACGGAGGGGATTTGCTATATTTATAAATAATTAAATTGTAAAACCTTTTGTGATAATTTAACATATGAAAATTCCAAACAAAATTGTCATTAATTGGGTACCCTACGCTTTCATTTTGTACAAGTGCGCCTTTTTAATATATACAGCTATGCTAAACTCTATTAACTAATCCCCAATATGCCAAGCTTACCACTCGTTTCTTAAGCAAGTTTTATCTATAGTAGATATATTAATACAGCAACATGAACTCTGAATAGAAATATGTATCGAGCATTTTAGTTCATATGTATAACCCTTTTTCAACCAAGAAAACAAAAAAATTGGCTCAGTTTTAGTCCAACCCACACAAATGTGTGAAGTAAAACCAACACAATTGTGTGTATAAATATAGTGTTTTTTTCGGACGAAAATAAGTTAAAAAGGAATTCACAAATGTGTAAGTTGGTTCAAAAAACATACAAAACAAAATTTTTGACATGGTAATTTTCCCGTACCCGCACAATTGTGTTAATAAATCACTAAAGGGATAAAATAGTCAGGCGTTTGTCCGTCATAGCCACTGATCTATATACATGGATACCACATGAATGTCAGAAACCATATAAAACAACTGCAAAAAATGGGAGCACTTTTTTTCATAGTCATATTGCTCGTTTATATACACCTCTTGCTTTAAAAAAATATTTCCGAAAGATAGGACCGTATCAAGGATAGATTTAATTTCGAAAAATTCTGAAATTGGTTTTTTATTATTATAGTCAATGAACAAATAATAATATTCAAATGATTTAAATTATAAATCATATTTTATTCATTTAATTCATGTGGTACCGTTTTTGTATACAAATTTCTTCTTGCGATTTCCCTTGATATTTCAAATGCGCACCTGCAAATATTTCGAATAAAAAAAGAGTTCGTGTCGTCAAAACGTCAAACGTCAAAAACTCATAGGAACCAGTTTTCTGTTTACATTATTTGATTTTCGAAAATTCGGATTCAAGACAAAAAAGAAAATTTTTCTGTCTCTGTCACAAACGTAGAACTATTTTTTCACTACCATATAGTTTTTATCAAGTCGTATCCATGTATATAGATCAGTGGTCATAGCATTTCGATCATATATTTATACGATTGTTCTTGTTGATACAAATGGAAGTTAAGATGAATTAGTTCTGTGATTTTTTTTGCATTAAACTTTACCACCACCCAAACAAAAATTTGAAAATTGTCGACAGGATCCATATTTTACTTTTTCTGTATTTCTTGAGCTAACATACGAGTTAAATAGACAAAATTCAAAATCAATTTAAAAACATCTAGTGTAAATCATAGGTAAACAAGGTTTTTAATTTACGTAAACTAAAATATGAACATTTTAAGTCACTAGGAAAAATGTCTACGAAACAAAAATAAATGCGTCAGCGTTGTTTTACAACGTTTGCTTCTTTACTTAGTATTGCTTTGGCGAAAATATAAATTCCCTAAATTTATTTTTACCAAAGCAATACAGATATTATTTTAGTTATTTTATTTTGGATTTTTTTTTGTAAAATGTATTCTAGTAGCAAAAATTAATTGAAAATAAAATGTGTTGTGTTAAGGTTCAATCACAATGAAACCGCACCATTCCGTTTCGTTATTCTATCAAAGTAGAAAATGTAATATTACGTAGGATTTATATGAGAAAACGGAAAAGCAATCACAATGAACGAAGTGCGCCGGTGTGTTCGGAAACGATAGCTCAACTTTCTACTTTTAAGGATAACATAACCTCAGAAATCATTTGACAACTAAATGTGTATTATATTTAGTACGTGTATATCGTTTTCAAAATATTAAAAGTAAAAAAATATAAGAAATGAACTTCAACTATGAAGAATTCATGAAAAAATAAAATTTTATCCCAACTTGTACAACAAGGCATGTCACTTTTCTGGAACGGCGAGGAAACATTGTGTTTGACAATCCGTAATGACGGATAGATGCGGTACGATTAGGCGCGGTGCGGTGTCATTGTAATTGCACCTTAAAGGTATATTTTGCTTTTTAGAAAATATTATTGGTAGCATACATTTTTTAAAGTATATTTATCGAAATTTTTAAAAATAAATAAAAATAAAACATTTTTTTATACACGTGTATTGGTTTGCCCAAACGAATTTACCAATTATTAAACAGAACGATTAACACGATTTCCTGTATTTACATATTTATTATTGTCTTTTACGTAGTAAAATAAAGTATGGTAATCATGAATTTTTTTTACATCGAATATTGAAGATTTACTATTCGCTAAATCACAGAAGTAAGAAAAGTGATTTTTACAAAAACTATGTGTGGTGTCGAGAAGGCTAATGTCTGTAGCTTCTCTACAGCCCAGGATCGGGGTCTGATATTTGGCTGAAATTGGTTAACGGAAATGCCAGCTTCCACAGGAGCTTTTTCGTTTTTAGCAATTATTTCGAAAAGTACATATATCATTTATGAGAAAAACGTGGTTCGGCATTTTGCCAAACATTGTGAGTAAAACTTACGAAAGAATCAAAACAAGCAATATAGATCCGGTAGAATATTTTTTATCTATTAGAATCCGGTAGAATATTTATTCTGACAAAAATGACGAATTTTTGGATGATGATCGGAAACGTTAAAGATTAATAGAAAAGAATGTTTCATTGTTACTTGTAGAGAATGTTGTAAACATCTACGTTTGGAAGTACATAAGTCATAGTACATTGCTTTCTATAATTCTTTATCGTTTCCAAACATTTCCACCTACAGCAAAACTTATAATTAAACAAAATCTTGATGTGTGATTTGTTTAAATGCTTAACTTAATTTCAGATAGTACATTCTAATAAAACCCATTATATATCAATATTCTAATCTAGAAATCATATAAATAACTTTATTAATAAGATGCGTTTGTAAGATTTGCTAAAGTATATTTATGTTTCATTATGTAGTATCCAGCAATTGTTAAAGGTGTAATTGCGCTCAAGAATCAATTGAGTTCATTTTTACTTTTTTATTATAAAATACATATATGTAATCCTTAATAACAAATTTCACTTAACACTTGTTTTTCTATTTCGCAAAAGTTATTTTATGAATATTTTAATTAAAAAATTAGTTCAAAATGTTTAAAAAATCACTCGATCGATTTCGACTTGCTAGGTCATCATCAGGAGTATCTACTGATTTGTAAAAGTATAAATTTTGTTATATACTATATAGTAGAAGGACAAAAAATCGGCAATAAAAATTAATCTATTGATCGTCCCAACCAACTGTTATTCATACAGAAAAAATAATAAACAAGCGGGAGGAGGATAGCACGTAGGCGTCTAGTCATCGGCTGAGTAACATAAAAACAAGTGTTAAGTGAAATGTGTTTATTTAGTGTTAGTGTATTTCGCCAAGTGCCTACGGCAAATAGTGTTAAAAGTACATATGTAATCATTAATCCAATCAAAAAATCCTGATCGTTGTAACATGATAAGGCAGCCAAATCCTTTAACTCTGGGAGGCACACAATTTTAAAGAAAATAAAAACCCTAGTTGCACAGAATTTTGTTTATTATAAAAAAAATGGAAATAAATATTCATTACGATTATTTATTACTAAAATGATATTATAAATTATTACTAAAAATAAGAAGAAAAAAAAATTATATTTCAATAAGTACTTTTTTACAGAGTGGGACATACTATATACAGGGTTATCCAATTCGAGGTTGATAAAGTAGAAATCTGTATACCGACATCTGTCAAAGATAAACGTCAAGTACGCTGTCATTTATTTAGTTGACATTCTGCCATTTAAGAATATGGAGCATTTAACAATCGACCAACGCGTTAAAATTATTAAATCTGCTGATGCTGATTTTTCGAACAAAATTTTCTTCAGTGATGAAGCTCATTTTTCGCTTGGTGGATACGTTAATAAGCAAAACTGTAGAATTTGGGGCTCAGAAAATCCACAATTGATTGTAGAGAAGCCATTACACCCGGAAAAAGTCACTGTTTGGTGCGCATTGTGGTCTGGTGGTGTGATTGGGCCGTATTTTTTTGAGAACAACCATGGACGAACCGTTACCGTCAATTCTGAGCGCTATGGCCGCATGTTAACCGATTATTTTTTTACGAAAATCGAAGATTATGATCTTGACGATATGTGGTTCCAGCAGGATGGAGCAACCAGTCACGTAACACGAGCAAATCGAGATCTTTTGCAAGAGAAATTTCCTGGACGTTTGATTTCGCGATTGGCTGATGTCAATTGGCCTCCAAGATCCTGTGATTTAACGCCTTTGGATTTCTTTTTGTGGGGCTACGCGAAAGATCGTGTTTACGCAAACAATCCTCAAACTCTTGACGAATTGAAAACTAATATTCGTAAGGTAATGGCCGAGATACCGGCCGAAATGTGCCGAAAAGTCATTGAAAATTACCTCAAAAGAATCAAGGCCTGTAAGAAGTCCCGTGGAGGACATTTGAATGATATCTTGTTTAACTAAAAATGGCAAGGATCAATCTGTAAAATGAAATAAAAATTACAATACATTCCGAATATTTTGTGTGTTTTTTTTTAAGTTTACTTTATCAAGCTTGAATTGGATAACCCTTTATAAACCCACCATGCAACTAATGCTTTAAATGATATTCGTTGAAACACAACTTTTTACCAAAATAAAGTGGAACTTTGCAGACAGTACAACACCAGGGAGTTGTAACTTGTTTGTTTTTTTGGTGCTGCATAACGCACATCTTTTCCTCGTATTTCCCATGAAACATTTGGTTTCGATTTTTTTATCTTGAGTGGAAGCCCAGATGTTGATGGTGCAATTTTATCAATTAAAGCCTGGGCAACAAACCCTTCAGCACACTGCCCCTTAAAATGTTTCAGCTCCACGTTTTCACCTAATTATTTATAAACAATATATGAATTAACAATAGCTGTATCCCAAAAATAGAATAATATGCGGCGCCACCAATTTTACTACGTCTGTCAAGTTTATAACTAGCCAAAAGCTGATCAAATTTTTCCACTGCATTCATGTTCATATTATAATCAATTATAACGAGAGACAAGAACACATTGTGTGGCGTTTATTCCTATGTTACTAACTATAGTATAGCCAGATTAACGCATATGATCATAATTTGGCGTCATTTGGCTCTTTGATTCCAGCGAAATAATGTTTTTTTCATATCTTGACTACTACTTGACCGGATCCAAAATTAGCACGATCCTGTATTAGAACCAGACTAATATATGATCATAATTTGGTATCATTTGGTCCATTGATTTCAGAGTACTAATGTTTTTTTATATCTCAACTACAGCGCCACCTACCGGGTCCAAAATTTACAGAAAATAGAGCCAGAATAAACATTTGTCCAAAATCATGGAGTCAATCGCAGCTTGCAGTTTCTGAGATTAGAGGTATGGAATATACGCACCAACGTTTTTATATATTAAGATTAAATAAGCAACCATATAATGGTCAAAAATTTTAACCAATTTTAAAAAGTTAAAAGCAGCATTTAAACCGATTTAAGCATTTAAACCGATTGAAACACACATAACTTCAACTTTTCAAGGTGGATTAAAATATGTCCCACCATGCATGAAAAGCTAAGCAAAAGGTGGGACAGATTTTAACACACCTAACCGCAAAAAGTTAATGGGTTGTACCGCTTGTGAAAGAAACGCGTATAATAAAATTGAAACGAAAATCAAATGGGGAAACTCAATTTTTATTTAAATTGTTCGATGTATAGTATAAGAAATAATAGTTATTTATGAGTTGGTATAAGCTCTAAAATTAGGTACCTTCTGTATTTTAGTTATTTTTAAATAAAATCTTTTCGATTCAACCAGCATCTCTGCACAACAAAAATTTATGGTGATAAAAATTATTAAAATAAAAATTCAAAGTTGTAAAATGTCGATTAAATACGACCAGAATACGAGCTTAACGAGATCTAAAGTGAGATGTAAATATAAAGAGAAGGTAATTAAGTATATAAAGTGGCACTTGTCGTGGAAAATATAATTGGCATCGATTTTTCAAACATGGCAGGTAATCATGATGATGATCGATGTGGTAGATAGGACTCCACAACATAGAAACTGACCATAAAAGTTGATAAAGCCGTAAAAGAAAATGGTCCCACGAACTAGCAGAAGTGGAACAATTGTTCAACATAGACGAAACAATAGCTTTCAACATTATACATTAACGTCTTTCTTTGTCGTAAATCAGTGCTTTTTGTTTTTATTATCCCTGCAATCTGTTCTTTGGCCAAAGCTCTCCCAATTCTTTCGCGTTCTGCTTTTTTCGTCCTTACTTTTACGCCGTTGCCAGCCAATTCGAGAACGTATGGCTATAGGTCCGATTTTAACTTCATCTACACATTGCATAGCTCCATACCAGCCTTTATTGGCATGGAAGATGGGTCTATCCATGAGAGATAGATGAGTTCTATTTCATCGCATATCGTAATCTGTTGATGAAAATTCTTTTTCCATCCTGCCCCTATCGGAATTCGAACCCGGTAATTCCCGATCCAAATACCAAAGCTTTAACCGCTGTGACATTTGGTCGGTGTCAGTCGCTTGGAGTTGTCAGTGTTATTAAGAGAGAATCTACACATTATAGTTAATTATATCCACTATGCGTAGATATTTCTCCCGGGGCTCCAGTAGTCCATAAAGTGACCCGCAAAGGATGATCCAGGCCATTCATACTTTATCACAATTCCATACTATAAACTAAATAATTCATATCTGTATCTCGGAGGCATATAGTGAGATGCTATTAGGTCCTATCTAATAGAAAAACAAGTTTATTTTGTTCAAATTGGGGATATAAGGAGTTTAGGATAGCGTAATCGACTTATAAATAAACTAGGGACCTGTGCGACCCATGCAAGCATGGGTCGGAATTTATGATTTGATTAGAAATAAAAGATGAATTAAGAAAACTTCCGCTCTTCATAGCGAGCGGAAATAAAAAAAAAAAATAAAAAAAATGCGAAATAAAGAAATTAATATACACTTAATAAACACGTTTTATTAAACACTTGTTTTTTATTTCGCAAAAATTTTGCGAATTAAAAACAAGTGTTTAAAAAAATGTGTTTATTAAATGTAAGTGTGTTTCGCCAAGTGCCTACGACAAATAGTGTAAAAAAAATTAATATACCTCTAAACATTGTAATAAGTAGTATTATTAAGTTGCAAAATTTAAAAATATCAATTTTTGAATCCCATGTATTGTCAATGGCAAGTTTCTGAAACTTTGACACATCTCATCCCAAGAAGAACTTATCGGTGTAATTCCAACGGCTATGAACTTCTCTTATCGAAGCCTAAATGCATGCCAAATATCAACATTGTACCTATTAGATTGTACCCTATGTTTTTCATATAAAATTTGAACTGGTCCGGATCAAGAAACACGGCTAATATTACTAAAGAAGAACTTTGTGTCTTAAAATTAAATAGACAATCAATTGAGAATGTTTATTTTTTAGAAAAGTTATTGGTATTTGCATGATTCAAATACCGCATTAAACATTTTGAAATTCAATATAGGTGGTTACGGTTCATTTTCGGTCAAATGCATAGTGGATTTTTTTCGTGGCCCTGGCCCACCTACATGCTCTACTTATTTCAATGGAGTACCCTGCATATTTTAAGAACTGAATTTAATGTCTCCAGCTACCCAGCAAAAGTGCTGCAGGTCGGCAAAACTTCCGAGGAACACTTAAAACTGTTTTATATATTTATGTTTTAGCATCGAAATTGTTCCTTACTCAGAAGCCGAGTCGACTCATTAAATAACTTAATGTTGTATTTTGCAAAATTTGTCAATTCTGGGTACATACTAGCTTTTTAATCGAACGAAAACAAAATAAATTTGTTCAACCCACTCTGCAAAATAATTTAAGTCTAACATCATTTATTTTCATTTTGTTTAATGCAAATCACTTTCTTTTTTTTTCTCCTTTATCCACGTCCCACGATCTAGCGATAACATAATAATTATCTGTTGATTCATTTTCGTATTATAAAATTTAATAAAATAAAAATAAATAAATAAAAAAATCAATCAAGGTTTTGCTCGTGTTAGGTTTTTTTTCTATTTTGATTACGAAATACGCCCAAATAATAAAATTGATATTAGTTCATTCCCACAGGAAAAATCCGTATACGTTACATAAAATAGATTTTTGGCTTCTGGAGAGATGGATTAAAATTTCTTACCGCATTTTCTTTTATATTTAATTATTATTAATTAAATATATTTTCTCAATTGTATACCATTTTTCTTATTATTCACTTAAGGATTGATTGATTGGATAGAATGCCGCTCGTTATTAGAAGGAAAATAAGCAATCAACTAAATTTCTAAGTTAACAAAATAATTTTTGGTTTGAATTATATTTTTAGATAAATTATAAATTATTTTGGGATGATGTTACTCGGGTCAAGTGTTAGCTGGTGGTTGGTAATATTACGGATTTAATTTTAATTTTTACAGAAGAGACAAAAAATCCTTCAGTAATATTCTTTGAAGGGTAATGTGGTACAGTTTCCAATTTACTAAAATCCAATCTTAGTTTAATACTAATTCTAAAACAAGTTATATCTCGGTATTTCATAAAAAGAAAAAATTCTAATATGTGGAATAGAATTGAACCATATAATAAGCAGTATGAATTAGGGCAATCTTGGGTCAAACATTTAAAAAGCTTTAATTACGACAAGTCTGCCGAGATAAGATTATCTGAAAAATTGCTTGGCTTCTAATTGATAATTGAAGCAGAATCGTCTTTAATTTAAACATAGCGGTGTAATTGCAGCTGCAGCTTCCAACACTCGACGAGTGATTATAATTGTTTTGTAAATGCAGACTATGCTATTGTCGAGTTCGTTTTAATTCAGGTTAATTTTCATATTTTTAAGAAAATTCGTGATGATATCTATAGTAACCAGAATGATTGAATCGAATTGTGTGAATTCCGCATATTCTAGATACAGAGGTCTCACTAAAAACAAAAGTTTCCTATAAAATTTGTTTGGGCCTCACTAAAACCACGGACAAACCACAGTATGAATTGCTCCGAGCTAAATCAAAGATAAAAAAAATATAACAATTACATAATATAAGATCTTAAAGTTCTACATGGCCAGTTAAACAATTAAGATTTAAACTTAAATTATCTTTCTTAGCAAAACAAATTGTTGATCTAAAATACAATCAAATAATATTGTGGAAATGAAATAATATTGCTAAAACCAAGTAAATTTAATTTTATTTATTTATTTACATTTTACAATTTTAAGTAGAGTTCAACTACATTTTGAGCTTATAAGCTCATTTGTTTGTAACGTGCTGTGAACTCTATTAAAATTTCTGAAATAATGGCTTTATTCTGAGTGTCAAATCCAGGTTATATTTTCTGCAACCATGTAACAACTACTTCTGCTGCTCGATGGAATCCCAACATTAAGAGGTTGTTTACCACTAAATTTACATCGTAAGCCCATTAATATAGTTGGATCCTTGTGGAAAGTTATCAGCGGTGCTCATTCCGCTTGATAAGTTGGAACCGCCGTCTTACAATCAAACTTGAAAATCAACAATTAATACAAACTGTATATTAAAAGTATTAACTGTATATTAATGATACGACTGCAAACTATTCTCTGGTAAATATAAAGAGTTTAGTTAATATATTTTTATTATATTCTAGAAACTACAACAGTAACAGGCATAAATTCTGAGTAAGAGGCCAGGCATAACTCTGAAAATCATAAAACCTAAATAAAATAATACGTAATAATTGGATTCTCCTACGTTTCCAATTCATACACATCATAAATATTTAATAGTTTAAGTTCTCCTAAACTTCTGAAAATTTAAGTAAATTTTAAGAAATATGTACTACGAACTTGGAAGATATAAAAATTAAGGGGACAAAGCACCTTCAAATTTTCAAAAAAATTGAAATATTTTTTATGATAGATTATGTTAGAATGAACGTTTAAAAATATGATTTTAATGATATAAACATGAAAATCTCAAAAAAAGAAATTTATTTTGTTTATTGCGAAGCGCGCCAAAGTCGTTTTTTTACGCGGCTACCTAGAAATGACGAACTTTAAACGCGGTTATCTCGAAATGACGTTTTTCAAGTTGGCGTGCAAGATTGACAAAAAATACTTATCAAATCGTTCTAAAATTTTAACACGTTGATCTACATATATTTCTGCTCAGAATGAACTACGGAAGGAATAATCGGTTTTCATTTTTTTGAGTTACAACTAATTGGGGGGGGGGGGGGGACAAAAAAGCTGCATTTTCGAAAAAATGCCGCCATTTTTTTATTTTTCAACCAATTTGTTTCGTTTTAGTTCATTCCAAGGGCGATTTAATGCTGAATAAAACCCCGTTTTGTTTTTTTTTCAGACGTTTCTAAGAGTAGTTATGATGCACGCCGCGAATTTTCAGTGTTTTTGGAAAAACCTTGTAGCAGACGACAGAGGGCTAAAAAAAATCAAAAAAAAAAATTTTTTTGTATACTATCAGTTAAATAAAATGTCAATGGAAAGTTTCTTTAAAAGATATCTCTTTTTATTCCATTAAAAAAATCTTTGAAAAACTTTTTTTTTCAATTTTGAAGGTGCTATGTCACCTTAACTAAATAGAGCAAAATATTTTGTGTACAGTTATTTTTCAGTAACTTTAAAGTAACTTTTTTTTTTCAATTTTGAAGGTGCTATGTCACCTTAACTAAATAGAGCAAAATATTTTGTGGACTATCTTCTCCTGTACTAAACATTTATTATATTAATACGCCCAGCACCAACTGAATTTTCTGAAACTGGTGGTTATGTAAATGTATTTAATTAATGTGTAGTAATCCATCACCATTAGTCATATATAGTCCACTGAGATACTCACAGATTTTAGTGAGGTCTCATCAAACCTTATAAACATGTCTTTGTTTTCAGTGAGACTTCAATGGGCTCAACTTGCTCGACATGTTTAAAGAGTTTTCAGTATATACAATTAATAAGGCGTCCTGGCAGATGACCTAAACCAAAAACAGAAGCACAACCACCGCACAGAAGTCCCAGACGATACTCGAACCCAATTCAAATAAAATTAATTTAAAACTGAATACAAAATCTTATTGAATAAAATAAATAACATTTCGCGTTAACATAGAGGGTGTTTTTTTAGAGGTTCACAATTTTAAATTAAAATAGAACAAAGAAAAACATTTTGTGTGTTAAGTATCACACACCAAGTGTCGAATCGTTTCTGGTTTATCGGCGTTGACAACTGACTTAACATATCCTCAAAGAAAATAATCTAATGGAGTTAGATCACACGATCTCGGTGGCCAATTAGTCTTTCTCACATGTTTATTTGAGTAAATTAATTAATTAATCAATTCATCTCGCGATGTGCGGCATGTGGCACCGTCCAATTGGAACCACATATCAGCAAGATATATGCCAGGCACTTAGGGTAAAAAAAAGTTAGAAATCATATCTCTATACCATTCACCGTTGAACGTACCATTTCGCCCATCTTCGTTTTTGCAGACATATGGATCAATGATTCCGCTGACCCATAAAGCGCACCAAACAGTGATTTTCTCTCGATGTAATGGTGTTTCGGTAAAGGCTTTTGGATTATCTTCACTCCAAATCCAACAATCCTGTTTATTAACGTACCCATTCAACCAAAAGTGAGCGCGACCTTCATCGGTCAACAAAATTTTATTTGGAAAATCAACATCAATATCAATTTATGCTTCAGCCTGGCCTGAATCTATTAATTATGAAATGGCAAATCAAACTAATGACAGAGAAAATGTCACCTGTCAAATCGGTTGCTAAACAAAATAGTGTTGCAACTTAAAGATGTGAACCTCTAAAAAACACCCTTTACTTATTGAATAAGGAATTCATGAGACAAACAATTTTTTTTAGTTCGATGAATAACCACAAAAATATTATTCACAATTGAGGATCAATTAGTAAAAAAGAAAAAAGTGAAAGTGGTTTAAGTTCATTTTCCAAAAAGAATTAGGTCATAGTATAACAATAATCACAATTCTTTTTATTTATAAACAACTTTAGTTTATATTTATCAAAATCGCAAAGATTTTGTCATTTGAAAACTAGCTTCGCAAAGCCAAAAAAGATTACAACAACAATTTCATTGTATAAAGCCGAATTAGCTTTAATGTAAGTTAAAAAAATTTTAGGTTTAGGGGAAATAAAACATTTTATGGTTATGAGCAAGGTCAGCGCAAGGCGGTTATTTTTTCTAATTTTTGTCGAAAGATTATCATTTTGTTGTAAAAAGACATTTGGGATTTGTTGTTTGACAGAAAAACACCGAATTTAATTTGTTCTATTTCATAAAATAAAAAAAAATAAAATAAATATTAATAAATTGAAACAAACCGAAGAATCTTTAAAATTAAAGCGAAAAGTTGTTGCTTTCAGATTCAAAAGTTAAGCTAAGCGGACTTTACGAAAGCAACGCGTTTTACGTAACAAAAATTGATAAATTGTATTTGGGCAGTAGAGTATGAGAGCTGCGTTTTTTTGACAACAATCGAGTAGAGTTCGCGAATGCTAGTTTCAAATTTCTTCAATTTAAAATTAAAAATTAATTTTTTTTTAATTAAATAATTTAGATTTAATAGAAATCTACGTATAACCATAAAAATGATACATGAACCTTTATGGTTTTCTTGTAATACCGTTGTTCTGTATAGTTTTGTATAATAACGGAGTAGTTCAGAACCATACAACTTTTATGATGGATTTTTTTGGTTATACATAGATTTCTATTAAATCTAAATTATTTAATTTAAAAAAAAATATTTTAATTTTAAATTGTACAAATTTGAAAAATGCTATCGCGAACTCTACTCGATTATTTTCAAAAAACGCAGTTGTGACATTCTAAATATTCTAAAGCAGAAAATTATAAAAATGTACGTCCCATTTCAACTTCTAAGTACAGACACATGATGGGGTTATTAAAGTACATACCTCCTGTACATCTTACATATTTTAAAAATCTCACAAATAATCCGTATGAGGAGAAGGAATAATATAAGATAATTAGATTGTTATTTTTTTATTTTTAAGCATTCCTAAGTCAATGTTATTTTAATTTCGTAATAAATGAATAAATTTTACTATTTAATAGATATTTTTCTATTATAAATCTGTATCAATAAAACTTCCTTAAATTTTAAACTTTAATCTAATACATTCATCTACATCAAAAATAAAAAATCTACTATTTCTACTGTTTAATTTCTATAAAATAATAATTCCAAGCATTACACTAAGATATATCTATTCAACAATTAGAATAATCACTAAACAGTTATATTGGAGTTATATAAACATAATTGAGTAAATTTAGTGAAAAAACAAGAAAGTATTTTTATTATTTTTGAAAGTGGCTTAAGTCCATTGCAGATTCTCAAAAACAGCTTCTTTTACAAGTAATATTTATAAAATGTATTACACTATGTAATCTAACATGTTTAAGGTCACAAAAATACAAAAGCGACTTAATACCAGTTTCCAATATTTTTAAATCAATCCAAACACAAACCCTTAAATATCTCAATATAAAAATAAATGGACTTAAGCCACTTTCAAAATAAACGGCTCAATTCCTTGATCAATGTGATTTGTTCTTCCATTGCCTGCCAATATTAAATACCTTGTCTCGGTTCTTCGACGAAGGTCCTATTCTATTTATGCGGTACTAGAGTGTCAATATCCAAAAAATTAAACCGATTTAACCGGATCCATATATTTTGGTTCCTATTATCGCAAAAATGACAAATAGAATGCACACATAAAAGAAAGGTAAAAAACAATACAAATCCACAATGGGCACAATACAAATCCAAAATACAATGGACCCACTTTTCCATCTCGCGCTGTCGTTTTGCGTACAAAATTGATACACAGAACTTTTGTTATTATTCGTGAAAAGTTTGGTTTTTTCAATGGTACGAGTTATCGGCCTTGCGGATTATTCCTTTATTCGCCTCATGTGTTACGGTAAATGTAGGGTATTCTAAGGGTATGCTACTAGTGAAATTTGTTTTTGTTGAGCTGGCCGCTAAACATTAGGCACTTCCAGAGCAGGCACCTAACAGTTGGGAACATGTTGAGGAAAATGGAAGTCAACGTTATGAAAATCTTTCGCACTATGAAATTTTCAAATCAAGTTACATAAAACATTACCTTATAATTTTCTATCATGTGTATTAAATAGTAAATTATATGTACACATATTTTTATACACATATACACCTGTAATAAAATTATACCTAAAAGGATTTTAGTAAATAAATTCTAGAAAAATTCACCATTTTTGGCTGTTCGTTGTTATTGGGGTTGAAAAAATATAAAATCGCACAGAATTATAATCACTTATTATTATTATGATCATTCTAATAAATTTTTTAATAGGAATATTTTCATTTATAAAGCGCTTATTTCATGGGAAAAATTTTTCTCTCTCTCTCTCTCTCTCTTTCTGGCACTATATTCCATCAAGGGATTTGGCCGCCTCAAATGAAGTTGCATAATCATATTTTCATTTCGGATAATGAGAGATTAATTCATTGATCCTAAACCAGTCGTGAAATTTTTTCCTTGTCACCACCGGGTTTTCCTTGTCACCACCATCAAACCCGGGGCCTCCGGTTGCTGGAACAAGCATGCTAACCACTTTGCCACTGGGGCGGAAAAAATCTGCTGTCAGCAAAACTAAAAACGAGAAAAAATTTAGATTTTACTGGTTATGCATGAAACCAAAAATGTTGTCAGTAAATTTTTACTGAAAGAATAGTTGTAATGGTGTTAGTGAGCTGCCATAATATACTATAAAAAATGTAAACTCAAGTATTTTTATGGCAGCCATTGTTCACAAATCTATAAAAAATTTATGTAAAGATAAGAAATTTTTCTCACACTCTTACAACATAAATCGTTTGCCATTTTTATAGTCAAATGTCCATTTGTTTTTTTTTAGTGTACGTTTCGACCAAAGAATTCGTATCTATTTTAGCAAAGGGAAATTTGTGTTGCTTTATTTGTGTGAGTACGTTGATTTGATATCCCTCTGTAAGTATTAGAATCAGTTTGACGTTTCATACAATTTTTTGTTGTTCGTAAATATTCAAAAATTTCATACAATATATATATTATTTAATTATATATTATACAACTCAACTTTAACAGCTATTAAAGTGCGAAGTGAGCTAGTTTTATGACCGATGGGTCGATACCGTAGAAATGGGGAGCTGTCTAAAACTCTATATAAATAAAAATAAAATACAGAAATTACAAAATTATTTTTGAATTATTTATTTGGAATCACTTCATTCATATAACTCATAAAATATATGTAGTTGGGCTTGACACTTCTTTTTTTCGTGAAGTTCCCGTAAAGATATGGCCACCTGATCACTAAAACGTTGTTTCATGTCATTCACCACCACAGTTCTGTTACCTATAGCTTATCCAATAATTTGTTAAGGGGTTCTAAAAAATCTAATTAATTTAAAATTATTAATTATTATATTAATATATATATATATTAAAATTATTAATTTACAAATTTTGTGTGCATATTATGTATGCAACACGAGAGCTGTCATTCATGAGTGAAGGGATGTACAAATATTAAATTTCATATAGGAAATTTTATATTTTAGTACTAATGTAAAAATAGCAACCAAAAAACATCTCGGCATTAGTACTTTTTGGTTGCTATTTTCTTTGTTTTTTTAATATGTCTGTATAAAAAAATTTGTGTTTGAACACAATTTTTTTTGTATGTATACTATACGTGTGAGCTGCGTTGCTAAAATAGCAAAGAATTCTTTGGTCGAACCGTACACTTAGAGTTTAAATTTGTTAACGTTAGTGGTTTTTTTGTGGTACATATATAAAATTTTTAAAATATATAAAAAAAAAATCGAAATGTACGAAAATGTACAAATTAAACCTTTTATGAAATTTTTATGTTATGCCAAAATGTAATTGTCGAAATTAAACATAAATTTTTAATACAAAAATGAAATAAAAAATATTTCTTTTCTTTGTCACTCTTATAGATTTTTTTTTTGTTTTCGTTTTTGCAGTAAAAAAATGCTGATAGCAAATTTTTTTGATGAAATTAAGGCTTAATATCTAACTTTTCAGTAACATACACGTACATGTAGTGGTACATATACATTTATTATATCATCTTCTAGAAACCAACAACAAAACTAATGAATAAACTTAAGCAAAGAAAAATTGATCGCAGCTATTTTGTTCCCTTCATTCATTATGCACATGTAGTAACAATGAATTTTCCTTTGATTTAGATATCTGATTGTGATTTGTCTGTGCTAAAATCGTGCGAATCTCAGTGTGGTGGATATCTATATGGATATCTATCTATAGTTGTAATACATTAATTAATGCTAAATTGTATATAATCCAAATCAATATTTTACAGAATTGTATTAATTTATTTTTGTAAAAATGCATACAAATAAATTAATCATAATTCAGGTAAATAATTTAATTATAGATGTAGCTCTGTGTTGTACTGGTTATATGATTGACTCGAAAATAATATTTCTTTAATTAAATTTCCTAATTTTATTATTCTCGTGCAGATGTCACTAATTAGTTAGATTTCTTACCGTTATTAATCATTATTTAGTAAACATAAATTATTGGCAAACTGTCGTTATAAAACATTCCAAAATTCGATTTTTATTCTTTATTTATCAATTCCCAATTTTCAAATACCCGTTAATATTTTGACCGTCCGTGGTCTATAAAAAAAGCAATTCGGTTGTTAGTAAGGATAAGCAACGTTACTTGTTTGATCTCTTTTCTCACCATGAGGATGAAGACTGCATTAAGTTTTGTTTGTTTAATCCATCATTCCTATTACTTTGAAGATGAGCAATTCCGGCTTTTATATTTAACCTTTCTCCAGTCATCATTTTTTAATTTAGCTGTCATGTTTGGGGATGCGCGTCATTTCATTGATGAAGTACATTGATTCTGTTTTTACTAGTTGTGTTCGAATCCATTGATACAATTAGTAAAAATAGAATCAATGAAAGTATCACCTAAATGGACTGTTTTTGTTAGTAATAATCCAATCCTTGAAATATATTCAGAATTGGACTAACTAATAAAACGCTTGCATGAAATAGAAATACACAAGTTAGTGCGAAATAGTCACATAGATATGAAATGAATTCGATATCAGGTCAGATGATAAAAGACGTACCGATGACGTAAAGATGATAAAAAACCATATACTGATGATCCTAGGTATGTATAGCACGTTCTTGGAGTAAACGCAATCCAATTTCAAAAGTATTTTTGAAAAACGAAACGTTTTCCAGAATTATGCGGGCTCAGATCCTGCCGGCATCCTCACATTAACGGTAGTATAAGGAAAATATTAGTAAATCACACAAACGACCAGAGCACCACACAGCAAAGTCATTATACGATTTGTTAATTATTTACATGTACACACATTGTCCGTGGATAAGATATATTACTTTATTAAATTGTGTTAATTGTGATTAGGAATGGGATATCTAAATTTCATCATATGTATACATCGTCCTCAGTCGCAAATCACTAGAATAATTAACCAATTGCCACCAGGAGTCATCTCATCTTAGGGATAGATGTTCGAAAGGATTCGATAGCATGTATATAGATTTGAAGACCTTACAACTCACACTATAGTCATAAATTGTAATTTACTCTTGTTATATATTTAGCAGCCTTACAAATTACGAATCATCAAAAATAAAGGGATTTAGAATCCAACATTCATGCGTTTTTAATAACAGAAATAAACATACTTGAATTCAATTTGAAAGAATATCGAAAACACCAAATGTAATAAATTTATTTCATTCTGCTGCACTTTGTTTGTTGAGTCTCGACTGTTCCCGTCGATGGTCAAACATGCACCAGCATTACATTAAATAGTATTATAAATAAATTAAATCACAACAGGTATTAGCAACCACAAATTAGTATAGATCCACTGTTGATAATAAACAAAAATACAACAACTTAAGTTTTTTGAAGGAGCCAGAATGATTTCGCCATTATGACATTTAAAAATCTGGTGGAGTTTCACTAAAACTGTATGTTAGAGACACACAAATTTTAGAATAATAATCTAAACAGACAAACACTCTAAGCAAAGTAGTCTTGATCTAATACGCTAGATACAGACATCAGAACTTTAGGGCGTGTTCATAATACTATTCATGGGTCGGACCTTAGTTCAAAGACCTGAGTTCAATGGGTGTTTACTGCGAGGATAAGAAATAATTGGTAGAATTAGGAGTGCAGCTTCTTCAAGACTTGACAGTACAAATACATCGCGTGTGTTACACTCATTTCTCTCCCATCCCATTTTAGCTAATTACTATTTCAATTATTTGCCGTAAAAGAAGATAAGTTCGGTACTCGCATAAAGCAAAATATACATAAGAGGACTCATGTAGAGTTTCCGAGCTTAATCTATCTTACTTTACACAACCTGTATAAGCCTTACAAGAACAATAAACTATAAAATAACTATGCCGATATGTTTATAGAATACGTATGTATGGATTAAATATAGAAAAAAATTAAATTTATATATATAAATATATTAATACTATAAAATAAGATTAACCTCGGTAAAACCTGCTTATAAAATTTGCACTACTTTATTTTTCTCTTACGCGGCTTTTACATCAAGTAAACTTTTTATTTAATAAACATTTTTGTTATTCAAAAATCATATTTGTATGTGTTTTTAATATGAACAGAGGTTATTTTTAAAAACTTTTTTTCTTGTTTAAGCTATTTCAAATAACTAGAAATTTAAAGCAACGGAATTTATGAATGTATAGCGAATTTAATTTTCTACAAAAACTTCGATAAGGAATTAACTTATCGAAAAGTTTATTAAAGAAACGCCAAATCGACAAAAAGGTTGCGGTTGTTGATAAAACTAATTACTTCTACCAGGCTATTTCACTTTTAATGTGAGTATATCGAGTAACCCGCGCTTATTAGAATGTATTAGATAATATGTCAAAATATTGAAATAGGATGGCGGAGAAATTATATTTATTTAATTTTATTATTTTTCACAGATTTTTAGCAATAAGGTGGTATTGCATAATTTAATCTAACAATTTACGTAATTGTTATTTTAATCTAACAGTGTCAATCGGTTTTTTTTTTGTTACCTTTCTATTTGGAAAAAAAATTCTATTCAAATTTAAGTGGATCCTATTGCTCCAGCCATTAATGAGGCATATACAGTTTTCGTGTCTTATAGAAATTTAAAATCGAGTCAAACGAATCTTTGAATTTTCCATTTATTCAAAGTCTATATGAAATTATCATTTTTGTATTATTTATTAACTTTCAATAGACATAATTGTATTGCATTGTTTTACAATTCAAAATTCTGACAGTTTCACAGTATTCACAATGTATAATAGATGTCGCAAGAATCATAAAAAAACTATCAAATATTTTTAATGCATGTTCGTTTGGTGTAAAAGCCGCGTTATATATTTATTGCTCGATGGTACTCGTCAACTTTATTAAATGTCAACAAGTAAACTTTGACTACTCCAATTTTGTCCAGGTTTCTTTTTATGAAAACTATTTTGCTGTACTAACATCTATTAATAAAATATTATTTAGGTTTAATTTAATAAATATATTTTTAGTGGTGAAATTAGTTGTGAATTTTTATAATTATGCGTATGTAATTCTAAATCCGTTAACTCACAAATTAAGTAACAAATCATCATTAAACTTAATCATCATTAAGCGCCTAGATAATTCGGTAATGAAAGTTTAAATCAAACCACCCACGTTTGTAAATCCCTAGTTTTACACATTTTTTGCTGTCGCACACAAAAGTGATACGACAAAAAAAGTTTAAATCACATACATTTTTTTTATTCTTTAAAATAACCTTAAAGCGAAAAAGGAATGACAATTTGTCAGACAATATCTCCCAACCAAAAATAAAATGTAACCATAAAAACGTAATATTTAAATTCAACAATGACAAGCATTTTATCCTTTAATATTTCTTTAAATTTATCATATCTGGTGTTCCTTTTTTGCATTTGCATTAACATTAGAATTGTTGTTATAAATGTATAAGGAGTCTAACCAGAAAATAGAAAGGTATACTATAATTTCATTTCTTTTTTTTTGATAATTTAATGGAAAAATGAACCAAAATTATTTGGTAGGAAAAAGAGGAAATTGACATTAAAATGTAAAGTTAACAAAACGTACCAAATAAACACAAATGTAACCTTAATATCTATAGGTATTAATAAATCCATTGATTTGTGTACAACAATCCGGTATTAAAATACTCCAATCTCAAATAATTATCTAAATAACCACCTTAACAGCCCAATTTAAATTAAAATAATTGTTCCGAAGAAATCAACATCTAATCCCTTTAAATCGCAAATCACAATTTCTCGGTTTGTTTCATTCTAAACTCATTTTTTGTCAGTTATTCCGTTGTATGGTTGATAAGTTTGTTTCATTTTTAAATGGGAAAATCAAAAAGCGCCAAGAATTTCAAATATAGGGGTAAAATGTAGCCAGAACAAAAAAAATATAATATGATAATGGAAATATGATAAAAAAAGCTAAGAAAACATATTAAAAAGCTTTTGTCTCGAGAAAAAAAAAACAAAAGTTATTTTCATTTATCACAATTTAATAAAAACAAAAAATCGTGATGATAAGAAATGAAATATCGTGTTAAATTGTTAAACTTAAATATAGATTTTTTCGGGGACTTTAAAGATGATTTAAGAGATATTCGTTGTATATTTCATTTATTTGAAAAATAAAATATTAATGTTTTTTTGCTTGTTGAATTAAATATTTTGAATAATTAAATTTCACAATCGTTTCATTATATCACTTGGTAATAAAATTATCCGGCGATCTGGTAAATTCTAACGAAATTGGTCTCCGACACGGGAATCTTGATGATACTCGTCTACGTCGAGTAAAATTAGTAAATGAAATTAGTTATGTGATATCAAAAATTTGATAAAAATATTAACGTTTTTTGAACCGAAACCAAGTATTGAACGCGCTATCGTCACTCACCCAAGTTTTCTTTGTTTGGTATCTATCTATCTATTATATTAATACGCTTAATTTTTTCAAACTCAACCCTAAAATGGCCCTTAAACATGATCCGATCCGTTTAAATTGTTCAGGGTAGGTCGATATAAATATAGCGGTGTGCCTTTGCTAGAACAATCAGAAAAATTCCACCGGGAAGTACCCGAAACGGGTTGATCACGAGCGCGTGCCTCCCGTTTGAGATATGAATATTGGACTTGGCACGTATGTCATACTGTATGTGCATTTAAGCGCGTGCTTGCCGTTTAAGATTTAAAATTAACCGCGTATATGAATTTACATTATTTTTGATAAAAGTGCATCAAATTTACATCTTAAAAAATCTTCTTAATCATTTCAGAACCAAAAATTCAATAAAATGTATTCACGTGGCTGATTATTTAGTCACAGGTTCAGTCACTTTGATACTGCCTTTTTCTGAAATAAAGATTCGCTATGGCATGCTTTTCCAAAACAGTTCTGTCACATCTACGTTAAATAAAAGCTCAGGAGCCATTTCGTTCCACAACGGATTTCAGAATTGATATAAATTCTTCTGCGGCCTGAATATCAGCATCATTTTTTATATTTCATATAGCCTCTTCACCAATGATTCGTATGCTATTGAGGTTCGTGCGTTTCTTTAATCTATTAAACCAACCTCTACACTGGCTTCGAATTGCTCCGATCTATTGTCGTTTTCATATTGAATGTGTTTAAGGATACTTTTCACCGTTTTCATAATCAAAAGTATGCTAAGAGGAATACGCCGCCGGTTTTCTTCATTCACCCAGATGATAAAACTGATTTTTTCCTCAATTACATTGCTTCGTGTACGGGTAACTATTTTGGATAATAAGTCAGATGTTGTCGTTGCAGATGACTCTTTCTTATCGTTTTTTGATGGTATAATTACAATGATCCACACACGCTGACCAATATCGATTTTGCGTAAATCTTAGAAATTTAATGTTCACTACTTTTTGGCATCGGTAACAGATTTATAATTTAATAATGATAATATTTACTTAAAAAGTATTCAAAAGTTATTTGCTTTTCGTCATTTTCTATGTTTAAGTGAAAATTAATATGAAAACAAATAATGAGACCACTCTGCATTCTATTTAATTCTTTTTCGTCCGAAAAATAACACTATAACTATAATAATAATAAAATTATTAATATGTTATCAAAAACAAATAATTAATATGCTATATACTTTATATGTTATCAAATTATTTAACTAAGATCCGTTAAAATCCGGAAGACATTACAACCTGTTATCTTTAACACACACATTTGTGTGGGTTGGACATAATTACAGCAAAAAAAATGTTCTCTGGTAGAATTAGGGATATAATTTTGACAAAAATGACAAAAAAGTGGACACAAACCAAAAAATATCTATCCAAATGTAGAATAATTATTAACTTATTTAGTGATCGCGATGTGCAAATTTGGACTAAAAAGGTAATAGAGATCTGTCTCACAATGGCGTCGTCGCGAAATACATTTACGTAGTAAATTTTCAATGATTTTTTTTTCAAGATCTCAATATGCTGGCGGATGCAATACAACGTGGCACATGAGATATGTGAGTGCTACTTTTTTTAGTGTGATCTCAATGTGTTGGATGCGCCCATTGTGACACTGCATAAATTATTTGAAATTTTTAGGTATAAAATATTCTGAAATATTTTGTATCACCAAAGAGGCCTTGACTTTTGTTTGTTTAGGAACTATAGTATTTGTAACAAGCTACGTCAATCTGCAAAGTGCCTACAACAATAAATGTATTCGCTTTTTTATTATTTGTTTATTAACTATGCAATCTGTTCTGGAAGTCTATATATACTTGTCGGAAGTCTATATATACTTGATGGATGGTTATGTTGTATTCCCAACATTTTTCCAAGATCATCCTCATGGTAAAACTTATTTTTGGTATATACCGATTTTGAATGAGTACAAACTACTCATATTTCAACAAGATGGTGCAACATGCCATACATCCCATTACACAATCAATTTATTGAGAAAAGTGTTTAATGACCATGTAATCTCCGATGTGTTCCTGCCACCAAGATCATGCGAAATACAACTGCGACGTACAACTGACCATGACAAAAACATGGAAACTCCAGATTTATTTCGCACACTTCCAACGATTGATCCTGCGATTTGTTAATCGTCATAGCGAACGCCAAACGAACAGGGAACTGAATGCGCTTAAAGTCGGCCGGAATGTCAGTTGGAATCAGAAGAATTCTCGGAATTAGAACAACTTTGAATTTGCCTTTGATGATCGTCGCTTGAATCACGTTGAATCATCAGTTTCTTCACAGCCAATCGCGTTCCGTTATACAATCTCGGATGGTTTAGATTACGCAGTATGATTACCACAGATCCGACTTTGAGCATCTAGTTATACGGTATAGGATTCACGCCAAATCAAGCGCATTCAAAAACTTGATCGGATAGTTGGTTATCTCGTCTTGATTGGTACCACACTCAATGGATTTTTAATAATGCATTTCGCCAGCGATTTGGTTTTGAATCAAGTAATTCAGACTGTCAACATCCTTGTTCTTCGCTGTCAAATTTGCTCGTTCGTGGATTCGTCCCAGATTATGATTTTGCGTCCTTGCAATACCTTGGCCATCGCCGAGTTCTTGGCAATTAGGCACACTGGCTGGTTTTTTGTATGGATATTCATTGGAAACTTCAACGCAGAATGCGCCGTCTGGCTGCCGTCTAGCAATGTGGTTGCAATTCTCGATGATGGAACGGCTAACGCTATTTCAGATCTCGAGCGAATTGTGACAAAAAGCAATGAAATCAGAAAGGTTTTACTGGTTCCACCGGGAGCATCGAGGAAGAATATTTCTCTGTTTCCTTCATCAATACGTCTTACACGTTCTTTTGATGTGCATTCAAAAGCGGGACATTCGTTTGTACTATTTATCTCATTGAATCATGTTCATAAGCACGCATATGTATTCGATCATCAAAATTTAGTTGCGTGTCCCATCGTTCATTTCAAGCTCATAATTTGATGTTGCACTGCAAACTCTAAAGCAATGTTCGTGCCAACGGATCGCGTTGTTAAATTTCAAAGAAATTCGTGAGTGTTGTAGCTGGTGGTCATTGTGCATGCATGTTGCATTTGCTTCCGTAAAATAGACACGTTGTTCATTCTCCAAGTGCACACAAAAATGTTGAATAGTGGGATGACCCGTGTAATGTAAATGAGAAAATACGCTAGTTGCCTCATTGAAACTGACATAACGGCCCGATTGGAATCTTGACACTTCGTCAATTGCATTCGAAACAGCAACGCCGAACACCTTTGTTCACGTTTTTGCAATATTGCATTATTAACATTGCAACATTACTTAACATTGCAGTGTTTTGCGAATGTTTTCGATAGAAGCTTGCAATACGGAACGATCCAGCGATTACCGACGACGACATCTTTTCCATTCAGTATCATCGTGACTGTTCTGCCACCATCTTCGGGTGAACGATGCCGATATAGTGGATAACTGTTGTTTCCGCTAATAATGTATGCCAGCAACGGACGCGGATATTGTTTTGTGCATTTCCCATCGGCCATACACGGTGAATGTGGATTGTGATCTCCACAAGGACCGTGAATCATGTTTGTTGCGACTACCGGGAGCAACTCCGATTCTGCTTCTGGATTTGGTATTTCGGCGCTATTGAATGAATCGATTAGAATCTTGTTTGATTTTCTCAATTAACCACAGCAGAATGTGTGCATGTGGTAATCTACGCTTCTGCCACTCTACTGAGTACATCCAACAACGTGGCTGTCTGAAAAACGATGAAGTTCATTAGCGTCCTGAGTTTTTGTTTAGATTACCGGTAATTTCAGGTAATTTTGGGTTGCATGTCAACGTTATGAACAAATCTGGATGCCCGTAATGCCACACATACGTCATAGCATCCTACGCATATTCATGCACTTGCCGTGGGCTGCCAACATATGTCGCTGGGAGAATGGTCAATTGACCAACGTTGGTTGCATCTCCGTTCGAAGCGATGGCATCGCGCAGATGAATGCACCGCGCGGAACGTAGATTTGATTGATTAATGCGGATGAAATTTAAACGTTTCGATCTTGACATACATATCAACGCAAACTCTCATACCAACCATCTCTTGGAAATTCCGAATACAACAACAAAAACAATGAGCCAAATCGGTTCAGCCTTTCTCACCGCTATAAAATAAATGCGCTAGAAAATAAATTCTATTTTGTTCGGGTTTTTCCGGAAGTTCTTGATTTTTCCACTCCGATTTTCTCTTCTAAAACACCATCTAGATCGGATACGTGTGAAACCTTGTACAAAACATCATTTTTCGATTTTCTGAATTTTCCGACTTTTCCGGTGGATTTTCTTTCATACAAACCTTCCCCTGATAATTACGAGCACAACAAAAAAAACAACCGAATCCGTCGAGCCGTTCTCAAGTGTTGATCAGTCATACATGCGTCAATTGATTTTTATTAATAGAGATTAAAAATATATAGCTCTTATTTGATCACCCTTTAAATGGCTAGCAAAATACAAAAGTGTCCTAGTTATTATTGAATTCGCTTAATTTTCGCCTAGGTGTGTCTGTACCGAAAATCATTTTATAGAGGTACTAAAATATGGTTTGCGCTTTACGAATTATCTGAACAAGTTTTGGTTCAGAGTCGTATTGATATTCCGATTTCATCATGTTACGGGCGTAAAAATTATAATTCTCATCCCACTAAAGCTATCTCATTTGAAAGATAAATTATATTACAATTTTATGAATATTCCATTACAAATGATCAAATATATTTTTGTAAAATTAAAATTATGAAATAAAATGTTTTATAAAAAATTTCCGCGTTCGCTAAATAATACAACAGAGATAGTATGAGAATGAGAGAAAGTAGTTATTTAATGACCAAACTAGAACAAGGTTAAATTCTGGAGAATTAATCATTAGTCGAATAATAGTTAATATGACTGTGGTAAAATGGAAAAGGTAATTGGGAAGCAGTGCAACGTCGTCACGACTCATTCGCTCTATCTTACTTGGGTAGTTTTAAACCAATGATCTCTTTAATTTTTTTTTGCAATCTCTGATACTAGTAAGTTTTTCGTTCCAACCACCAATTCTCCAAGATCTTACCAAAAATTCGATTTTATCCAGATTGTTGCGAGGCACTACATATTTTTAAAAACGGGATTCTATATTTGTTAAAAAAAAGGATTCTATACGTTAGATAAATCAATACAGGATTAAAACAAAATCATTTTAAAAGTTGTGACATACTTACACACATATTCGTAATAATTATGAATTTCCAAAACAAATAAAATATTTATCACAATAAATCATCTGGATTTGCTTCTTTTTGGTAAAATAAAAAAAAAAAAATAACGACAGTAAATTTAAAAAAGGATTTCTGTTTTTATATTTTTATCTAACATTTTATTTAATTTTTCAATATTTAATCGCGCATCATCTGGTTGCGTTTATCCTTAAAATAAATTTTATGTAATAATGATAATAATTTATTTTTGTGTTGTTGTTTTAACGTTCGTGTGTTACGTGTAATAAGTATAGAGTATTTTATTTATTTAAAGAATTAATTTTAGTTTTGTTTTACTTTTTATGTATATTTTTTGAGGTTAAGGTACCTACATTTATCATTCGGTTAGATTAGTACGTCAGATTTTAATATAAAAAATTTAATTAATTTCGAAATTTATATTTACATAATTCCATTTGTTGAAGGATTGTTATTCTATTTTTTATATGTTTAAGATTTAGTTTTCAACTGGATTATTGTTTTTAAGATGGTTACATTTAAATAACTTGAATGTTTATAGATTTTATGGACAAAATATTATGGTCTTAAAATAAATCAAGTTTCAACCGTATATAAATCTCTCAATGAAATCTTTAAACATTGAAAAATATTTTTTTCGCTTTCAGCTACTTTCGTCGTATTCAATTTTGCTATTAAACCATCTATTGCCAATTCCATTTTGTTTAAAATAATTTTTTTAATTTTATTAATCGGACCCACGATATTACTTAGAATAATCATTTAAGCTAAATTTTATTTTCTATTTGAGCCCCTTCATCCACAAATATTTCTCGTTTTTTACCAAGTATTTTATGAAAATGGAATTATATTAAGGATTTTTTATTGATAATAAAATTAAACTATTATTACACCCCAAAAAACAATAAAGACAGAAACGTACAATTTTTTTAAACGGATAATTATAATAAATTGGACATAAGACAACTAAGAACTCGAACAATACGAGTATAGAAAAAATACGCTGCCGAAAGAAATTGATTCCGTGGTAATAATTTTGCTCGTTCAATTTGAAAAAGTTGGCTACACATTTAGGATAACATACTTCTTACTATACAATTTTTCGTTTTAGTACAGCTTTGCTGGTTTAGTGAATTTAAACATGAACTATAGTATAAAATATAATACAAAATACAATCAATTCAATTTTTCTTCTGCTGTACTTTCGTTTCTTATTTCTCAAGAGAAATAAAAATAATTTTTTTGTTGAAAATAAAATAAAAATAACAAAATTATATATAATCATCACAAGTACAAAAGAATGAAAACATCATTTCAAAAATATCATACAGCAAAAATGTTATTGGGTTTATAAAATTTAATTTTCAGTTAGGATGAGCACTGAAAATTGTACACTATATAGTATATTGTGAAAATATATTTATACTTTAATATGTGTCTTAAATTTCAAAATTGTTTTATTCGCGTTTTAAACATTAGTTTCAGATGAGCCACAATAGCTGAACTAAGTAGCGAATGCAATACGGGACATTCGGTATTTTTTGAATCGTCGATTTAAAAATAATATAAAATTGAAACGTTAAGTTATGATCCTGTAGGAACCAGATATACCGTACAAGTTTTTTGGGGATCTTAGTCTATTATCTTGCGTCAAGCGATGAGTCTTGTTTAACTGGATGTCTAGAGATTACAATTCCAGTATCCGGCTAGAAAATTCAAAATTGAAGAAATGGAAAATAGAACTGCTGATCCAGATTTACGTTGTCTAGGACGTACCAGGGAAAACGGTAGAACTCAGTGCCTAAATAGAGTGGGGATCTTGACATCCCTTCGAGCAAAAAGTGTAAAATTATAATAAACACATGTCCTATATTAAAATGGTTAAGGACAAAGTTAGCATACAGAAAAAAGCGATGCTATATAGTGCTATAACTATAGTTTTCAATCGAGCTACAGTTTGTAAAAAAATACAGAATATTATTCAATATTAAAAGTATATTCATATAGGCATACAAATTGTAATCTAATCATGCAACAAATTTCTTATTAGTTTATCAGTTTCAAATGAGTGGAGTGCATATCAAATAATTGCTAAATTTTAAATCGAAATGTTAAATTTTACAACCTTAGAAGAATTAGATTGCATTACAATTTGCATGCCTTGACACTATTCATGTAGAGATATATGTGTCAAAACAATTATAGTTTCGAGATTTTTGCAGATTTGCCAATCGCTATGTATGTTGACGCTCTGCAACCCAGACGGATTGATTGATCGAGGTGAAACTGAAATCATACTTAAGCTTTTTCCAAAAAATGGGAAATCCCAGTTGTTTTAGGCCGAAATTGGTCCACCGGAAGTGGAACCTTCTTCCTTTTTTGCAAATATTTTGAAAAATATATAATTTACGAGAAAAACAACTATGAAGTAGTTTTCTAGCCGGATACTGGAATTGTAATCTCTAGACATCCAGTTAAACAAGACTCATCGCTTGACGCAAGATAATAGACTAAGATCCCCAAAAAACTTGTACGGTATATCTGGTTCCTACAGGATCATAACTTAACGTTTCAATTTTATATTATTTTTAAATCGACGATTCAAAAAATACCGAATGTCCCGTATTGCATTCGCTACTTAGTTCAGCTATTGTGGCTCATCTGAAACTAATGCTTAAAACGCGAATAAAACAATTTTGAAATTTAAGACACATATTAAAGTATAAATATAGTTATTTTCACAATATACTAAATAGTGTAAAATTTTCAGTGCTCATCCTAACTGAAAATTAAATTTTGTAAACCCAATAACATTTTTGCTGTATGATATTTTTGAAATGATGTTTTCATTCTTTTGTACTTGTGATGATTATATATAATTTTGTTATTTTTATTTTATTTTTCAACAAAAAAATTATTTTTATTTCTCTTGAGAAATAAACCGACCAAATGGCACAGTGGTTAAAGCTTTGGTGTTTGGATCGGGAGGTACCGGGTTCGAATCCCGATAGGGGCAGGATGAAGTGAAATTTCATTAACAGATTTCGATCTGTGGTGAAATGTAACACATTTATGACCCCCTGTCGGTGTGCAAAACCCATGGGCCGACCCATCTTCCATGTCGGTATAGGCTGGCATGGAGCTTGCAATGTGCAGATGGTCTTAAATCGGTCCTATAGCCGTACGTCCTCGAGTTGGCCGGTAGGCGTAAAGTAAGGACGTAAAAAGCATAACCGCGGAAGAGCAGGGTGAGCCTTGAGCCCCAAAACAGATCGCATAGTTACCAATAAAAAAAAAAAAAAAAAAAAAACTATGAAGTAAAATAATCTAAATTATTTTTGCAATAATATCGGCTCGATCACGTTTCATTTTTAGAAAAGGAAAGTGGCAATTACGATTTTACGAAATATCACGAAATCTTGCAAACCACTTTTTTTTTTGTTTAATGGATCACAGAATGTTATGATCAGCATTTTTTTTTGATTTGAAAGCAAAATAGAATGCAATGACGTAAATGTAGCTTATCGACATCCATCTCTTAAAACGGACGCACACGGAACGATAGCTTGTACACAGTGTTGTTAAGTAGTTTTAGGAGATAAAAACTACCTCAAAAACTACGTGTAGTTAATCCATAAACTACGTAGGCGAAAATCATGAATCAACTACATGCATTAACTACATTCGTTAACTACAATCGCCCTTGTTTCACTCATTTAAATTATAATATATGTAGTTACAAAACTCGTTCAGTACAGTACATATATCTAAAATGGCAGGCGATTTGGATGCGTTCAAGTATATTATAATGCATAACCAACTTCAGAGCCGAATTTCTACTTGCAAACCTAATAATATTTGTTAATACCAGGTTTCCATCGTCGATAGCATAATAGAATAATAGTATAATACTATTATACTATCAAGCCTAGCTGGTTTTCCATCGTACGGTTTGGATTAAGCCTGCTCGAATTGATCATTTGATAAAAAGGATATTATTAATTTATTTGACACATACTATATAAGAATAATATATAAGGATAATCAGCCAACAAATTATTTCTCATTGCGGCGAGAAAATATTAAAAATGGTAATGGATAAGCTACGGAAATTAAATTTAGTTTTCCACTGTTAAATTTATAACGTTAAAAATAATATTTGCTACGTATTATATTTTGATAGCTAGTATACTGAAATATTTTAATAAACTATTATACTATCAACTTTGGTTTTCCATCGTAATACTTTAATATTATAATACTATTATACTTGTATACTATGACGATGGAAACCCGGTATAAGTAAGCTATTTACCCCCCGATTCGGACGATAAGACTACTAAGACATCTTAGCTAAAACTTTATTGTAAAGACTTTTTTTTTAAGACTAAAATCTTCATTGAAATTCTGAAGGCAGTAGTCTTAAATAATATATTATAAACTCTCCAAACACTTTTGTAGAGCTGCCAAACCAAATTTACACCTTATTGTTTGAAATTTATGAACGAAAAGCGACAGTTCAATTCGAAATACATATAATTATTGTTTCTGTTTAATGTCAAAATTATGACTCCTAAGACCACCTATTTCGCTGATATTAACGAAGACAATTTTTTAAGACTACTAACAGATAAGACTAAGTGCAGAATAAGAATTGAAAGTTTATAGTCTTCGCCAAGACAAAAGTTGTTGCTAAGACCGAAAATACGTCTGTGACTGTACGCTAGACTCGGGGGGGGGGGGGGGGGGGGGGGGGTTAGTCACAGCCGACAGTAATTCACCCCAACATAAACCATGGATATCGACAATGCTGAAAATATAGATAATTTTGACAACAAAGTGTGACTTGGAGCCCACTAGAAATTCACACCCGCGGGCGTCAATCAAACTACAAGTTCTTGGCTACAAATCAAACGCTATAGTACAGAATATGCGCGGATGGGAGTTTATTTCACCCAGTCGAATTTTATATTAAATAAATCCTAAGCCAACTAAAACAATACTTAATCTATTTTATTGGTTAAAAGCATACATTTACAAATTCCAATTCTTTTAATTTAGATACTTATGAATGTCAAAAATCAAATTACAATTTAACCCTAAGATTTAATTATATTTAACATTTTCCGAATGGCAAAATTATCACCGATAAGAAAAAATTTCACTTTAATATTTTGGCAGACGGGCATGTATGCAGTCTACTAGTGCTAACCCGATGCAAAATTCTAATGGAGCTCGCATATCTGAAGCTTGATATTTCTTACAAATCTTGATTCTAAATTTGACTTTAAATTAGTTAATTTTTAATTTTACCTAAAATTCAACCATTATTATTATAAATGAGCTCCATTAGAATTTGAATCTACTATATGGATATACTATAATATTATAGGGGCAAGTTTGTCGATTGATGAATATTTTGAGATATGAATTTTCATAGAATCAAGATTTCTAAGAAATGTCGAGCATCACAAGAATGTCGTTTTTATGTAGAGTAGTTCTTTTCAATGATTTCTAATGAGAAGAAAAACGACCCCTGAACGAACCGTTTCAAAAGCTTTTAATTTTTCCGAATTAAAAAAAGGAAAGTTTGGCGAGAGCAATTAAATATATTGATAGTTTGATATTTTAACAGAAGATGAGCCGGTAATAAAGTTGCAGCAAGATAAACTTCGCACTTTACTTTCAAAATTGTCGTGCTATTTTATAATAGAAATCTCTTTGTCAAGGAATGTCGAAAGCTTTGAAAATCTAATATATGTAGCTGACAATAATTTTTGTTAAAACTGTTTATAAAACTATTTAAGTCTTATACACTTGGACCGTTAAAACTGTCATTTACTTCTTACGGAAAGCAACGTGGAATACATGGTAGCCAAATCTGACAGTTCAGTCGATCACAGGAAAATACTTAAACAATTAATTACAACATTACTTCGAAGACGATTGAGGTTTTCGTCTTCGAAGTAATGTTGTAATTAATTGTTTGGTGGTAAATTGGTGATAAATTTCAAATTATTTTAGCAGAATAACAGATTTCGGCAAGCTTGGCTTGAATTTGTCAATTTGTTTTCACACGACAATAAGTCGAGAATATATAAATAAACCAAGGAAAAACTTTGGTTGCTACATACACACATATATTAATGGTATTATACTAAATAAATGTCAAAATTAAAATGCTCAATTTAAATTTTAGTTTCATTTATGTGACCTTCCTTTGAATGAACAATCGCAGCGCACAGTCGAGGCATTTTCGCAATAAGTTTTGCCAGAATTTCTGGCGTTATTGAAATCCAAATTCATTGAAGTTTGTTCCACATAACAGTAGTTGATGTTGGAGCTGATTGCTTTACTTCCCGGTCCAATTCTTTCTACTGTAACTCAATAGGGTTCAAGTTAGGACGCTAGGAAGGCCTTTCCATAACTTTAACCGTTCCTCCTTCATCCACTAAATGGTGAAGATAGCCTTTACATAATTTAAATGGATGTTTTTCATCATTATCTTGTTGAAAGATAAAACTTTGACTCAAAAGTCGAATTCCTGAAGGTATTGAGTGTTTCTCCAAAAATTGTCGGTACCCTTCTTTTCTTAGTATTCCGTCAATTTTCACAACAACATCTATACTAGTACCAGCAAAATAGCCCCAAATCATCACTCTACTACTTCCATGCTTTTTTCAATTGCGGCAATACACTCTTTACTGGCATGTTCACCTACAGATCTTCTCATGAATATTCGTCTTCGGCTATCGAAAATTCAAATTTGGACTAATCCTACCATAGAAAATTGTTGTAATTTTCTATCGTCTAATGTTGGTGTTCACGGGTCCATTTAAGTTACATTTGCTTATTTTGTTTACTAGTAATGGTTTTTTAATAGAAACACGACCATGGAGTCCGGATTCCTGTAGGCGACGTTTAACCGTAGAAACACTAACTAGTTTTGGGTGACCAACATTTAATTCTGCGGTTATTTCCGGGGCTGTTTTGTGTCTATTCGTCTTGCTAGTAGTCACTATTCTATGATCATCTACCGATGTTATTGCTTTTGGTCTTCCACTACGTCTTTTATTAAAAAACGGTCACTTTCCCGATAGTTTTTAACATTACAATCGGCCATAGCGTGGTTTAATTTCATTTATTTGGCCAACTGTCAATTACTTATGTCAGCTGTATAGTAAGCTATTATAAGCGCACGTGTTTCAGTACTAAATTATCTTATTGGAGGCATTTTAAATGATTGTCACTCGATATTTCGCTTACGATGTAAACAGTGCAAATATCAGCCTACAACTGATTGTATTTGACTCATTTCAATGAAATATTTTCAAAAAACAATTTAAACATCATTACCTAGAATAAACCAGTCTGATAAATTTTTCTGGAAATTTCTAAGGACTATTATTGTAACTGTACCGCAATGAACAGTTTACGACAATCCGACCAAGCGCAGGTGGTTATATAATGAAACTGCGTTTCAGATAAGTATTTCATTTTATTCAAATGTTGTTTCGTAAACATAATACTGTACCAATAATACATGAAAAACGGGGTGCCTAAATTACTTACTTATGAGCGGTAGTGTACACAATAATAGCTATGTATGTGTGAGCGATATAGCTGACTTGCAATCCAAAGACAACCCAAGGTAAGTTAGTTTGCATTGCTCAAAACAGAAAAACATAGCTCGCATAGTTTAGCTCAAGGGTGTATCGTTCCACTAACACGGTTTATTTACAACCAAGAGCGATGAAAGCTCACATCGCTTAGCTTAACTGAAATGTGCAACGAGCCTAAGCCTTGATTTTTGCGCCTACTCGTCGATATCGGTCGAGTTTTTTTCGCTTTGGAGAATTATTACTATTTTTTGTAAATTAAATGTTTAATAATCATAAAGCTGGACTTGTGTGTTGGTATTGTAAATCATCATTGCTGTCGAATGAGGCCATGTAGATGCAGTTAAAAGAAACGGACCATTGGAAACTAAATGCAACCAAACTACGTGATTAGATGAGCGATTATTTCAACATAATGGCATATGACGCAATAACCGGAAAGGCTGTGAAGTTACTACCAAAATTTAAATGTGCATAAAAAAAAAATAAAAATAGAATAAATAAAACCCGATTAAGATTTCGCGATAAAACCGCGTGCCGATTGGTCTTGTGTTTGACAACTAAAAGCATATTTGGAACCAGGTCATCGAAACTGGTGAGGACAGACAAATAGACAGACAAAAAGTTTCAGAACACTTGATTAAGATTGCGTATCTAATAAGAGATGCAATAAACTCAAAAAATCTATTTTAAAATAAATTACTTATTTCAAAATTACAGATATTTTATTCAAAATTACCATTTTATTTATTTGTTTAGATACTTAGTTATTCAGGTTTATTTTAGCAAAAACAGGTTCGTTTTTAGGAATAATTCTGTATACATAAACAAACTGTTTACACAGCTTAAAGTTAAAAAGAACTTAATATTTTATGTTAATCTCAAAATTTCATAATCGTAAAAATTTAATTTCAAAACTATAGAAGATTATTCAGAGATTTTTAACATTCAAAAAGGCTTTATTGATATTGACCAAATTACGCAATGCATCAAATTAAACTCTTCAGTATTGCCCTCTTCGAAGATTTATAAAAGACGTGATGATTCGTAGTGAGTTCAGGAACCTAAATGAGTTTAATTTCAAAAGAAATTTTGTCTTAGTCATCACAGTAATTTAAAACAAAGAGACTGAGAAATTATAAAAAATTACACATAAAAAAACAAACTATTGTTAATTATATTTCGTACATGAAAGTACAGCACGTGAAATGTAATAGAAATTTGATCTCCACAACTGCTACTTGAGTGCGGTTTGGTACAGTCATCAGGGAAATAGATGCCATTTTTCTCTGCATGTATATGCTGTATCTTCAATCTTTCCCATAATAATGGTAGGTATCTAGGAGTATACCAGATTTCAGCTTTTCGACCATAAGCGAATTGCAAAATACTTTTCCTAAATAATTTCAGCCTTATATGTAGATGAACTGATTTGATAATTTTAAACGAGTATTTCACTAGTAATATGCTTATATTAAATTTAAGTAAAATAAAATTTATGATATTTCGGTCAGCTTACAAACAAGTTAATACTGATATTGTAATTAATATTATGAATAATAATATAGAAATGGTAGAAAGCTACAGGTATTTAGGATTAATATTAGATTCGAAACTAACGTGGCAAGATCATATAGAACATCTATGTTGCAAAGTAGCTCCGCTCGTAGGGTACATGCGAAAGTTAGCTTATTATATTCCAACTTCAATTTTACGTAAAATTTACTTTGCTTTCATCCATTCGCGCCTTGCATATGGGATTAGTGTGTATGGGATGGCTGCCAAGTCTCGGTTGTGTAAGGTTCAAACTCAGCAAAATAAAGCTTTGGAAGCTGTATATAAGTTACCGTACTTATTTTCTACTGTAGAACTATATTCCAATATAGCGAATGATACTCTGCCAGTACTAGCACTGAATAATCTTTGTATAGTAACTTATGTTCATAAAATTGTAATTAGCTTGAGCCCCATACACAATCGGGAATTTAAAACTCCCATCCACACATATCAAACTCGTTATTCTCATAATCTATGTACAGCAAGTTTCACCAATGAATACGGCAAGAAAATGATATCTTATGTTGGCCCTTTTAAGTATAATATGTTGCCTGATTCGGTCAAGATAATACGAGATGTTCATAAATTTAAATCAAGTGTTAAAGCATATTGCCAATCAAATATTTCGCGCTTCATTATATAGAAATAACTTGAAAAAAATGAAATTTTATTATATCTTAGTTCTTGTTTAACCTCTATTATTTTAATATAAACGATTTATTATTACAAATTTAAAATTGTTAAAGGTATGGAAATAATTGGTTTAAACTTTAAAAATGTGTATATTATTTGAAATTATTTGTATATTTGTTATATTGTACATAAAAAAGGTCTTGAGTTTCGGTAACCCCTTGAAAGGACATTAAATCCATTGGGGAACTGAAGCTCATTAGATAGTAAATTGTATGTAATTTATATATAGTTTTATTATTGTTATTTTAATTTGATGTATTATGTATACGTGAATCTATGTATGAATGAAATAAAGAAAGATAATAATAAAAAAAAAAAATCAAGGCGCAAAAATAAATCAATAAAGAATAAATGCTAACCATTTCATCATTAACAGAAATGTTTTCGATAGTTAAAGATGAACCAGTGTAGTGTAATAATAAATAAATGGTCAAAATTAAGTACAACTAAAACTCTTATGGACCGGCTGTTTCCTTCCTCTTCTGTAGCATTTATTAATAAATTCTGATAATTCGCTTAAGTTTATTTAAGATCAGCAACCCCACAGTATCTCTGGTCTACATGTAAAGAAAAAAGTAAAATATATCATTTCCTGCTTTATTAGTTTCTCCACCAAATTTTATTATTTAAGGACATAATAAAGCTAAACACCACATAAAAATCATTAAGTTTTATTGAAATTATCATAATTCATTTCATTAATTTAAAATTTTTAAATAAATCACGCATAACCTCACGTCAAGATTACACACAGTGAACACAACACACAGTGAAAAACGAACATTACTTGCATTTTCGAATGCGGAAATACCGCACAGTTTTTTGATTGTTATTTGAACATTCACAATAGCTATCACAAAAACACCGTCACCAAACCGATTTCATTAATAATATTTTCAGGTAGCTTGGGGATTTTTTAGTAGTAGTTTGGCTAATATCTCTTGAATTTGACTTTTGTATGGGGGGTACCTGTAACATGTGTTATAACATGGCCTGCAACTGTTACAAACAAAATAACCCTCCCAAGTCAACATAAATAAACCCGTGATTTTTCAAGGAAGTGCGGCTTGTGTATAATAGCGGAACACATCTAATTATACGTTTGAGAAAGAGCTAATATGGATTCTACATTCATACAACTGTTCTTGCATTCGTACAGAGAACCGTAATCTCCTGAAAGAAAGTAGTTTGTAATTCATGCAGGCGCGTTTTGTTTGCGATCATATTTGTTCAGCTGCCAATATTAACATGACAGTAAGCCCGCTTGCTCCAGTATTAAGGATATACCGCATATAGCCAATAATTTGGAAAACAAGGCAAGTTCTAATCATTTCTCAGTAAATGATATCTTTCGAAGGCTCAATTTCATTAACGGTAGATAGTATATTAATCGTCGGATTAATGGTAGTTGGCTTTTTATGAACTACGATAAACAAGAAAATTAATCGTTGGTTTGTTTTATACGCACTGTTTTATCTGCTGTTCTTGGTGACTAAAACAGAGAGTATTAAAAATAGTTGATATTATTTTTGATTTTTTGACATTTCCAGTTATAGTTTTAAGAAGTCAAAATAGATTAAAAAAAAGAAAATGAATCCAAATGAATTGCAAAGTTTATTTAGTATTGTCAAATATAGTATTGTTGATAAATACAAACCAATATTTATTTCTAAAAAAAGCAGATGCCGTGTCAAATAATAAAAAAATGAAGCATGGAAAAACATTACAGATGAATATAATTCATTTAATATTCATAAAAAACAAGAAATGCACTTTAGAAATGCATTTAAAAATAAATTGGGTGATCTTCGAAAGAATATCTCGATGACGAATGTGATGTTAATTCTGAAATTTCAAATCAAACCGATCAGAAATATCCATTTCTAATAAAGAAATGGCGCCCAACTCCAATGAACCATCCAACAGCACTAGTGTAAGTGTATCGCCAGGTACATCATTGTCAAATCGAGGCAGTTTAAGCAATAATCGATCAAATGTTCTAAGGTCACCTTCACGTGCTTACAGAATCAAATCTTCAGAAAATTTAAAAAATAAATTGTTGTAGGAAATTATAAAAACTGAAAAATTAAAACAAGAATATCTCAAAACTAAAATTAAATACTACAATGACAAACAAAACCAAAATAATTAATTCGTATTTTAATTAGCTTTGCTAATGTGTATGTTACGGTTAAAGTGTATAATAGGTTATTATATATTATTACCGGTTATTATACATAATTACCAACTGAGTCGGTTAATATGTATAATTATTTAGAATTATACACTTTTACCGGTGATTATATATAATTACCAAACCCCTTTGATTAAAGTGTTAAATATGAAAGTTTAAAACTATAATAATAGTATAGGTGTAATTTTACATTACGTATACATCGAGAAAATCAGGTAAACAGTAAAAATTTAGAAATTTTTAAATGTAGGATTGTTTTTCAACATTTTTAGGAGGGGAATTTAAAATTTTTCTGAATTTTTTTTTGTATTTTTTCAAAATAAGTTAAGATATTAATTTTTTGATAATTTTTAATGTTAGGATTGTGGGCATTCTATATCCAAGCAATCTTCATGAAACTCCTGACGAGGATCACTCACAACCTTAACACAAATAAAAATGAAGATGAAGAACAAATTGACGATAAATTCGATTTTGAATAAATTAAAATTGAAATTTTGAATTAACAAACTACATTTTGTTTAATTTATTTTTATTAATTATCGCTTCTCTGATGTGCCACAAATGTTAAAAAAAAATCAAGTTTTGTTGATCCATCTTTTGCCAAATTCACTTAATTCTTTATTAATTCAAAAAGTCATCGGAATAATGGTTGCCAAGTGTGAAATTTAGTGTTTTTAACTTGAGATGGTATGTGGAGTTTGAGAAAAAAAATTCAAGACAATCTGGATGTTGTGATTGGCTATATGGCCCTACACGTGGGAGCATCTTTGGCCAAATTCACTTAATTCTTTATTAATTCAAAAAATAATTCCATTGTTCCGATGATTTTTTGAATTAATAAAGAATTAAATGAACTTGGCCAAAGATGCTTCCACATTGCATCCCACAGGGCCATACCACCACTCACAACATCCAGATTATCTTGAATTTTTTTTTACAAACTCCACATACCATCTCAAGTTAAAAACACTAAATTCCACACTTGGCAACCATTGTTCCGATGATTTTTTGAATTAAAATACTTTTAACAATTTTTTTTATAAAGTATACATATAAACTTATTTTTGTAGTACTTTGATTCTCAATATTTATTGTTTATTTTTAATGCATAATTTTAATTAAACCACGTGTTTCGAATTTCAAACTTTTTTTTTTTCCAGCTACATTTTTTGATAAAAAGTGTAGGTACACATTTCAAGTGTACACTTTTCGTTAAAAAGTGTAGCTACACTTTTTATTAACGTTAAATACTTCAAACCGGCCAAAAAAGTTATTCATATAGACAACATTTTTATAAACTACAAAATACACACGAAACATCAAACAAAAGTGTTGCAAGTCATACAAAAAACTGCTGTAAAACTACTATAAATCCTAGCATAAATTATTATCTATCGTCTTTTATAAAATCGACGAAAAAACGAATTCTATAAAAGATTAATCTATGTATACTCTCGAATTTTTGTTTATCTATCCCTCTTTCAATCAAAAAAAATTGGGGCAATTTAAGTCCAAACCACACAAATTGGTGAAAAATGTGTAAAAAACCATAGTATGTAATGGCGTTTTTGATAAAAAATTACGCTTGATTTGAAGTACAACCAACACAGTTATGCGTATAGTTATAATGTTTTTTTTTTGACGGAAATAATTTTGAAAGGAATGCACAAATGCGTAAGTTGGTCAAAAAACAAACAAAAATAAATTTTTGCAATGTTACTTTTGCCGTACCCACACAATTGTGTTACCAGGCAGGAAAAGGCCTATCATGGTTCATAAAATCGAGCCGAAGAGCTTTTTTTTGTTTTAGTGTACTTTATTTTGTTAAGGCTAGGTTTTTAAATTGTATTTACCGAACAGAATTTTCGCTCGTTCAATGCAATAAGTAAGACTGTCATTGTTCACAGCATTTATATTTTATATTACATTAACTCGCTGATAATGCTTTCATGATGACTTAAAAAATCACAAGACCACATAAACCCACAAAATTGTAACAGATTATATATTCCAGATAACAGACAAATTCAGCGCAAGTTGTTATAAAATATTTCAATCTAAATAAATATCTACAATGATCAAATAAGATTATCTATATAAAAATTTAATTCAACCCAAGCAATTTTCTTATTTCAATATTATATTAAACTAATTCAACGAGAGGAAATAAAACCAAAAAATGGTGAATACAGTACGAAATATACATATCTTAACATATAACATAAGGAGAAAACGCAAATAACATAAAAAGAAATCCGCCTATATTTTAACCAATTTTCAACAATAACATAATCAGCGTGTTGTATTGCAGACTAACCGAAATAATTTATACCAGAACGGGATGAAATCGAACCAAAACAGAAAACGTATCGCATTGAAACTTACATAAATTAATGTTTTAATCACTGAATTATCTCTATCCTAAAAAAAAATAAACTGAATAAAAAATGATAAAAAAAGCGAAAACAATAGATTATAGATTTTCTTAACGAATTTTATTGCCAATAAAATTTAACAAAAAGAAAATACCATTATTCCCTTAACGGAAAATAAGATTTATAACTTAAAATTGTTTTCGTTGCTGTTGTTGTGTGCTGTTTATATTTTTGTTGTGCTGCTGCTCCCGCTTTTTATACATTTATTCTTTGTATGGATTTTATTTATTTTCAATGAATCAATTTTCCATTCTTTTCAACGAAACATCAGAAACGTACATACTACATACTCATTTTTCTTTTCATTTATTTATTGCTGATGCTAACTTAACAAAATTTTTAGTTGTTTAGACTTTTTAGTTTCAAGTTCGCATTTAATTTGTATCTACCTGGAAAAAGTTGTTCAGTTTCACGAAGCACCTATAGAGTTTGATTATGAATACCTGACACAAAACGGCAATCCGTACTAAGTAAAATAAATGTACCGGGTTAATTGTTGTGACCAACGCCCGACTTTCTTTAACGACCAATGTACATACTTAGATCTCGAATACACCACACTTAATTTCTTAAGCGAAAAATTGTACACTTGATTTGGGGTAAAAATTGTAAATTTCAGAAAACCAACAAGGTCAACCCATGTTAAAAATTTAATCTTTAATGCACAAATTGAAAAATCTCCGGAAGCTGCCAATTCTAGTCTGCAAATGTCTACCACATTTCGCGTAGCTATTCCTATTTATGGAAAAAGTTTAGTATGAAGTTTTATTCCGCCTAGTCTGTAGAGCCTAATTTTGGTGAAATAAAGTTTTTTTTTTATCAAAACTCTTCATTACCTTATCGGAATTTAAAATATAATTTGAACTAGTTTTGTTTGAAATTTAATCTATTTATTTTAATTGTTTTTTTTTCGTAAATGATAAATACTTTTAAAAATATTTGCAATATACGAAATTTCCAAAATTATGGAAAAGCTTAAGTATGAAGTTTCATCCAGAACAATCAATCAGGCAGGTTAAATTTTAGAAAAATGAACTTGGCCGATATTGTTGCAAATTAAATTTGAAATATTTTGGTGCATAATCATTTTATTCGTATGTATAGCATTTCTCGAAATATTTACAAAAAACGAAAAAGCTGACACTTCCGGCTAAAAATCATTGTGATCTCCCAAGTCATAAAAAAAGCGTACGCATATGAAGTTTCACCCCGATCAGTTAATCTGGGCTGTAGTGCAACAAACGTTTAGTCTATACGCACATACACACGCATACACAGAGATTTTTTAATCTTTTAGATTTTTTAGGTTTTTGACTTCGGTGACACAGCGAATGGCAAATCTGCAAAAATCTCTAAAAGAAAGTAAAACCAAACATCTTTATAACGCCTTTTGTTTTTTGAAGACTAACTTGAATAAAATAACGATACCAAAAATATAATTTTGGTGACTGCCAAAATATCATTTCTCTGCATAATAATCTCCCTTTCAGTAAAGCGGACATGATGTACGTAGAAAAAAACTGATTATAAGAAAATAAATTTACAAGCAATGTATTGCCGAAACATAATTTTCATAATTTGCTAGTATTATTTGTAATTAATTTAGAACCTTATTTACATGAGTCTAAAATCTTGCTAAACCCGATTTCGTTAGAATAAACAGAGTCATATGTAAATAGGTATATAGGTAAAAAAAATGGTTTGACTTGAAATATAAATAAAATAATTTAATTATGTACTGTTAGGAATACAACCTTTGCTATGATCGATTCCAGTGAAATAATGCTGAGCCTTATCGGCTGTCGATAATTTGCACCAGACGCTGCGGCAGTTTCGATAATTTATGCAAACAAATTGAAATAAATTTTGCACCCATTGAATTCATATGGCCGTTGTAGTAATAAGCGACATCAACGACAGTTACACACTGCTGGTTTGGAGGTGACTAGTAGTAATACTAAATTTTTAATAACACCCAAAAGCATCTCCATGGCAAATCTCGAAATTGGCGATCATAATTCTGATAGCGTCGAAAACTTTAAATACCTCTGGTCAAATATAACATCGTTGAATGATATTTATTTATTTATTTATTTATATTGAAAAAAGTCTATAAATTTGACTTGAAACATACTAATTTAAGAATATAAAATATAACATAAAATAAATCCGCATCGGATTTGAAATTTTGAAATATAAAAGGAATTTAACAAGTAGTATGGAGGCAGAAATAAAATCCCGAATCGCTGCCGGACAACGAGGTTTCTATGCCCAATCAAAATTATTGAGATTTAAACACCTAACGCAGTCGTGCAAGTTGCACTTTATAAAGCACTCATACGACCTGTGCTGACTTTCGGGAGCGAGAGCTGGACCGTAACCTCAAACGATTGTAGATTGTTTTCTACCTTCGAAAGGAAAGTCATCCGTTCTATTTTTGGTCCAATTAAAGTTGCGAACTGCAAATAGCGGATTCGTATGAACCACGAAATAAAGTAACTTATCGGAGGTAGCGATATTATCGGATTCATTAAATCCAATCGAGTGAGATGGCACGGCCACGTTCAAGGTCCTCACAACAACGGATGATTAACAAAGTGCAACGGATGATTAACAAAGTGTTCCATCAACAACCAAACGGAGTGTGTCGTGGAGGAAGGCCCCGAATGCGCTGGCATGACGACGTCGAACAAGACCTACGCGTATTAGGATGTCTAAACTGGAGGACTAGAGCGATGGATCGAGACCGATGGAGGACCATAGTACAGGAGGTAAAATTCGTTCATGGGGATGTGAAAGCTAGAAAAGAGAGAGAAAGAAAGAGAGAGAGTTTTAGTACATTTATTTACGGCCGTCGATTAGATATTTATTTGACCGGCTATTTATTCGGGAAACTCGTAACCGGGCTGAGACCCGGCCGTAAAATTTCTTATATTTTTTCACAATATGTATTTTGTTTATACATATATTTTTTAACATTAAAAATTAATATCTTGGTTTTTATAATTTGTTTCGTAAATTGACAATTACAATCTTTACAAAACCATTATTTTTAACAAATGTATTTAAACTCAAGATTTTTTTTAGTTTTTCTCAGGCTACGCATTTTAAAGAATACGTGTTTCTCCATAATCTATTATATTAATACGCTTAATTTTTTCAAACTCAACGCTAAAATGACCCCTAACATGATCCGATCCGTTTAAATTTTTCAGGGTAGGTCGACATAAATATAGCGGTGTGCCTTTGCTAGAAAAATCGGGAAAATTCCACCGGGAAGTACCTGAAACGGGTACCTCAGGTGTTTTCAGCAAAATTTTGTCACGACGCCAGAATGCCATGACAAAATATGTTTATATTGAATTTATGATCATGCGCATTACACCGTGACAATGGCAAAATTTATTAAAATTGCCGATGTTTCTGTGATGACACACTGTGATGACAAAATGAGTAGAAAATTTGTAATTGAATCTCAATTAAACAAAACAGGGAACATAAAATGATTTTTCATACATTTTGGTGTTAATAGTTGCGAGTGTAAAAATACAATTTTGTCATGACACTCTATCTATTTAAGATTTAAAAATTAACCGCGTAAATGAATTTTAATTATTTTTGATAAAAGTGCGCATCAAATTTACATCTTAAAAAATCTTCTTATTTATTTCTTAACCAAAAATTCAATAAAATGTATTCACGTGACTGATTATTCAGTCACAGGGCAACTTCTATCTATCTTCTATTATAATAATACTCTTAATTTTTTCAAACTACACCCTTAAATGACCCCTAAACATGATCCGATCCGTTAGATTTTTTCAGAGTAGGTCGACGTAAATACTGCGGTGTTCATAAGCAAGTACCCAAAATGGGTACCTCAGGTGGTTTCAGAAAATTTCCAAGTTTTTGTGCACGTGAAATCTTGCAACATTTGAGAATTTTATGGGACGACACCAATAAGCAAATATTTTTGTTCAATTTGTAAAACAGCTGGTACGCGATTCAGATTCGAAGTTGCAACACTGTCGGCGCGTGAATCAATTTCAAAGTTGTTTAATGGTTGACGCGCGATTTAAATTCAAAGTTAATCATGCCAGGAGCAGAGCTCACAGTCATAGACGGGTGTTCTATTAGCTGGGAAAATCATCGTCATGTGTGGTGACTACCTGAAGGCGGGACGCGCGCGAACTTGCGAATCGACCATCAAGTTGAACCCGCTTTGGAAATTGGTAAATAAGTTTACACTCACCAAGAACATGCGCGTCGGTGAAGGTTAGGACGAGTTTGCGCAATATTTGCTTTCTGTTGGAAACGGCAATGCTCGAACCGACTCGATCACACTTCCGGCAGACTTCCTCTGGTGAATAAAAAGTCGGAAAACCCGAAAAATCGAATAAAAAACAATTTTCATATGAATTTTGTGTGTATATTTTTTATGAGACAGGTGGTGTAGTGGTTAGAGCTTCGGCGCTTGGATTGGGAGGTATTGAATTCGAAACCCACCGAAGGCTTCATCCAAACTGCTACTTTGTTTTTTATCCAATCTATTTATTTTCTCTATCTATTTATCTAAATAAAAATCAATTGCCGTGCGTTAGTCTCGCAAAAATTCGAGAACGACACGATCAATTTGAATGATTCTTTTTGTGCATTGTCCATCGCAATACAGTGGGGCTTAGAAAAAAAAATCGGAAAAACTCAAAGAAAAATCCGTAAACACGAAAAAATCGAAACCAAATGGAAAACCGATAAATCAAAAAAAATCGGAAAATCGAGAATTCCGTTTTGTAGAGGAATTTTGTATGGAAATACACTTAACACCACCGATGAAAATTGTATTTTGACAATAATCATTCATTTAAATAGCCACTTCGGAATATTTTCAATAGATGGCGTTGGTTGCGGACTACTATAAATATAAATTGTGTAGAATTTTGTCAATCTTATCTTCTATATATATAAAAACAAGTGCATTCAGTTCCCCGTTCTTTTGGCTTTCGCTGTGACGATTAACTAAATTTTCGATAGTTGCTTAAGTTTGAATCGACCTTTTATTCACTTTTCAATACATTATGCCGCTTATGGTTGCGTTCCTTCGCTCATTCTGACAATTTTTCCACCAATCATATTGCTCAAAATTGACGATTCTGGATTTTTGTACAAAAGATGATTGGTCGAACAAATGACCGAATTCATTTTTTGTGAAGGTCAAAAGTGTTCGCTCGGACGAAGTAATTTGGGGCAAGACAAAGTTCGCCGAGTCAGCTAGTTTAACTGAACTCAATTATATAAAAAACATTATCAATAGTAAGTTTCGACAAGGATTTAGAAGAAATTTAGAAATGGATTGTGTCTGTTATCTTTTAAAACGAGAAAACACTACTAAACACAGATTTTTCGAACAGTACTTTTCTGGATCCCGTGTTATATCGTTGTGGCAAATCTGCAAAAACTTCTTGGGCGAAAATTTTTATGATTACTACTTTGTATTTTACTCTGAAAAATAAAGCAAAAGGTGTCCTACGGCTACGATGTAATGAAGCTAGGCTAGGCTATAAGCTCGACCATCATCTAATACTTTTTCTATCTCTCTATCTATCTTTCTTATTTCAGTCATACTTTGTTTGTTGAGGGGTCAACATCAAGTAAAAGAAAATCCAACGTTAAAATTACAATTTAAAGTAAAAAAATTTAATATCGATAATCTATAATTTTTGTGATGTGTTATCAATAAAAATAGTTAAATAATTTTTATATGATTCATTAAACAGCATAACTTTAAAACAATTGTCTCGAAACAATTGTGTCTATGTATATAAAATAGTATCATTGTAACGTGTAAACTTTTAGTGGGCATAGAGAGTAATATTCTCGAAAAAATTTGTGCGGATTTGTGTGAAATGAAGTTCTGCACACAATGCAAATATAGAAAAGAAACTTGATTGGTTGAAGCACTCGGTACGAAAAAAGTATGTTCTTTGGTGTTAAAAATTGATTACTTAGAGCAAATTGCCCAACAAAATGCAATAGAGGTTCATAAAATTCCAATATACCCAAATGAAAATACTGAAAATTTAGTAACCGACATTCTCAAAAAGGGTATTAATTATACTGTCGACAAAGCTGATATTGATTATTGTTACCGAAAAATCAATAAAAATAAATCACCTACGGCACAAACTTGTCCGCCAGTTTACATTAAATTTATAAGGAGAACAGTAAAGCAGAATATTATGTATGCGAAAACGAAGAAAACATTTGATGTCACGAAAGCTGGTTCGGTAGATCGGGAGCAGAATTTACATCAATGAAAGTTTAAGCAGTAGCAAGCGGAAGTTGTTTTACGATGCAAAAAATTTGAAACTAAAGCTTAAATTTTAATATGTTTGAATCCGAAAAGATTACAGATAAGTATAAATAAATTTTAATCTTATATGAATCTTAATTTATGTAATATATCTTTTCAAGATCTTAATAATAATTTAGATTTATCTTTTAGTTTGCCAAATAATATTAATGTTAGTGAAAATAAATTAGTATGGATCGTGCATCAAAATATTCGAAGTCTTCAGGCTAACAGTTTAGGTTTGTTTGCTCAGTTATCATGTATGAATATAAAACCGCATATTTTTTTTTACTGAAGTGTGGATTGATAGTACTGAAATTAATTTTTATAATTTAGATGAATATATTTTATTGGACTGCTGTAACAATGTTTATAGATCTGGTGGTGTTTTAGCATATGTTAGAAATGATATTCATTTTACGTTCTCTAGTACTCATTTACAGTCTTCTGATATACTTCGAGTAAATTTTACAATTGGTGAATTATTTATCACCGATGTATGTGTGTATCGTTTACATTCTTGTGCTGTTGAAGTTTTTATTCTTGAATTTGAAAATTACCTTAAATAGATAAATTCTAAAAATCCCCATGTGGAGATGCCAAACTTCCATCGTGGCGCGTCCCCAGGTGGCGGATAGGGGAATGTTCTTTAACCGGCTTGCCGGAGGGTAGGTGGGAAATAAAATACCATCCGCGGACCAAAACTGGCTAGGGGAAGGAACCCCGAACAATAAACCAACCATGGCAGATCAGAAGAAGATTAATGCTACGGTGCAGGGATTAGGATGCCCAGTACCGGCGACTTCGGAAAGTGAGCGAGCGGGCTTCCAGTCGTCGATATCCAGCGACCGCAATGCTTTAATAGTGGCAAGCTTAGCTTCTGGAGCAGATAGAAGTATAAGCCCCATTTCTCCATTAGAACTCATGCATTCTCCAACATTAACGAAAAGACACCGTATGCTTCAAGACGGCAATGAAATGACATCAAAATTAGCCTCGCTTGAGCGCCAGAATAATGAACTAAGGACAAAATGCCAGCAATATGAGTTACAATGTAATAAATACCAAAACATTTTGGTAAACTTACAAAACAGAATCGAATCACTAGAAAGGCAAAATAAACCTTCTACGTCTACTAATGGTAGAAGTCAGAGCCTACAAAGTCTAACCAATGACTACTTTACGGATGAAGAGGAACTTGAGAAAGAAACCCAACCTAGACAAAATAAACTAAATGTACTTCAAAAGAGGAGACTCTCCAAAACGCCATCACCAAGGGTAACTCTACCGCAAGATAACGAAATACCAAAACAACCACAACAAGCACACAAAAAGGAGCCCTTACCACCACCAATCAATGTCAGCAACGTTAGAGATTTTAATATACTCAGAGCTCAAGTATTGGCAGTGACAGAGAAACCTGCTCAGTTTAAAGCAATATCCAATAACGACATCAAAATAACAACGCAGTCTGAAAATGACTACCGTAAAATTAAAAAACTACTTAGCGATATAAAAGACACTGAATCCAATAACAAGGATAGTACACTATATAAGATGGAATACCATACTTATCAGCTCAAAAGTGAAAAATGGTATAGAATCGTAATACGAGGTTTACCGTCATCTACCAATCGCGAAGAGATCAAAGCGGCAATCGAGGACCATGGTCATAAAGTAAACAACATTATTAACGTTCATAAAAAGTTGACAATTAATAATGAGAAAATTATTAGACACTTCCCATTGTTTTATGTAGACCTGTTACAGGGGGAAAACAATAAGGACATATATGAAATTAAGAACCTGCTATATTGCAAGGTGTCTATTGAACCACCTAAAAAGGTAATAGGTATACCTCAGTGTACAAATTGCCAACAGTTAGGACACACGAAGAACTTCTGCAATAGGCAAGCCAAATGTGTCAAATGTGCTGAGAATCATCAAACAAAACAATGTCAAAAGCCGCGAAATGTTATACCAACTTGTGCACTGTGCGGAGAAAAAGGTCATCCGGCTAGTTATAAAGGATGCCTGGTGTATCAGAAAAAACTAAATGCTCAGCTACCGAGAAAAATTACAGTAGCAGAGCGCCTACAGCAAAAGCCAAACCAACAATATGATACAATTAGAGAGGGGGTTTCCTACGCCCAGGTGACCAAAACCTCAAATAACAATTCAAATCAAGTAAGCAGGCAGAAGCCTGTGCCAAACGAGCCAGCCATTAGTAACATAATGAAAATGCTCACCGAATTTCAGGCAGAAATGAGACAAAATTTCAGCCAGCTTACTAACAGGGTGGATAAACTGGAAGATAATTCCAAACCACCAAACAAACCGCTAAAACATAAAAAGTAAATGACTGTAACATTCCTACGTATAATTACCTGGAATGCTAACGGGCTTAATGCAAGAGCTCAAGAACTAGAAGTATTTCTAAGAACCAACAACATAGATGTAGCTTTAATATCAGAGACGCACTTTACGGAGAAAAACTTTATCAAAATTACAGGATATAGAGCCTATTGGACATTGCATCCTAGTGGTCGTGCTCGAGGAGGGACAGCAATCTTAATCAAACAAAATATCCTACATTTCCAACAAGAAGAAATTAAGGAACCATTTATGCAAGCAACTGTAATAACGATTAACCATGGTGGTGCTGAACTAAGTTTAGGGGCGATTTACTGCCCACCAAGACATAATATCGTAAGAAATCAATATGTCAACATTTTTAATAAACTTGGACCAAGGTTTATTATAGGAGGTGACTACAACGTGAAACATACTGCGTGTGGATCTCGACTCATAACACCAGGAAAAGGAAAAGAACTCCTAAGTGCAATAGAAATGTCAGGTTGTGAATATCACTCATCGCGTAAACCTTCCTATTGGCCTACAGACATAAACAAAATTCCTGATTTGATTGACTTTTATATCTCGAAAGGAATAGCCTCAAATTACATTGAAGTTGAAGGCATTGACGACCTTACTTCCGATCATACACCGGTCTTAATGACTCTGAGTACATTAGTCATAAGAAAGAAAACCAAACTTAACCTTACTAATAAATTTACTGATTGGGAATTATTCAGAGAGAAACTGGATACTCTAATTGAGCTAAAAGTTAGTCTTAAAACTAAACAAGAACTTGAATTACAAACTAAACATTTTATTAATTCCATGCGTGATGCAGCTAAAGAGGCTACACCCGTATTAGGTGAGAAAGTCGTACAAGACATCAACTACCCCCTGGCGATTCGGGAACTGATAAAAGAAAGGCGTAGGAAAAGGCGCGTATGGCATAGAACCAGAAACATTAATGACAAAAGAGAATTTAATCGGGTAAGTAATAAAGTTAACCGATTAATTAAAGAACATAAAGAAGCTTGTACTGAATATTATTTGAAAGGACTGGGTCCTGAAGCTGACAAAAATTATTCTCTTTGGAAAGCTACTAAAAGATTCAAGAGACCAATAATCCAAGTGCCACCTATAAGGAACATAAATGGAGAATGGGTGCGACGTAACGAAGAAAAAGCAGAACTATTTGCACAACATTTGGCATCAGTATTTCAACCACACGACATACAATCTAGGATTGATCCTAAACCAGTCTATAGATCTCCATCAAATATCAGAAGTGTCACCCCACTTGAAATTGCACAAGAAATTGACATGAATCTGAATCCCAAAAAGTCACCTGGAATTGATGACATTTCGCCAAGGATGTTTAAGGAGTTATCAAAGAGAGCAGTGACTATGTTAACATATATATATATATAATGCTTGCTTTCGACTTACATATGTGCCTGAGTGTTTTAAGGTTGCACAAATAATCATGATAAAAAAACCAGACAAACCAGCCGAGCAAATGGGCTCATACAGGCCGATCTCTTTGTTACCTACTATTTCAAAATTGTTTGAGAAGTTGTTATTGAAACGACTAAGACCAATGATCATTATACCTGACTTCCAGTTTGGATTCAGGAATAAACATTCGACAATTGATCAAGTTCATCGCGTGACTGCAAAGATAGAACAAGCACTTGAAGAGAAGAAATATTGCCCTGCCGTATTTCTAGATGTATCACAGGCTTTCGATAGAGTGTGGCATGAGGGTCTTATCTACAAGATAAGTAAATTAGTGCCAAAAAATTACTGCCAATTGCTCGAGTCGTATCTCTTTAAACGAATATTTAGAGTATCACATGAAGTAACATACTCCAACTTTTACCCAGCCGTAGCAGGGGTGCCCCAGGGTAGCGTATTAGGACCCATCCTATATCTACTTTACACTTCTGATATACCGACAACGGAAACAACCTTCATTGGAACTTTTGCTGATGATACCGCAGTATTGGCATCAAGCGAATCGCAGAACCAAGCAGTAGAATATTTACAGCACGCACTGGATAAAATCAGCCAATGGACCAGGGATTGGAAAATAAAGCTTAACGAGCTGAAATCAGTCCATGTAACATACACGCACAAAAATAGCAAAACATCCATACATTTCTCAATGGGGTACAAATTCCCCAAGCTGAATCTGCGAAATATCTCGGATTGCATCTCGATTCAAGATTGAACTGGAAACATCATGTTAGACAAAAAGCAGAGCAAATGAAAATGAAACAACGTGAGATGTACTGGCTAATAGGAAGACATTCTAAGCTTAGCCTGTACTGTAAACGCCTGATCTACGAAACAATAATTAAACCAATTTGGACGTATGGTATCCAGCTCTGGGGCTGTACTAAACAATCAAATCGTTTAATTATTCAACGTTATCAAAACAAATTTCTACGTACAATAACGAATGCTTACCGCTACGTAACCAACGAGGAATTACACAAAGACCTAAATGTCAAATGGATTGATGATGTGATCCAGGAATTTGCAATCAAACATGAAAGAAGGTTACTGCAACATACCAACAGTGAAGCAATACAACTTCTTGACATAACACAAGAACTGAGACGCCTTAAAAGAATTAAACCGCATGAGCTAGTCATCTAATAAATAAAGTTTCATTATTGGGAGCAGAATATTGATTTCTGTAAACCCACACTCGCTCCACTTATTAGTTTCAAATAAGTGCGTTATTATCTTTAGTAATAAATTATCATTTGATAAGATTGTACTATTTAAATAAATAAAAAAAAAAAAAAAAAATTAATCAACGAACCTACTAGAGTTATATACATTAGTATGACATGTATTGACCATTTTACTAGAAGCAAAATTGGATATACGATCAATTATATAGCTGAAACACTTAATTTACAATTATCTGATCATTATATAACATCTTTAAAATTTAACTTAAATTGGGAACCTCCTCTTAAAATACCTAGACAAAAAACTTTTATTAACTTTGAAGAATTAGAGCGGTGTTTACAAGTCGAATCATGGAAGGATGTTTTTGAAGAAAATGATCCTTCTAAATTATTTGATATTTTTTTATTAACGTTATCTAAACATGTGGTAACCTACACGACTTCCTCTGTGATAAGTTATAACTCAAACTATGCTAAATCATGGATAAATAATGTTCTATTGTTCTATGTTCACCGTAAAAATGCTTTATCTAAAATTTGTAAGAAACCTCCTTTCCAACTAAATATTAAAGTTAAAACTCTTTCAAAACAAATCAAACTAAATTGCGAAACTGCTAGAAAACATTATTATATTCAAAAATTTGAGGCTGTAAGTTTTGACCAAAAAAGCAATGCAATTTACTGAAGGAGTTACTAAGAAAACGTCGTCAATCTAACAAAATAAATAGTATCATTGGAGACAATAATACTATTCTTACTGATAGTATTGTGATTGCTAATCATTTTAAACAATATTTCGCGAATATCGGGTAGGCTTTAAAACATCAATTAGTTTTAATAGTTGCACAAATTACTTAAATTATGATGAATATAATAAGTCGAATTTCTTCTGTTTCCCTACTGATATTTAAGAAATCTGTGCTATTATATCTACGCTCAAAAATTAAGTTGAATCAGGCAGTGAATGGCATAAGCTCGCTTGTGATAAAGAAATTTGGTTACATCTTATGTTTTCCATTGGTTCACATTTTTAATAATAGTTTTATTCAGGGGAAATTTCTAGCAACACTTAAAAAAGCTGTAGTAATACCGTTGCTTAAAAGTATGGTGATGATAATTTAGTTTCTAATTATCGACATAAATCACTATTATCAGTTTTTTCAAAAATTCTAGAGAAGTGTGTTAAAGCTTGTGTTTTGTCGTATTTAAATAAGATAAATTTTATTTCTCAACATCAATATGGATTTCAAGAAGGGCATAGTACTGAGATTGCACTAATGGAATTACTTACCTCTACTTACAACACTTGCCGTGTTGTTAATTGCTTGTTTATTGATGTTAAAAAAGCATTTGATACGGTACACCACAATTTATTAATTACTAAATTATCCTCAATCGGAATTCGCGGAGTTACTAATCGTTGGTTTCGATCTTAATTTGAAGATAGAATTTAAGTAAGTAATAGCAATGGATATTTGAGTAACATTCAACATGTTCAATGTGGCGTGCCTCAAGGCTCTGTTCTAGGGCCACTACTATTCCTCATTTACAATAACTCATTTCTCGAACTTAATCCATATGCTGATAAAGTAGCGTTTGCAGATGATGTGGCACTGATATATAGTGGTACTAGTAGTTTGAGTTTATCTGTAAAAATAACTCATGATTTGAGAGTTTTGGGAGCTTGGTTTGATCATCAATTTATAATTGTGAGTGATAAATCTGAAATAATTCAATTCCAAATAACAAATAATGTACTTGATCGGAATTCCGATTTTATATACTCACATGCAACAACGTGCCAAAATAATTCTAATATTAAAATCATTGATAATAATTAATTGTTCCAGTTCATGTGTAAAAATTGATTATATTTTAGACTAGAATTTAATACTTTACACATGAAAATTAATTTTAAAATGCATATAAACATCTTACAAAACCATTTATTTCATTCAAATTGTATTCTTTTTAGATTAAAGTCACTATGTTCACAGATTCTTCTTAAAAATTTGTATTACTCTTTAGTTCAATCTCGACTTAGTTATGGAATTAATTGTTGGGGAGGAATATACTATAGTAATTTAGAGCGACTGCATGTATCCCAAAAGTTTATTTTACGAAATCTATATAATGCATCAAGACACATGTCAAGCGAACCGTTATTTAGGAAAGCGAATATTCTAACAATAAGAATTTTATACATTTTTAAGGTGCTAAAATTATTTTTTATCCGAAGTGGAAATCGTTATTTTAAAGAATCATTGTATCTGTTAAGAAATAAATATTGTATGGTTGCTGCTTCAAAGAAAGAATTCTTCAGACGGTTTTATGTGTACACCGCCCCTGTGTTGTTTAATCAGCTACCAAATAATATAAAATGTATGAATAGTATCAATCCGTTCTTAAAGTCATTGCGCGCTTGGTTAATAGAGTTGGATGATTCCAAACTTTTATTCAAAGTAATGAAGTAATTTCTTTTTTTATTATTTTTATTAATGTACTACACAATTTTTTTTTATTTCGGATTTTTATGAATTAATTTAATTAGTATAATTTTTATTTTATATTTGACGCCCCTCATCAAATATATTTAATTTTAAAGTTTTTAATTAGGAGCAGGTAGTTCTGAAAATTGATCGTTTAGTCGGTCACAAGAACTTCCTAATTTCATCTTTATACAAATATAATTTTTGCTTATATGACTAGTATTCATTCGTTAACTATTATTATATTTTATATCATATTATTATAATTATTATTTGTTTGTTAATTATTCTTAAGTATACTCAAAAATGATCTGATATGTAATTTAGTATTGTATGTTTGTCTTTTGTATCTATTTAAAGGAAATAAAATAAATGAATCTTTAATTACATATGTAAGTAAATAATTTGCCACCTACTGCTTGCTAAATTGGGCCGTGTAAATTAAATAACCTTCCTTTCAAATGTAGATAACACTAACGTTTCCTATTAAATATTTCTTGGTGCAGGAAAGCCTCATCATTAATATTTACAATTACATTTTGTTCGAAATCAAATAGTATTTTAATCGTTCGGTTTAATTAAGTCTTAAAATATTTAAAGTATACCATATAAGAACTAAAAAATTTTTACATAGTTAAAATTAAATAAAAACATTACTTCCGAGTAATATAATCTAAACTCTAAATACATAATATAAAGAAACCTAATTTCACAACTTAAAGAAACTGAAATGCATTTGAACATTGAATACACATATGTATTAGTAGATGTGCTGTGTGTGTATGGACGGACGTAGCCACACTCTCAATGTTTTTCTATTTGTCCAAGTAACACAATTTTTCAGAAGCAAAAATATACTTTAATTTCTTTTATGTGGTATATATACAAAAAAAAAAAAATATATTTTTATTGGTTTTTGTTTTTTAGTTTTTCCGTTTCTCTTTTATTTTATTTCCATCTTATGTTATTATTTTTCTTTTTTATTCGGTTTTAGTTTAGAATTTTTTTCCATTTCATTAGTTTTTATGTTTTTTTTTTATTATTAAGTTTTTTGTTTCGTTTTCATCGGTTTCATTTCTTATTGTTACTATTATCTGCTGATACTCTTTATTAAATTGTCTTTTGAAATAGAAGAACATGGTAACAGAGTGTTTAGGTTTCGGAATCTATGCTAATCTCTTACGAGGTAATTGGTTTATGTTCAGGAAAGGAATCAGTTAAATTGAGTCCCAAGCAGCGCGATCGAACTGTTGAGATTTTATTTCGAGAAAACCCAGCACATTTCGTGCGTTACCGATTGACGAAGTCGCGCGCTCCGTTTTAATGAAGCAAGTACATCAAACAGCTCCTTTTAATGTAAATAGTACATTACTTTTACAATAGGTTTGTCTCAATAGATTGTCTTTTCATCTCATTCGTTTCATCTTCATCTCTCATTTAGAAAAAAGTGGTCTTTTCAATACCCCCTGGGACTCAAACGGTTAAGGGAAGGCAATTTATCAATTTGCATTACTCTGTGACATACTTGCTTATTTAAATTACGCTAATTTACCTGTATAACTAAAACTGTTTATTAAGATCTAAGCGATGAAACGAGTTTGTCTTGAAAAATGCATAAATATTCAAAACGTATTTTATATATAGATTTTTCTGTAAGCTTATTCAATAAAGAAGTTTTATTTTTTTCGATTTTATCAAAAAACTTAGCATATTCCAATCCCATACAAACAACCTTAGGTGTTAAAAATTATAATATAATATGTGTGTGCAATTTTTCAAAGCAAATTATTTTATCATGTGTATCTAAGAGAATATCTAAAATGTCTCTATCATCCGATTTTTTCGTCCAAAAGAGTCAAAAAATCTTCTCATTACAGGGCATCCAAAATCTAGACACTCTGTACATACTTGGACATTCTACAGTTAAACATATATAAATGTACGTACATATCTACTCGTAGTTGTTGGGCCACATTACAATTTTGGACTGGCGATAACACATATAAAGTCGACGTAATCGCTCCCTGTTTATCCTGTTCCAGAAAAAAGTGATGCTTTATTTTTAACGTCCATTTTAAATTAGATTGTTCAGTTTAAATTAAATAGTTAGCGGTACGTTTCTTCCCGTTTGAGAGCTACCTACGTATCATCTTCAAGTGATAGAAAGTTCTAACACCTCTTCTTAGGAAATCCATACGATACTAGGAGTTCTCTTTATAAAGATGTTTTATGTATGTGCATATGTCATAAAAATGTACATTTCAAACCATATCAAATTGTGGCTGATGATGATTTTCATTTTTTTTTTGTTCATGTTGACTAAAGACTAAACTGAAAGAAAGTTACTGTTGAAGATGGAAAAACAAGCAAAATAAGAATAAACTTAAAAATGAAAAATTGTTTTATGGTTTCTTCATATATTTGTAGAGCAGTTTGTATTATGTACAAAAACTAGAATATCTTAAGAAATAAGAAATTCTATAAAATTTAAATACGAATACAATAAAAAAATAGTTTTCTTAAAATTTAAATGAATATTGATTGATATAAAATGAAAATATAATTTACGTATTTCAATAGTATTAAACTTATGCAATATAGTACATAAATTACCAATATTTAGATTAAAAAATAATCAAATTTGTGTGTGTACAAAACTCTCGGAACATTTGAAAGCCTTAAAGTTTAATATTTAACTGTAAATTAACCAATGAACGGATTAAACGATACCAAATGAACCAATTAAAGGGTACAATAAAAATGCAAGAATCTGCAATAAAAAATAGGGACTCCTATTTTAATCTCGAGGTTTAATGATTAATGTATCTGTTTAATGATTTTGACCCTGTAGAATAGAGTAAAACTAAATTCTACTTCGCTGTGCGAAGTTAATTTGGAAGTCCAATGCAAGTACCATGCATTGCTTCATCCGTGAGTTACTTTTATTACAGTATTCAACGTCAATTAAAAATTCAAGTTCATTCTAAAATTCAATTTAAGAGCTGAAATTTACAAAAAAAAAATATAGTATTAAAATTTATCAAAATTATTGCATATCTTCCATTTGCTACATTGCCGAAGCCAAATAATCAGCCAGAAAATCAACGCGCACTTCAACTTTTACGTTTATCAATAAATCTAGAATTTCCAGTGACTTTTTGCTAAAATCCATCCAAAAGTAGCAGTATGGAACATTTTCAGTTTTTGCAAATATGTATTTCTAAAAATATGTATAGCATTTATGTTATTTGTATAGCATTTATAAGAAAAATAAATATTTTTTTTTTACAATTTTATTTATTTATTGAATATTTCAACACGAAAATAACAATAAGTTGTCAAATATTAATCACTAAGGTAATTATGTAAATCTGCAGGAGCAGAATCTACTTCTTTTCAATAAATAAATTTTTTAATGTATGTATATTGTCACAAGCACAACCATCGTTTTCTTCTTTAATCGTGAGACATAGGTGTATCTTTTAGATTTCGCGCCAGTAAATTTTGATGAGGCGATAGTTTCCCTGCATAGCTGATTCGCATGTGTATTTATTCGTCTTTGGATACTAAATGCCTTATGTATATTTTTCTTCTTTACGAACCAGAAGGATCCTGTGATCGTTCTGACAATTTTTTATTGTGTCCGATGGACAATGTCAATATTCGATTTCGTGGTTGCTTTAAAAGTCGGTGTTTTTAGTCTTGTTATTTTTCGAGTGTCGAGTTTTATGCCTTTATTACACCAAGAAAAATGTACTGTCAGCAAAAAATACTGAAAAATTTAAAAATGATATAAAATTGCATTAGAATGAAGAAGACAAGTGTTTCATTTTTTTGTTGTTATAGCAAGATTTTTTTTTAATTTTTAATCAATTTAAAATTGTTTCCAAAGTTTTTGCTCACTTCAAAAAATAATGTAATTTGAAATGACAGAAAAAAGCGTTACCATATTTAACTATAAAAAAATTGATGATGCACTTATGAGAAAAATATTTTCCATCGCTACACAATATTTCTTTATATTTATTGGAATGGTGCCATAAAAAACTCGATACATATTTTATAAAAATTTTATGGCAACATCACAAACACATACACAAATATTTTGTCAGTAAATTTTACTGATTTTATTTTTTGTTTCATTCTAGTATCAAGAATATCCATATTTTTATCTCGTTTCGTTTTTACTGACAGTAAACCAGTGTTTACTGTCAGTAAGTTTTATAGTTTTTACTGACAGTGTTAGTAACGGCATCAAATTTTCATTAATTTAGTTGAGTTCGAAATTTTCATAAATGTACAGTCGTGAGTCGAGTAATAATTTTGTGCTCGAGTTTAAATTTTTTTATGCAATTAAGTTTTTGCATTGTAAATCCACGAGAATTATAGTGAAATTGTTTATGATTAATTTATGTGATTGCTTAAATCGAATTATTAAATTAATTAATAAATAAATACAAATTTTTAATAAACGAAAGTTTTTGGTATCGAAATTTGAAGTGACTTCATAGTGAAAAATATGGAAACTCAATAAGTGGTGTGGCAAATTTTGGTTTGCAATCTAAACTAATTAATCAAAATTTTGTACACAGTTTAGTTGCAGAAAACATTTCAGAGTTTTATATCAAAATACAATAAAACATTTAAAAATATAGTAGTATCCTTGAAATAAGGTAAATTTTGTTTAGTTTAATTTGGTTATTTGTAATTTTGTGGATAAACAGAAAAGTACCGTGTCAAACGGGTTAAGTTTACCACCAAATGGAAAAATATTCGTTTGGTTTTAATTATCGAGGCCATCACATCGTTTGCATAACATTTATCGCGAGTACCGCCTAGTGAAACGCACCGCCACGCGGGAAGTTTTTCTGGCGAACGTGCCGCCACGTGGGATCAACCATACGGAAGACTCGTCGGTTTAAGGCGAAAAGACGCCCAACGTTTGCCATATTCGGGTTAAGGCGGAAGAGCGCCCAACGGTATTTTATTATTGTCAATGTTAGCCAAATTTCTGGCAATGTAAAATTAATTTTATGAAGCAGACCCCCCTGTCAAAATTTATCGAATGCTTGGGCAATATCCAGGAAGACAGCAGTATTTTTTCTCTTCGTATGCTAACCTTATTTCTGTGCTACTCGGTGCACTTGCTCAATGGTTCCGTGCTCGGCTCTTTAACTAAATTGATGACGGGATGATATTTCATAGTTCCGGTTTAATTTTGTTATGTGTTTTGATAACTGTTTTTTCGAACACTTTCGAGACGATTGGTAGTAGGCTTATTTTCTATATGACGAGATCAAAAGACCAAAGAGATCCCTGCCAGGCTTCGAGATCTTTTTTATAGTTGACAATTTCCAGCACTACGGGTCGTAAATTGAATTGAATATTTGAGCCAGTCGTCCAAAGGCCCACTCAGGCAGTCGTTTAAGCTTTTCACCTGCAATTCGATCATACCTAGGGGTTACTTTAATTGAATTTGATGCCCAATAATAAATTTAACTAGTGGTTCCTTTATCTTCAATTTCCTCTCGGGTGTTATTGCTACATTTCTGTTTGAACCACTGATAATCTAAGGTTCGGAGTGAATACACTTTCTAGGTGATCACTCACCATTAGAAAGACGAATTGGCGGGTTTGGTTGCTGAGGATGTTTAAGATATTTAGTAGCCTTCCATTATGAATAGTTTGTGTCCGACTTGAGATATAGTTCCTTAAGACAGTTTTGCACATAATCCATCTTGTTTTTTTATAGTGGGTTCTGCAGTTTTCTTTTCACCTGATTAAAGTCGAGTTTTGCATCTGGCAATCGATTAATTTGCCAGATGCGTCTTAAGCGGCGTTTTTCTGTTAACATTTTTTCTATTTCAGCGGATGTTATGGTGTGTCTTGTATGTTTGCTCTTTGGTTTAGGCGAGGCTGAAATATCTGCGTTGACTAGTAGATCATTAAAGTTTTCCACAGCAATGTTTATATCGTTAACCGTCTGCAGTGTAGACGTTAGGTCGATATATTAACTGATGTACATCTTGAATTGCAACCAGTTAGAGAAACTGTTCGTTAGATGTTTGTAAATAATAATAGCTCCTCCTCGACTTCTGCCAAGGGAAGATTTTTTGTGTTATAAACTTCGTAACCATTTATTCTGCAATTGTGTTTATCGGTTAAGTGGGTTTCAGAAACTAGCATTAGATCAATTTCGTGTATTGCTAGGAAATGGATTTCATAGCACTGCTTATAGCATATTTTGTATTGTTGTAATTAATTGCATCATCACTTGCATGCACTTATTCAGAGTATGTTCAGAGATTTCCTTTAACAAGCGTTCAATTTCGTCTATTATTTAATGCAATTTTTGTGCAGTGAAATTAAAATCAGATACACCTGAAAATATTCGCGAATTTTTAAATGATAAAATTGACAGTAATGATAACGTCTGATAATTTGACGTTCGAAAATTATATTTTTCCATACAAAGTAGTAATTTGGGTACCCATTACAAAAGCTTCATTTCTTATACAATCAAACCCGTTAAATATATATATTTCTTTGCCGTAAGCTGTATCCACTTACCTTGCACTATCAATTGGTGCATTGCTGACACATATTTTGATGCTAATGACGCACATTAGATTGCATGGCATTTTCAAAAATAAAAATTACAGTAACAGTGTGAGCGACAAGGCTAGCACTAGTAAAGTCGGCAATCTATTAAAATAAACTCAAAATATTAAAGAAACATCCCGTAGTGAAATGTGCAACGTGTCTTAGTGTTTTTAATATAAATAATTGTGAACAATACTATCACTTTCTGCACCTTAAAGTTCAAAATAGCATTTTATTAAATTCTTATTTCTAAAATTACAATTCTGAAATCAAAATAACAATAAACGGCTATAACGCAATGTAAATATTAATTACATAAATTTATAACTCTGCGATATGGTCAACAATTAGGAAGCAATTTATTCAAAAAATCAACCAAGGCAAATATTCATAATTTTGACGCATATTTCCACATAATAAAAAATCAAAAAAAAATATCATAATTTACTAAACAGTGATAATGATGATAGTATATATGTAGGTAGTAATAATAATAATAATGGTAATAAAACTGAGAATATAAATTAACCTTTTTTAACATTTAATACAAATTCACAAAAATTGTATGCTGTAAAGGCAGAGAAATCTAACGTAATGTGTTTTGATATTTTCTCGTTTATTTTTGTTGTTTCCGTTTCGATTTTTCGAACTATACCGTATTCTAGCAAAGTTACATACATAAATGTTTTGTAATACGTGCAATTATTTCTTTTTTTCGGTAATTTATTTTATCACAGCATACAGACAAAACAGAATATAATTGTATATGCTTGGTGTACCAAAATAGAGCAACATACTTTTCTTGTTTGGTGCTATTTTCCTTTTTTAATAATTTTCCATCATTAAATTCATCTGAACGGATATAATAAAACTGACACGTACTGCTAACCGTGGTCGTGTTTTTATTATACTGGACGTTATTATGTGAACATATTCGTATTAACTTTTTAGAAAAAAAAAAATGTAATTATGAGTTAAAATTACTATGAAAAAGTTGTTATAATAGTTCTAATATATGTAATTAGATTTAAGAAAAAGTTAAATGCAACCTTTTTACCTTTAAGTAAAACGGACACGTATCGCTGGGTAATATAGTGTTACGGATATATACCGTTTATCATTGACATTTAATTTACATATTTTACAAATTATATTATTTAAACTAACGTTTATTTTATTAGCCGTGACCGACCAGCCTTTGCTGTATTTTTGCGATACCTTTTAAACCAAAATTTTTCCAAATTGCAGATCGTCATTATCATTTCCACGAACAATTATTCTACATACTTTTTTACCTTTTGTTTGTATCACAGAATATATACAGAAGCGACATAACTCCAGTTTTGTATGGATTTCTTTCAACTCGAATATTTGACCTCCTATATCAAAATAGGAGTAGTAAAAATAGTTTAGACAGGTAGATAATCTGCCCTATTTTCATATTCGTATTTAAATTAAATGCTACAAAGGGTTCAAAGTTAACCATAATCGTTGGATATTTTGATACATTTTTTGAGTTACCGAATCCGTAAACCACGGAAACAAATCGTATTCTATATGGAGGATTCAATCACTGGGAATCTTATATGCCAGCGAAATATTAAGGCTGTTCGGTCACTTGCAATTACTATTGAAATGTTGAGGCATGTTTTAAAATATAGTTTAAATTAAAAATTTATTTATTTGGTGCATTAAAATCACTTCTATAATTTTTATATAAAATAAATAGAAATGTTTAAATTTTTATTATTTAATAGTCGTAACATGTATTTGTAGTTTTGTATTACTATTTATTTATTTAAATTTCTAAAATTTTAAATATTGCTAGATTTGGAGCATATGGGAATCCACGATTTGATAGAATTCGTTGTGATGTGGGATGAAGTGATGGTAGGATAGGTAGCGTATTATGGATGATATTATTCCCCACTAAATTTGCAGGTTAGGGATTCCTGATCGGAGTAGGAGTTGAGCTAGATGAGGGTTGGGATCTCGGGTGAATGTATTATGATTCATATGATTTACAGACATTCGTGAGTTCATTTGATGCTCATCTTTATTGATGGAAGGCGATGGTGCGCTAGATTTAGATAAATTTTTTATATTTGGTATGGAACGTCTTGATATTATTGGCTTTATAACAAAAATGTAGTCGATGTCGTTGAAGTATTTAATGGAATGTATCCAATGCAATTTGGTTTCTCTTTAGCCGATTTTGATGTCTTATCGCCCAGTTCTAATTCTAACGTAGACGTGATTGTTGAATGCTTTATTTTGTTGACCGAATGAAATTTCTCGTTATGCAAATCGTAACTGTATTGCCACATAAATTTAATCATTCAGTTTATTATTACATTGGCGTTAAAAGTGACGATTTAGAAGCCACTCCGTTGAAAATTTCCATCCACAATTCAATACAAAAAATTGATTTTGATATTCATTGTGTTCAATTTATAAATGTAAATTTAATTGATACGATCGAGCAAATATCTCATTACACTCAGGACATTGATTTTGTATATGGTTCGTTCGGTCAACCATACCCATTTCATTTATGTCTTCGGCTTCAAACTCAGATTTGGATAATTCATATTCGTACCCATTTTGATTTGTGATTTGATAAAAACATGATAATGTATTGCATTTGATATCGTTAATAACGTATCGGATTAATGGCAATAGTTTCGCGTGCAGATTCACATTTTGAAACGAATTTACAACTTGTATTATAAGTTATTGGAATTTATCCCAGCCCAGAAAATAAAATAAAAAACATTTTACTATGAAATTAGCCTTAGCCCAAAAATTTTAAAATATTATATTATTAATAAGAATTTAGCCCAGACCAGTACCAGGAATATATCAAAGCAAATCTTTCAATAAAATAACAAAAAAAAATTTATTACGAGTATAACTATATACAGTTTCAAATATTTAAATTTTTACTGATATCTCTCTTATATCTAGCTTATTTGGGTAAACATTTCCAGATGATCGGCTGAGTATTCCTAAGCATTTACGAGAATTAAATCAGTTTTTCTTCCCGTGTGCCGAAACTAAAATTCTCTCGGATTGAGGCTATACAGATTTAGAATGGGTATGGAAACAACGTTTGCAAACATTTTTGATGATGTCGTATTTGGACAGCACCTTTTTGATGTCGTATTTGGACAGTACTAATTGGTCGTCAACTAATTTATATCTAAATAATTGAAAATTCGGTTTTTAATTATTTAAAAATAACAGAATTTTACTAGAACCTACAACAACTATAACATAAAAACCTATTATTATCATTTCATTTAAACACGCAATTTTTTTTTATTAATTTTCTGTTGTTGTGGTAGGGTCTTCTACAAAAAGTTTAATTTTAAATACAAGTAATTTTTATAAATAAAATAAATTTGTTTGCATGCAAATTTAAAATACGATGTTTTTCGATTAGGTTGAAATAATTTAATATGTTTTTACGTAACTGTTATCATTTAATTCAGTTAGTATATTTAATACGATTACGATTATTTTAATTAAATTTTATTTTTTAATCCTCAAAATTAAAATCTTTATAAATTTAATTAATGCATTTTAGGTGCATTAATATATATATATATATATATATATATATATATATATATATATATATATATATACATATATATATATATATATATATATATATATATAAGGGTTATCCAATTCAAGCTTGATAAAGTAAACTTTAAAAAAACACACAAAATATTCGGAATGTATTGTAATTTTTATTTAATTTTACAGATTGATCCTTGCCATTTTTAGTTAAACAAGATATCATTCAAATGTCCTCCACGGGACTTCTTACAGGCCTTGATTCTTTTGAGGTAATTTTCAATGACTTTTCGGCACATTTCGGGCGGTATCTCGGCCATTACCTTACGAATATTAGTTTTCAATTCGTCAAGAGTTTGAGGATTGTTTGCGTAAACACGATCTTTCGCGTAGCCCTACAAAAAGAAATCCAAAGGCGTTAAATCACAGGATCTTGGAGGCCAATTGACATCAGTCAATCGCGAAATCAAACGTCCAGGAAATTTCTCTTGCAAAAGATCTCGATTTGCTCGTGTTACGTGACTGGTTGCTCCATCCTGCTGGAACCACATATCGTCAAGATCATAATCTTCGATTTTCGTAAAAAATAATCGGTTAACATGCGGCCATAGCGCTCAGAATTGACGGTAACGGTTCGTCCATGGTTGTTCTCAAAAAAATACGGCCCAATCACACCACCAGACCACAATGCGCACCAAACAGTGACTTTTTCCGGGTGTAATGGCTTCTCTACAATCAATTGTGGATTTTCTGAGCCCCAAATTCTACAGTTTTGCTTATTAACGTATCCACCAAGCGAAAAATGAGCTTCATCACTGAAGAAAATTTTGTTCGAAAAATCAGCACCAGCAGATTTAATAATTTTAACGCGTTGGTCGATTGTTAAATGCTCCATATTCTTAAATGGCAGAATGTCAACTAAATAAATGACAGCGTACTTGACGTTTATCTTTGACAGATGTCGGTATACAGATTTCTACTTTATCAACCTCGAATTGGATAACCCTATATATATATATATATATATATATATATATATATATATATATATATATATATATATATAACTATGTATAAAAAACGTGAATATAAATAACGAAAGATTTCAATAATTGCCAATAATTGTGCAAGCGGGGCTGAAGAAGAAAATTTGTAACAATAGTTTAATGTGTTATTTCTTTAAATTGGAAAATAATAAATAAATTATGTTATCAAAGTGTATGTAATAATTGTGTTTTTATGGTAATAATTATAATGTATTTAAGTTAACGATATTATTTGCACTATATGCATAACTTTATTAAGTAGCACAAACAGTGATCCCGCTACTTAATAAGTCCCGAGATTAACTACTAAAATAATTATTTTTGCATAATACGACTTTATCCTTCAACATAGTTTCCTTCAAGAGTGGTACATTCATTTCAACGATTCCCTAACATTTTGACGGAATCTTTGTTGAAAAATTTATCTGTGGCCTCAAACTAAGGGTTTGTTTCAGCTATGACTGTAGCATTTGAGGAAAATCTCTTTATCTGGAGTCATTGGGAACCAGATACGGAGAATATGGTGAATAGGGAAGCAATACGAACTTCGATTCGTGCAATTTTGATTTGGGGCAAGCTAGTTTCTAGCATTCGCCCTTTATGGGCTGCTATTCTTTGGATTCACAAATTGTCTTTTATATAGTGGTAAATTCTATTTTATCCATTCTGTCCCATTTTTTCAATCCATGTAGTATCTTTAAATTATGTGTGTTGTTTTTGAACTAAATGCTCTGGGGCTCTATTATGAAACAATATTCGCTTTCGAAAAAATCGATATCTAAAAATTCGGTATGCTTCGAATATTGCTATTATGAAACAAAGCGAGTCGCTTATTTGTTGTGGACCTATCAATCAATTTTATATATTATGAAATTACATACGTTATTTGTAGTAAATTATTTCACAACTTACATCTTGGTAAATACATCTAATGATATTTAAAAACAATAATTATAATTGCCTTAATTAAAAAGTATACGATCGAATTTATTTACACGATAAAAAAAGTTATTATTTTAAAACAACATAGACACAATCGGAACGAATGATAGTCGTCTTGCCAGTGGCACTATTCTGGTAATTCCCCGGGAATAGGAGGGAATTGGAGAAAGAATTCACATATAAATTCTATTTAAATAATTTTTTTCGAGCATACTAAGGTAAAAAGGTAGTGACAATTTTTTTGAAAACAAAATAAAATTAGGAACACCTTTCCCTGACAATTTCGCTATTGAAAAATTATTCCCAATTTACAATATTTAAATCACACTTTTTTCTTAGTAGGCCAGGTAAAACTGATTTATAGATAAATCTATGTAAAATCTTTCTCTAGGTCCCTATTCTCAAGGCACTACCAGTGGCCCTATTCTGGAATAGTGAATTGGGAAAAATATTTTCATAGCATTTTTGTCTCAATTGTATTTTTCTGCCCTACTGAGAATATCGCCGGATTAACAAATTATCGCTTAATAATACGAATAACAATGTTGCATAAAACTCAAAAAAAATAATTTTAATTAAATTTAAAACAATAATAACAAGTCTTATTTACAATATCTTCATACTATTCACACTTCATACTACATCACACTCGCATACGAGTAGAGTATAATGCTTTATTGTAAAAGAAACTGTTGCCTTGTTGGGGGTGTTCTGTAAGGAGTAATCAAATATTCGGTGCAGCTATATCCACCATCTTCAATTAATATGCTATTCCCAATACCCCTGTGCCGAAACGACGTTTGAATTTAGAAAAATTAAAAATCGTTTGGTTGTGCCCTGATCCATGCCATTTGAAATTTGTTTAATATTTAAGCTTAACATTAAAATCGGTTTTATCGGTAAATGTAAACCTAACCTACCTAGCAACTAAGCTAATAAATTTACAATTGGCGTCGCACACAGCCTGAACATTAACAGAAAAATATTAGTTTCGGTTTCTATATATTTCGGCTGATGAACCTCCTGATGGTGATTTTATGGGAATGTGGCACCCATCTATACACCCTATGCACCTTAGAATTTGGTTTTTCTTAATCTATGATGGGACTTTAAACGTTCTTCTGGAGTTGCTGGCGTTTTTATAAATTGCCTTGACAATCCCGCGAATACTTAAAACCTCATGTATAAGGTGATACAAGCGGTAGACTGTGTAACACCCAACAAATCTCCCGACACTGTTTAATAACAGCCTGTAGCATAATAACACAAAGCAAACATAATTTTTTGTTTTATGGTTATCAGAAATCCTCTGCTATCAACGTTAGCCAACTGTTTAATACCAATTTTTCCAAGTAACTTAAATTGTTTTTGAAAAAACGAAACCGCCTTTTTAACTCTACATCCGTATAGTAGTTATCGTCAGTTCTTTCCTGGAAACTGCGTTCTGCATTATTTTTGTCGATTTGCCAAAAATAATCGGAATCGTTAGACGACGAGGACGATGAAATTAATAAATGGTTCATTGGGTACAGATATAGCACCAGAACTATTTTATGTATCTTTTAACAATTTATTATTAAAAAAAAGCAACACTAATAACACACAAACAAAATATTACTTGACAAAAACACTATTTTAAATAAAAACACAACAATCTATCTTCGAAATTCAAACTAGAAATTCGGTATAAAACGTCAAATGTAACAACGACTTTAGCCACCAATATCGACGTGTACCGTCATGACTGTAACTTAAAGCAACACTTCATTTTGTTATTTTAGCTTCATTTCAAAATACCAAAAGAGTGACTTTAGTCGTAGATGTGTCTTTAGCATCGTCTGTCGATTTGGCCCTTAGTTTTCAAAAAAATTAACATTAGCTTTTTACCTCAGTATACCAGAAAATAAAATGTTCCCATTTTTATTTAAATTACATATAAATTCTTTCTCCAATTCCCTATTCGGTAAGTATACAACATAACTTACCAATTTTGCATTTCTCAGGAACTATTTATGAATAATGTCTTCTGATTTTACTGCAATAACATGTTCAGCATATGAACAAGGATAGAAAATAGGGTATTCAATTTGTATATTTTATATTAATTAAACGATATTTATATGCCGACAAAAAAATTATAATTCAAAAATTTTTAAAGATTTAATAGCTCTCTCTACCAGTACCAGTATCAAGCAGTAAATCAATATTAATTTTCCACTCGTTCCTAATCAAATGCACCGAAAAATTTCAAGCAACCAATACAATAACTCTTCTAGAGATTCTAATTTTTTCTAGTCTTATTCAAAATTTATGGTAACTTCGGGAATTGTTGAGAAGCAGAGCGAAAAAGTTAAATATTATTCTGAAAAGCATAACAAAACGAAACTCGAACATATCCATTCAAATTGTAAATAAAATAAAATGAAAGAAAATTTGAAAGACTGATTTTCATTCATTTTTCTTCTTCTCAAACGTACACTAACAAGAAAAGATGGTACAAAACGTTGAGCAATACTAAAGTTGAAATAAGAAAAACCTAAATAAAAATTATATTGTTAAGTCTGGATTAAATCTTATGGATTTTTATCAAAAAATGAAAACGTAGAAATTACAAAAAATAAAATTCTAGTATTTTTTGTATATGCTTTTTTTATTTTGATCAATTGGGAATATATATACGAGTTGCAATTTTAATTTTCTTGTTATAACAAAAACACAAAACTAACAGATTCCATCAAACAGATTAATGAATTTAAGTATTTTAATGTGAAAACGTAAACATTCTTAAATAGGTTCCGTACGATACATTTACTGCATTTCATGATACCCAGCCAGATTAGTTCAAATTTTATATGCAAAACTTGATATAAATTTTATTTTAGATCACAAATTTTGTTCTAAAATCTAGTAAGAGCCTTTGTGTTGTTTCACGGAGACATGGACTGAATTGGATCAGTATTTCATGTGCTAAGAAATACTTCTATTATTAGGTTACAACAACTATTCCACTGGATGGCATCGCGTGGTAAAAAATAAATCAAATATTGCTTTATTTAAATCATAAAGCAGGTTTTTAGTTATGGTGCTCATCGCTAGATGTCAACAAGTGTCCTTTTTTATTAAATAGAAAACATAAAATTATAACACCGTGCGATAAATTACTAATTCATTGAATACAATATCTGTTATGTATATCTATATACAGTACGAAATAATATTCTTTAGAGGATATTAATTATACAAATTATAATCTCGAGTTTAATTTTATTTCAAGTGTTCTAAGTAATAATATAATCAAATCTTGTTTGTACGATTATTACCTTATATTTAATATAATAAATTTCGGAATATTTAATTCAAAGATTTGTTTATAATTTTTTTAGAAGGTAAATAAAACATTAATATTTTGTTTTGCTTTTAGGTCATCATTAATTACACGGAAGATGACACATTGGCCGATTAGAGCGACGTGTCCTCATCTGACTCAGATGATGTTCCTTTAATTAAAACTTATCAAAGGACAACTTTAAAATAACCTTAAAGACTTTTTTCTAAATTCAAAATTTGGTTTATATTTTTTTTTTCTGTTTTAAAGTTTTTTGTTGTTTTAATATAACTTTAACTATAACTGTAAATAATCTGAAATCATACATGTATATTACAAAATAGATTTCTTTAAATAAATAAATAAAAATTAATAAATTAAATAAATAAATAACAGATAAACGATACTTATCTTAATTTAGAAACCTAGATTTGCTTAATAAGCCTTTAGCGAACAAAATATTTCTCGTTATGCTTACAGGTGAATAATGAACAAAAACTAATAATTTCTTAGTCTTGCAGACTTGAGCTTTTTATAAAATAAATTGATTGTCGCACGCGATTATTGGCGAATTTTCAAACGTTACCAGATTTTAAAATTGTTTTGCACAACTAGAACTTTCTAATAGTGGAAACGTATAAACTTTACTAAAAGTACTCAGTATCAAAAATTCGACTTGCGTTTATTGTTATAAAAATAAATGAGTCAAAAATTCGAAAGCGAACTATTTATTAAGAAACATCAACGTATGCGAATAGATTATAACAGATAACTTGTTGAATTTGCGCTGACTTTTTAGAAGTTATGTATGTTTAAGGTATAAGGTTTTTTTATATTCAAATAAATATGACCCTAAAATGATTCTGCTTTATCTACTTTAAAGTATCCATTTACTTAATAATATAATATAGAATAAGTTAAAACAACAACGCTACTTGATGGTGAAAAACATTCTGATTTACAAATACATATACAAATCTTGATTCCGCATCAATACATCCAAAATAAACAAATACAATATCAACAAATAAAGTTGATGCATCAAATAAATTTATTGCTTTTTCAGTAAATAATTTTATTTTTATTGCTATATCCTCGATCCAAACTATAGCATCCAGCAGCATAGTAATAATAATAATGGATTTAAATAGATAATCGTTTAGCAGCTCAACAATAATAATATTGAATTTATTCAGTACCATAATAATAATAAAACTATGTACTAATAAAAAAAATGTAATAAAAGTTTTGTTGTTGCTATTAACAATGTTTTGTGAGCTATAATAAATTTTCAGGAGTAATAATAGCAACATTTTTATTTTAAACAAATTGGATGAATTTGTAAATTTCATTTATAAACTTGCCATAATTTAAGGGTTGACATTTGTAAATAAAAGCCGAATTTATCGGTTTGATAAAATTGGTGGGTCTTACAAGATCTGAAAATTCTAAAGCGAAGGGATATTACGCTTCTGTGAATATTTATCAATTTAAGGAGGTATCTCCGAAACATTTATTCCCATACGATATCTTAAAATTATGTGAAAACTATTAGTAAACATCTGTAAAGCCATTGCGGTTTTAGTATTTCTTGTGGTTTTTGAAATGCTAGTTTGGTTTGATATATGGTATGGTATGATTTTGTTAAAAATAACCGTTTCTTTCGGTTTGGTGTCCGCACAGCTTAGCCCCAACACAATACGAGTATTTTTTAATGACATATGAAAACTTGTATTATTCTTTATTAATTATTTAATAAAAATTATTTGATTATCAATTATCATATTACTAGTACATAAATGAAATATTAATTTTACTTTAATAAACAATTTTATTATATTTTTATTTTATGCAAAATGAATACTATTAGTTAATATAAAACATTAAACAAAGTATGTAATTAAGAATCTTTTCTATATATTTACAACATTTACCTATACTTTTGCTTACGTTAGCTCCAGTATTTCCACAAAAACAATAAAACTAATAAATTTATTATTTATAATTTTATGTTTAAAATAGGGAATAAATAATGTACCTATTTATAGAACGAGATGGTCTGTGGATTACAGAAAAAGCAATTTTAGTTGGTCAATTTTCAAATATAAAAGTCAAGTGTTTCAAGTATCTGATTTGACAACATCCAAAACATCTAAAATGGACCCACTCTCCACATAGCAAGCAAAGCTTTCAACTTGGTGTGCACTTATTTATTTATTTATTTATTAACATTACAATTTAGAATAAAACCGTACACGTAAAACGTTTGTTTTCAAATGTGCAGTTTATTAAAATTCCAAATACAGCCATTGCCTTCATTTAATGGTTATCCAGTTAGTTTTCTGCTAATATGTGGCACTTGCAATATTTTACTTGATCATTACACATGCACAATTAAGAAAACTGACGAGCACAATAAATATGACGGCCTATAGAAAATCTAAATTAGTTAACACATTTCAGTTTGTTGTTGTTTAATATTTCATTTAAAGGCACAACGAGCTCTCATCAATCTATATATAAGATCTTACAATGCTTTAATTCTAAACTATTTATTAAACTTATGTTTTGAGAAATTAATAATTAGGACAAATTTCGAATAATAATGAACGAGTACAAAATTTAATTATATTATGCATTAAAACTAGCTTTTAACTAGCACTAAGGTCAAACAAGATGTATATTGCATAAAATCGATTTCTAAAGTGCAGGTAATTGATCAAAGTCTCACCTCCTACTCGTTACCGATCCTTAAGATTAACCCAAACATTTTACAAAGATTAAAAATTAACGCATGGTAAAAAAACAAATCGTAACACTAAATCGTCCCTCCATAACTAGACCTACATCAACTACTAGAAATGGTTTCGATTAACAAATGTTCGGTGCTATTGAGGAGGCACATAAAAAAATATAGGATGAACAACTCGTGGAGTTCGGAAAAGTGGCAGTGGCTAACTAAATTTGATCTTTAAATGAGCTTCGTTGCTTAAAACACATAGCTTTTTGTAGTTTACTCGAAATTCTAAAATTCTAATAAGACAATCCCGAATTTTTCGAGATCCGCATGTGCGGAAAGAGCTAAATAGGACATCGGAAAGAGCTAAATTGGTCTTCAACAACGAAATACACTGAAATTATGATCTGCTTAAGACAGATTCGATTGGATTTCAAAACATATCGCAAATAATAATTACATAATAATGCGATTTTGTACTTAGTATAAAGAATAACCTTTAAACAGATTAGAATACACAACATTAACCAAAATTCAACGGATCGATCAATTGTAAACAAGACTTATATTGTACACGTCTTTACCATACGAAGTAAAGAATTTTTTGACTGTTGTAATGTTCTCGTGAAACATTTGGTTTGTTTTATAAGTGTATCTAACCTATGATTTTGGGGGCTATGTGTGATTCTAGATGGCTTTGATGTATTTGCAACAATTTACGTTTCTAGAGATTATATTTTTTGAGTTATTAAGGATATGAAATAATTAAAATTTCGTTTTGACAATTAATGTTATCTTGCTCGCTTGCTGTCAATAGGTTTATCTTGGGTAAAAAAACTGTTTAGAGAATGCGATTTAAAAATGTCAAGATAATATATTGTATAAAATTTTCACCTGTAAAATTACCCTTACCACATCCCGTAACAACTTGAACTATAGATTGTGAACAGATGCTATTTAGAATAACTTATATCCATAAGAATAATGTTGAAATTTAAATGGGAACGGTAGTTATAGGCCCTCAAAGTCTAAATATGAACGTACATACATAATAAGAGTGTGTTAAGTTTTGACATTTATTTATCGTAACCGTATTAAATTTTATCTTGGAGTGCAATTACAGAATGCAAATATTGTAAAAAGGCAAGATAAATTACCGTTCACACGTTTACAAATTATCTTACTGCTTAGAGAATTAGGGCACTGAACGAAATTATTGAAAGAGATATTGTTCAAAATTATTCGAGTAGATTGTGATAAATTAGTAAGAAAAACGAAAAAATGTATCAGAAGTTAGTTTGATTCTACCAAAACGAGTCATAATCATCATACACCAGCAAAAACTCCCTAAGGCCGTAACTACTAGCATACCAACGTACTAATCAACGATATTTACTTGTTGTTATAATTCACTACTTTAAAGAACCAAACAATTAAAAAATTATTAATCACAAAGTATTAAAACAAAATCTAATTTGAAAGTTATAACAGCTGTTGCCTATTTTCCCAATATTTTGTACATTTCATCGGATAGTTTCACCCAAAAATAAAAACAAGAATTTATTGAAAGGCAAATTTTTGTAAATAAATTATAACAAGAGCGTAAGTTTAAAAAATGTATGTTTTATAGTTCTAAATAATTTGCTGTTATAAACTTTACGAGAATACGAACATCAAAAAATACGTAAAAATAATAGGAAAACTCTTTACAAACACCTTCAATATCTTAGAGATTAAGTCTATCTAACAAAAACATTCTTTACTACAGCATCATACTATGTACACACAACACTAAATATGATGAATTTATTACAAAAGTTTTCCTTCGAATTTAGAACCATATTTTGTAGAAAATAAAATATTTTGTTGGTTTACATTTCAAAATTTTATATTGAGATTAAAATGTATTTAAATTTGAAGAGCATTCTCATAATATTTTGAAATAACGAAATAAGATTAATATTCGTAAATAGTTATTAACGTTATTTTTTTTTAATTATGTCTAAACAACTCTCTCAACTCTAGAATATTTAAGAGCCAATCCAAATTTTATTGAGGTGTATTCAATGTTGGTTACGAAGACAGAATAAACAGATATTTTACTGTGATAAGACAAGTTCAAAATTGCCCAACACTTTAAAACTAAATAAACCTCTGAAACCTGTAAAAGCAACGTAAGTATGTATTTAGTTGAACTTAGAATTTTCCGACGCTTTATATCTAAATCTGTCATTACTGCTGCTTAAATTTTTTCGTTATATTTCTGCATGTTCTATTTTACGTTTCTTTAACTTGCAGCTACGTGAAAATAATTTAAATACTCATATGTGACATTATTTCCTTATGCACAGGGCTGTTCAAACAATAAAATAAATGAGACTAACAAAAATAACAATCTAGTTCAAACCTTTTAGAAAAACTCACAAATCCAAATACATATTTTCCATTTTATCAAAAATAATAAATTTTTATATAGAATTTGTATGCACATTTTATGGCATCGCAGTTGATTAAATTTGAATTTCAAGATTATGCTCACGATTTTTTTGTTTGTTTTTTTTCATTTAATGCATTTATCAGGCAGCTTTGCCATTACCATTGATTTGCGATTCCGATACCATAAAGTTAGTTAATACATTTTCGCCACCCAGATTCTAAAGACTAAGCTTTAACGATTTTGATTATCACGACTAATACCGAAACAAATTTTATTATTACAGAACAAATACTGATTAAATTGTAAAGTAAAAAATAGAAAATACAAATAAAATGATTACACGAAATTAGTGTGAGTTATTAATTTGATGAAAAATTCTGCCTCACTCAATATTTTTTGTAAATTTTACTTTCGGTTGAGGTTTATTCAATAACATAATTCTTCAATTTACCGCAAAATCGCCTCAAGTAACAGATAAAAACTATCATGTAAGCTTAATTTTCATAATTTTACTGTTTCAGCTTTAGAACTCACATCAAATTTTTAATGCGAAATGGTGCCAATTTCCTTAAAATTATTTTATATTATAAATTAAATATAATTTGTTTTTAGATACATATTTATTTAATGTGTGTCCTTTTAAAACAGTGGTTTTGTGTTTGCTGCGAATTATTTTTTTACCGAAAAAAATGCGCCGTCGCGACGTACGAGACATTCCTAGCTGAGCAAAACGCCTTCTGGTAGATGTTTCTGGTGTTTCATTAACACTTTGCTCTACATTTTCAATATTCTCCACAGTGCGTATTAAACGTGGTCTACCGGTTCGAGACAAGTCTCTTACGGTGCCATGTTGGTGGGGATGATCAACTAAGCAACGACTCATTGCTTCAGAGGGCGAAATTCTGACATTAAAATGGCGACGATATACTCTTTGCATTAAAATAATTGATCGCTGATTTAAATTATAAAATTCTATTATAATGATTTTTTGTCCAGTTGTGAATCTCCATTATTTATTCTCCAGGTGTTATTTATATAATCTGAAAAAAATATATAAAAACGAAAAAGTTTTTAAATTTTTAAACCTCATTGTGACTTTTGGCCCACCCTGTAGTAATAGGAATCTAAAAGCGAAAATCTGACGAAATAGTTTACTAGAACATTAGCCTTGTTACTGATGTGTTATGGGGAATGTTACAGTAAGCTATTTCGTTGAATTTCACTTTTATTTATGTGCAAATTCTTTGCAACTGTCAGGCAACCAAAAATTACCCGGATTCAGCTGTCAGGGTAAAAAAACTTACACGGGTTGAGCTGTCTGGGTAACATTTTGACGTTACACGTCCGTTAGCAGAAAAAATCTTACCCGGAAAAGTTACCCAGTGTAACTTTAAAAAATCGTGATATTTTGTTAGATTTTATAAAGATAGTACGCACACATCGCACTCGTATTCGTAATTGCAGTTTTAAAAACGATAAATGAATAAAAAAACACTTACGTGCATCAAAAATTTATTTTTTTATTTTTAAATCAGTAACACTATAGTTAACTTCATATAAAAATGTGTGAGGTATGTGTTACATATTTTAAGAAAATTATAATAAATTGAACTTACCCTAAAATTCATATCGCTTTCGTATTCGTAATTCATCAGAGAAGGTTACTAAACTAGCCAATTAAATAAAAAAAGAGCTAAGTCTTTTTAATAATCAATATTTAGTTGGATTTCCCTTGGTTTTGATCACCTCTGACAAACGATTTGGCATAGACCACACCAACGTTTCCGTTATTTTCGTATCAATATTATTCCACTCCATCCTAATCGATATATTAAATCGTTTTTATTAGATATCGAATATTTTCGAATTCTATTGTCCAATTCTTGCCACAGATTCTCAATGGGATTGATATCGGGCGATTGCGGTGGGGTTTCCATGACTTTTGGGCAATTATAAAATAACCATTGTCGTGTATCGTAAGCTTTATGTTTTGGATCATTGTCCTGGTAAAACATAAAATCGTCTCGTATGCCCAATTTCTTCACACTTTCAGGTAAATTTGCCTTTAAAATTTCGATGTTCTTTGATTTATTCATTATTCCCTCTATTATGTGCAATTTTTCCACTCCAGATGCCGAGAAACAACCCCATACCAACACAGATCCTCCGCCATATTTTACTATAGGTCGTAAATTCTCTATATTCATTTCGGTATTTGGTTTTCTCTATACAATTTGTCGCCCGTCAGACCCAAACATATTAAATTTGCTTTCGTCTGTAAACAAAACCCGTTTCCAAAACTCGAGTCTTGTTTACATGAAACTTTGCAAAATTTAATCTCCGATTCTTCTTACAGATCCATGGTTTTTTTCTGGCTACTCTACCGTTTGTAACGCTCGCTTAAAATTTTGCGTAACAAATTCGAAGCCAGCGTTAACAGATCCACTAATTATAGTTCCCGATAGCAGCAAGTTTGCCGACTAAAGCTACAGGAGAAACGGGCGTGGTCTTTCGGGTAATTAGCGGATTTACGTGAGCTGCTTTTCCGAAATAAAAAAAGAATAAAACGCATCATCTCAGTGCATATTTGCCTCTGTGGAAAATGAATTCACCCCATATCTACTCGTGAATTAGAACAAAAACATAATTTTCAGTTTAAACATAATTATTACTGTGAACGATGAATGAAATCATAATGATAGTTCTCTTAACATATATATAATTTAACTTAATTGTAATTTCTAGAAAATTATTTAAGAAATACGAATTTAGTTTTTACTATTAGCAAATACGATAATAGAATTTATTTTCTTGACATTTTGTAAATAGTGTCACATTTGAGTTACCGTTAAAACAATTAAAAATGTTACCTGATAATTCCTGTTAGAAGTAGAGCGCTCCAGTTCCGCCAGTGTTGTTTTACACCTATGTATTAAAAAAAATTTAGCAGGCACGTATGTAACACTATTGCAAAATACGTTTTAATTACTTGTTTTCTTACACTACATTCGATTGAACAAAAAAAAATCACTACTAAATTACATGCAATAATTTAATACTATTATGATTTATGATTTAATAACTAATACAAATTTAGTAACTACGAAAATAATAAGTTATTGAGCATGATAAAAAAACATCTTATTTTTAACAAAATAATTAACAAGAAAACCGATACAGTACTGAACACAATACAATTTTCTACAGTACGTTTGTTGCATACAACAATTTTACGCAGTAATGGATAACAGCAAAATTTTCGCCTTCTTCCGAATAATTACACGAACAACCATGTGGCGACCCGCAATATATAGTGATACCAACACAGATCCTCCGCCATATTTTACTATAGGTCGTAAATTCTCTATATTCATTTCGGTATTTGGTTTTCTCTATACAATTTGTCGCCCGTCAGACCCAAACATATTAAATTTACTTTCGTCTGTAAACAAAACCCGTTTCCAAAACTCGAGTCTTGTTTACATGAAACTTTGCAAAATTTAATCTCCGATTCTTCTTACTGATCCATGGTTTTTTTCTGGCTACTCTACCGTTTGTAACGCTATATATAGTAACGCAATAATGTTATATATGTAACGTTATATATGTAACGCAATATATAGTGATCCAACGGTATACCGTTTTAAGGACGTATGCCACGCTTGCTTTTCTCGAGCCAACGGTGTAAAGTATCTGCGAATGCCAAACAACCACTTAAAACCACTTCTGATAAACTAAAGCCTGATAAGGAACTTACATGATTTTATATACGCTTTTATTCGAATGGTTCGTATACGCTAGCTGATGTAAGCACTTTTAGCAGTCGTGTATTAAGCCCACGATAGTTCTAATGCCTTTTGTAAACACTTTGCACAGCAAATGATATAGCTACACAAACAAAATAATCACTAATAATAATTAGACGAATTTATATTGAGAAATAAATTTTAAGATCAATTTTAAGTACTTTACCACCGCTCAACTATAGGAAAAGTATCTCCTCGGTTGTGTGCCGGAAATTTTATTTTTATTTTTTTAATTTTGTGGATTCAATTATTCACGTTGAAAATTTGGAAGAAGACTGATTTAACAATATGCATCCCAAAGCAATATTCAAAAAGAAATTTGTTTGTCATATCAATTTCCCCTATACTTTATAGACCTAAATCAAGTTTTAGCGGGTTAATTGTTGAGGATGGTATACCAGTTGGAATGAGATGCAGCAATGATTAATGCGGTAGTGTGCAGACAAAGTGAATCATACAGTGTCTACAATAATAGCAGGACAATTGTTGAAAGTTGTAGTTCAATCCTTTCACGTTATATCCAGCTCTCTTTAGCACGCACCGAACAGTATCTTGGTGTACATTTTTATTAAAAGATGTGTTGATGTGCGTTGTTAACTTTGGAGCACTTAAACGTGGATCTCTTTTACGCGCACAATATACTGTTCCTCTGCAACAGTAAACGTTTTGCGGTTCGTGTTTCGCGATAAATTTTCTACTCGATTTTCAATTTTGTGTCGTTTTACGATGTATTGCACTGTAGAAATACTTCTTTACACTATTTGGCTGATTTCTTTAAATGTTTTCCCTGCATCCCGATGTAAAATTACTAATTTTCGTAATTCAATTGATGTTTCACCTAGCCCATTTTATGGCCCATTTTATTAAAAATTATATTTATTATTTTGATAAAAATAATATTTTGATTAAATTAAAGTAACTTTCAGTCAATTCGAAACTAAATGCTATACTGATTGATATTGAGTGCAAAGCGAAACCGCAAAAACAAAACAAGGATAATAATAAATAACGGTAAAATTCAAACACAAATGGAATTTTACGAATATGAATGCGACGCTTATTTTCCCTCATGTACAGATTTTAATTTTTTTTCTCTGATTTCCACCGTTATCGAAACCTGTTATTCATACTATAATGAAGATTAAGAGTGTACTTAAGAATTATACAAATGATTAAATGATAATATCATTTGTATATTTTTTAATCGAGTTTTTTTTTGAAATAATTTGATTTACGAATACGAGTGCGATTCACTGTAGATATATACGAGAAAACAATAATAATAATATTATAATGTCAAAACATAAATATATAGACGCCGCACCATTTAAATTTTTATTTCATGTGTTTATTTTCATTGCCTAATTTGAGATTTTATGTTTCCAAAATAAGATGAAATTTTCATATGATAACAATATAATAGGTACATTATTATTTTAAATAAATTGTTACTGTGAATAGTTTTCGTCTACTGTATTAAAATGGAATTGAAAGACGCTGCAATGGCTAATATATTTGAATTAATTAATAATAATTGAAATACTTCGCTCTTATCATCTTCGTCGTCATCTTCATCATCTTCTTCGGACTCGAGTGATTCGCTATTACATTTGATGTGTAATTAAATTTAATATATAAGTAAATGAAAATTTTTTCTTTTAAATTTAGAATCCAAACGAACAGAATTTTGGAATGTCAAAAATTTCAAAATAATAAACAATTTTTTTCAACGAGCACTACAACAAATGTGGGGTAATTTTTTTATGTTCTTTTACACATAAATCGTGTAACTTTTTTCACAAAATCCAAAGAAATTCGCATTAGATCTTGTAGGAATAGGTATTGTAAAAGTCAAAATTCGAAAACAAATCGGTTTGGTCAAACAAATTATTGTTTCTGTAATATATTATTTTAAGCATTAATTACTAGTAAACTATTTGGTTATAAAATAAATAAAATAAATTATATATCATCACCTTTCCATTAAGCTATATCGACGATGATTTAAAGTTCGGTAAAGTCCGTTTTCTATCGAGAATGTAAAACAATTTTAATTAGTCTAAAAACTAGGTATTAAACTCAAAACCTGAAAAGTTCATACATTATTAACCGATAAATCATAAAACAAAAATATTTTGCAAGCCAGAAAAAATTATTTTACTCTAAAATTGTCTAGGTTGTGAATATAAAAGAACGACAAACTTTATATATTTTTAATCCTCTTAATTTTTTTTGGAATTTTTTTCAATTTTCAGTACGATAAATAATTGTACTACAAATTTTTTGTTTTAAATTTATCAAGCAAAAGATAAAAAAGATTAATTATCCCTTAAAATGTTTTATTGGCTTCTCATAAATTTAAGTTTTCAGTCGAGGTGGTTGGTATACAAGACAACATTACGTTTCAGTAGGTAGATGTAGAGACTGCTACATACCTCCTCACATTTAAAACCTGAACCGAATGTGTATCCAACTGTTTAGGACTGTTTCGTAAACATGTCGGCGTTTGTTCCAATTTTACAGCTGCTACGAAATTAATTATGCGTTTCAAAATAAAAGGAAACCATGTACCCCAACAAAACAAATTTCAAAATCTTCTTGTTTGTTTTCAAGAAATAAAGTCTGCAATATAATATGTTCAAGATACGAGTATTAAAAGTTGGAAAGAAATTTTAAGATTAGGTAGGTATTTATAAAATTAGTATCTAAATAATTTGTATTATTTTGTTAGTGCTGTTGTTTTGCGGAAGATATAATAACAATATTTTGAATGGGGAATTAAACTTTTAATCGAAACTAACAACAATTAAGTTTATCTAAAGGTTCTATTTGTGCGGATTAGACAAATTAGTGTGCCAGTACGGTACAAACCTATGTTTACTGCCTGCTTTATTATGTTATTACATTAAAAGAAATAAAAACTTTTCCCATATATGTACCTACGTGTGAGTATAACTCGCAAGATTAATTCGAAAATGTTATATTAATATATGAATATTTTATATTCCACAATTCACTTTACATACCTTTCTAATTTAACTCTAGAACATACGTCAAACTAAAATAAGAATTATACTTAAATATTTAGCAGATTCAAAAAAAATTTGTTGATGCATTCAATTCAAGAAACACCCTAGCAAAAATTATGTTTATTGCGGAAAATAGTATTTTGTTGGTGAAGTGAGGCATTTATTGCCCAGAACAATAAGATTCTTTGCGGTCGAGTTACATAGAATATTTTTTCTACGACTTACAATTAAAATTAAATTCTGGGCCGTTACTAATGAAATTCGATCCCCTTCGTGCATTATGGCATTTAGTTGAACGCCTGAATAATTTTTTTTACTATTAGTTCAATTAGTGATATTAGCTCGATGATGTTGTCTTTGAGGTGTTGAGCAGTTTGAGGACGATCCGCATAAAATTTACTTTTCAAGAAACCCCATAAGAAGTTCAATGGCGTTAAATCGCATGATCTTGGTGGCCAATTCAGTTCAGTCTGTTCTTCGAGAAATTGTTCGATTATTAAACTTATTGTTAATCTTCTCTCGATATCGAGCTCCATTCACAGTAATTGTGCATTTCCATTTTGATTTTCGAAAAAATATGGACCAATTACGTTACCACACCAAAATTCAGACCATATACAGTAACTTTTTTTGGTTTCATTGTCTTTCCAAACAATTCTCTAGCATTTTCTTCACCCCAAATGCGGCAGTTTTGTTTGACGTAGCCGCCAATTTCAAAACGAGCTTCATCGATGTTGATAATTTGCTTGTAAAAATTCTCATTTTCTTCTTGTTTTTCTATGGCCTAATTACCGAATTGACGACGTAATGCGTAGTCATTTGGCTATAATTCTTGTATTCACTGTATTTTGTAAGCCTTTACCAGAACTTCTTTGTATAAAATATTGAATAAAGTTGTTGGTTTCGGGTTTAATTGCTGTGAACGACGACGAATTGATGCCGTTGGCCCTTCAGCAAGACTTGTGCTAACAGCTGCCATATTTTCTGAACAGCCACTGGGATGATAAATTCTGTTTCTCTGATTTTGAACTGAACCATTTTTTTTTTCTAATTTATCAATTTCTGTTTTTTTTAATTATTACAACTGAATACAATTCATCTATTAATTTTTGTTTCTTAATTTAGTCACTTGTGAATGAGAAGAAGCCTATTGTCCAGCTCCGTTTATAGGTTATTTACTGAAGTAGTCTTTGCACTGGTGTCTTTAATCCATTAAATCTTGGTTTCGTTCTCTGCAATCGTCTTACTGCATGTGAAATGTAAAACATACAACGAAGCTCTTCATTTACATGTTGATAAATACGTTGCCCATGAATTACTGCAAGTTTTTTTATTACTTCTTGAACCGTCGGGATATTCAGGTCCCTATGAATGTCGCCATTCCTAATGTACCACGGAACGTTAACTATACCGAATAGCACTTTGTTTTGTAAAGTTTATATTATTTTAGAGCTATATTCCGTAAGCCAATACAGCCTTCATCACTTGTTGATATAATAGCCATTTATTTTCGGTTGGCAGTTCTGAATTTTTCCCGAGCAGCCAATATATTTTTCGATATTTGATATTAAGTTCATCTTTATTCTTTTTAACGTGCTCTTTCCATCTGAGGCTGGTTTCTTAGGTTATCTCTAGATATTTAGTCTTATTTGCATACAGAATCTGCTGACCGTTAATGATTACATTTTTGTTCATTTTATAATTTTGTCACATGCTTCTTGAAGTTTCGTTGTCGATTCCTCGATAGTGTCTCTTACTGAGAGAACTGTAGTATCATCAGCAAATGTTGCAACTGTAACATCGTTTAATTCAGGTAACTCTCTGGTGTAGAGCAGGTAAAGAATAGGTCCCAATCTTTTTAGCTCGGAATATTCGTCATCAATCATCATATTTCACCCGAAAGTGGTGATTTTCTATGTATGATTTCAAAATCATATAAAATTGTTTTAGTAAATTTATCTGTAGTTTGAAGAGTAAACCTCTGTGCCACACCTTATCGAACGCCTGCGCCACATCTAAGAAGATACTAGAACAAACATTTTTCCTCTCTAATGTATGCTCAATGACATCTGTAAGCCTATGAACCTGCTCAATAGTTTAGTGTTTCTCTCTGAAACCAAACTGATATTCTGGGATAAGGTTTCTTGGTTCTATGGTTCTTTTCAATCTTTTGAGCAACAGCCTCTCAAACAATTTCGCTAGTGTTGGTAGAAGTGAAATTGGCCGGTAAGATTTTCTACCGTTCGGTGGCTTGCACGGTTTCGGAATCATTATTACTTCTGCTACTTTCCACTGCATTGGCACATGTTTTTTCCTGAGGATCGCATTGATTATGTGCAGTATTTTACGCGGGTGCATTTTTGAGGCAGCTCCTTTATTATTTACTATTTTTTTATTGCAGATTTGGATTCTACGGCTTAAAATACGTAGGATTTCTTTGAAACATTTTTTTCGATTCATTATATATGGCGCTGTAATAACGATATTAATTTTTTTCGATTTCTCCTACTGAGAACCTATGCATGCGATTCTGCAATACGTTTGAATAAAAATTAACACGTTTACAATGTAAATACTCGAAATTAGTCTTAAAAAAAATGTATTCCTTAAATTTCTAACATTTTGGAACTGGTTTGTTACAATCCGGAGTCTCTAGCTTGTTACAATCCGGAGTCGTATTGATATGAGGATTATGAGTTACTGCAGCCAATACAGCAATTTCATTAGTTTCCTCAGTGGCTGTTGCTCGACGAGTACTTTTGAACACTACCATCAGAAGTAAATTATTTAACAGTCCGGTAAAATGAAGCACGTAACCGAAGCCTATCCGAGAAACGCGATTCGTAGAGAGTGACATCATTATCAAGACTACGGCCAGCTTTTCCATAAACCAGGACCATTTCCAATTTTTCCTGTACAATAAACGCATCATGTTGCATTGTATTAATAGCCTAACGCAAACATGTCTTTTTGTTTTCAAAATAATCTTCGAACTGAATCGATATTTTTAAGCCAAAATACAAAAAAAATAATTTATTTGAAAGCAGATTTGATCTCATGTTCCTGGGTTACGATAATCGCATACGTGTTGTAGGTGACATCTACTTTAAGCCGTAGAATCAGAATCTACAATAAAAAATACATGAACATGTTTTGTGAACATTTTTTTCGTAAAGTGGTTATTTTCCGAGATATTTGAAAATTTCAGCTTAAAAAAATCACCCGGGACCTATGTTGTATTTGGAAAATGAACTATTAAAAATGTGAACATTATAAATAAAGACATCGATCTGGATAATTTTTTTGAAAAACCTAAAACGGACAACCGTTCAAGCTTATTTATTCTTTATTGTATAAATTTAACTCGTTCTCAGTAATTGTAACACTTTTCACCTTTCCCTAGCGTTAGCTTGAATTCGACGATGATAATCCATATGATAATAATCCAGATCAATCTGCTTCATTATTCCTACTGTTTACTCAAAGTTTTATGCAAAAAAAACAAAAAATATACGCACAACTATTCTTGTGTAAAATTACAATAATTAATATTTACCACAAAATAATCTATACGTTAGCCTTACAGGTATTTCGTTAAATGAATTTTTAATAACATAAAAACGACTTGCAAAAATTTCGAATATCTCTAACCCCATAGACTTAAATAATCAATGTTTTATTGATGAAAGGATATGGATGATTTCATCTGATTTTTATTTTATAAGAAAAATCCAAGATGAAACAGAATTTTCACAGTCGATTTACATTGGTTTTGAAATTGTTCATTGTTTAATGTTTTTTTCATACATAAAACTGAATATATGTATAAACATTATATCTGAGCAAAAGTACATACATATATATTCACATTCTGGCAGGCACAAACATACATACGGTTTGCCTAAAGCAATTTTAAAATGACTTTTTATTTATTTTAAGTAAATAGAACTTAAAAAAACTTGTTTAACATATAACAAAAAATACTAAAAATAAAAATTCAAATGTACCCAGAAAAAAACAAAAAAAAAATTATTCAACATTACTCTGTATATTTATTTATTTATTCGTTTTATATGGTAGAAAGCTTAAAGATATGTTGGTTTCAATCTTTTTACTTAAAGATGACGGGTAAATCAGAATTTTTATTTTGCGGTTTTACGCTTATTTAGTTACGCTGTCTTTTGTTCTAATTTGCTAGCAGCTACACATGTGTAGTAAACCGAGTTTTATGGATTAATCGTGACAAGATTAAGTCATTTAAATAAATCAAGTTTAAAGTCGTGTCAACGTTACTAGATGATACGCGTGCTTTTGAAATGTAAAAACCCGAACCTTAAAGAATTTTACTTAAAGTGCGTTGTGTTTCTAATTTTTCCTCATACAACTAGGTAGTAAATAAAGATAATTGTACCTATTTTATTTTACGAAAGCATAATCAAGTTTTTGGAACTAATTTTACAAGAGGAAAAACCACAATTTAAATGGTTTACAGTTTTACCGCCTAACCACCTTTTTGTCCAAACTCTTTTTTCTAAATATTAACTCAAAGGAAATAAACAACAAACAATTTGGCGAAGAGTGAGTCTAATACCATAGACACATATCTGGTTTCGTAATTAGGATTAGGAAACTATGGTTTGCGAGATGAAAACTCAAGACACACTACAATTTCTTTTGTCTTCTCGTTTGGTTTTAAATAGTAATGGAGTAGGCATTGACAAAAATGCCAAGATTGACATTTAATTGACTATTAAATTGTCATAAATGACTTTTCTGTTGGCAGACCAGAAAAAAAAATTGTTCCCGCCAACCAAATATCTCAATGACAAATAGAAATCTCAAAGGAAACTAGATTTACTTGGTAAACTATTAGTGTCCGGAATCTCCATTTTTGATGTATTCGGCGTTGGGAGCAGAAAAATGCCTCGGGATGAGAAAAAATATCTCATTCCGAAACTACGTTAAAATCGAGTTGCAAACCATGATTAGGGTTGACACATTACAACGAAATCATGGTTAACTCGAAACCATAGTTATGAAACCAGTAATGTGTCTATAGCATCATGAAGGTTTCTAGATACTTACTTATAGCAAAGTATATAATGTTGTAAAGAGAAACGAAATAGCGGAAGAATTTCATTACAAATGAAGTGGGTTATACACTTCACTTATCCCTTTCCTGGACCGGACACACAATTATGTATGTACATTTCGATTACGAGAAACGAATATGTCAAACATAGAATTATGTGTAAATTGAAGACCAACATAGACATTTGTGCATACCACTTAATTTTGTTTCCGTCCGAAAAATAACACTACTTAACTAAAATAATTGATATTTTATCAAAATCAAATTATTAATTTGTTATATAATTTATTTGTAAATTATTTAACTGTAAATTATTTAACCCTTTCATTCAGACTTTGGCAAGAGGGGCCGGAAAAATATTTTATTATTTAAATTACTACTTATACATCTTAAATAAGTCATCTGGCTAGAAAAATGAGTAAAAAATGTATGGGGGATGTTTTTGGAGAATGTAGATTTATATGTAACTACAATCCGAACTGGCGGTTGTTACTATCCCAATTGGAGCTCATATAACAACTAAAGAAAACTGATGGATTTCAGGTAGAAAAATGTATTTATTTTATAAATTTATGTCTTACATAAATCTAATTCTTGCGATGAAATTCAGCGAAACAATTTCTGTCCTTATTGAGGCATAAATGTACCATACATTTATCGCTTATAATGTGGGAACGGCCTTTACAATTCTTATTTTTGCTTTGACTGGCTTCTTTTTGTTGATCGTGTTTTGGCATGTGGTCGAACCTATTCAGCTGAATTTCCTTAAGAGGCTTATTCTCAAAGTTTTGCTTTGTTGGCGGCATTGTATTAGACGAGCTTTCTGGCTCCACGTACTCTGGATTTGAAGGCGACCGCGTTTTTAGCATCCGTTTTAGCTTGTACAAGAAATTGATTCAAAAATTTAATAAACCTAATGCTTGAAACAGACGTGCGGAATTTCTGCATGCGGATACGCAAGCGGAAACGCAAGTTAACTACATGGGCGTATTTTACAGACATTGCGTTTTTATTTTTCAGTAGAGTTTTTAAAAAACAATATACAATATGTTTTGGAATTTCTGTCAAAATATTGAAAAGCCGTCGGGATCATAATATTAATTCATGTTATTTTTTTTTTGTTATGTAGTCAACACTGCTGCGATGCGTTTTTTTTTAGAAATAGAGACAACTTGTGGAGAAACGCAGCCTATGCGGAATACATGTATTTCATTTCATTTAAAGAAGTGTATTCTAATTTAAACGCACTTTTACTCTAGCCGACATGAAGTAACTGCAAAATCTGTAAAGTGCATAAACAAACGAAGGTGCCACCTTTTGAAAATAATGAATGTTCTGTAATAACTAATTAGTTGATATAAGAAGTCAACTCCACCCATTCCCGTATTATATGACTTAATAATCTCTGGCCGTTTTACATATACGTATGATTTTGACTGTTTTTCCCATCTTTTGGCTTCATCCTCAGTACCAATTCCCACAAAGTTTGAAGCAATATGAATTGGTTTCATATCCAACCATTTTACAATCGTTATTTTGCCATCATCTCTCGACCACTCGTTACACTGTCCGAGTAGCCTCGTTTTTTTTTTCTTTTTCTTAAATTCGGTATCTGGAATTAAAGTTGGATTAGCAAATCTATTAACTCTAACGGTGCCTGCAGCGTTGATTTCTTTATTTCTTAGATCCTAAAATAATTGGTAAGAAGTTAAAAAAATTACCGAAATAAAGGCAATGATGGCCTGCTTTCTTAAGACGATTGGTCTAATTCAATACTGTAGCAGCTCCGAATCCAAATGTTAATTAATTAATTAATATAATTTATTGGTACACTTGACTCAGTTCCTTGGTACAGGAAAAAATTGTATAGCATTCCTGATTTACCACAAAGTATGTAGACTTTAATGTCCCAAGGATTTGGCTTTCCTTTTACATATTGTTTGATAGAGAGCCTACCTTTAAAAGGAATAACTTGCTCATCATATACGCATACTGACGGTTCATTTATTTCTAGTGATAATATATACGTTCGAAGAGAATGAAAAGACGAACTTTACAAAAAACCGGTTCGCACAATTTTTTGGCATATCTAAATTAATAGTTATATGAAGATTATTTCGAAGCTGAAATAATCAGTCGCTCATCATAGTACCTCTAAATAGTTCAATCCCAAGAGCTTTATCAAAATACAACCGGATTCTTGGAAGTTTGAAACACCTATTTGTAGCCCAAATAACTGTTTTATTTCAGATGTGTTGGTGTGTTTGTAGTTGCTTATCATTTTTTGTTTTGCGTACAAGTTAGTGAACAGAGCGTTAGTGAATTTTGTGCGGCAAATAGTTTTTGAAATATTCCAAGGGAGTTTTAATGGGTGGAATATCATGTGGCTCGACACTTGGAAGAAATTCTGAAATTTGTGGATGAAATTGTAACCGACTTCATTTGATATTTTATTTTTTCGTGTACTGAACGCTTTTCATGTTTTTAATTATTTCAAAGTGAACCTTTTCATCTAGTTTAACTGTACTCTCGTCCGTTAGCAATAGCAATAACTTGGGCAGTCGCAACATCTTGGTCTGCAGAATCAAATGCGTCTTGCTTTAAATCCAATCGTAATATTTCGTTATCGGCGTTTTCTTCTCTTATTTCATCATTTTTTTGAACCTTTTCTATTTCATTTTCTTCCGTATTAACAAAACCTTCCAAATCAGAATCCCACGTACTAAGAATATCAATTAGTTCTTGGTCTGTTCTTTATTTACGATTCATGTTCCTAAAGAAATTAACCAAATATAAATAGCCATCAAAGCGGAACGTACATATGTAAATATGTACATGTATTAAAGCATGTACATTACTCTTTGTACGAATTGTTCATTTTTATGCACAACAAATTTCTTACCTTTTTACATAAAATGCTAATTGTAAAATCACTATAAATCAATTACTAAACCAAAATATACACCTTTATGATGAATGTAACACAAAAATTTAGAATTTTAAAACAAATTTAACTATTCTAAGTTAAGTTTAAAAATACGAATACTGACTATAAAATTTCACTTGAACTCTCGTTCATAAATCACTCGTATTTGAACAAATGGTATTAAATATAACAACAAACGCATGGAAAAACGAAAACGAAACTAATCAGCGCTTGCGGAAATACGCCAATTTTAATTTTAATACATTTGTTTGCAAGTTATTGGCGATAGAAAATCTATGTACATTTTGAGCCAAAGGGTTAATTAGCAAAAAACAGATACCACTTAGTCACTTAACTAGGGCAGCCTTAAACCAAGATTAACAATGATGTATCTGTATATCGATTTTGTCTCGTGAGTTACTCATTTAATATGAGTGAAATAAAAAAAATCGAATACGTACACAGTGTATAATACACAATTATGTCTTTGTATTTTTCTTTTGTTCGTATTTGTGTCATTTGTATGATGAACAGTACCAAAATAGCGCGATCCGGGCGAATCGGTTTAATTGGTATGGTGCATATTTCCTTTTCTCAGCACATCACGTCAGCTCTCGAGCTGTGGAGCGTCATTATTTAACATGCTAATATATTTTGTATTAATTTTATATGTATTAACAAAAATTAATAAGTAAATTTATTTTAAATTTTAAAATTTAATTATAAAAAAAAAAATCGAAAATACATAAACACAAAAATATGGTGTTCACAATGATTGGCCCGTTGAGTGCCAACAAGCGCGATCGTGCTCCTCAATAAACTAGCCGAAAACATGTTGGCACTCAAAGGGTTAATATGAATAAACCAAAAAGAATAATACGTGACTTGCATGTGCAGTAAACGGCTCCCTGAATTAAAAAAGGCTGAAATTAAAAAGGTTGACTTAAAAATGGTGTTTTATATGAAAAAATGAGATTTTTTTTAAGTCATGCCAATTTGCAAATTTAAGTTTGTTTTATATTTTCATTAATGAAAGCATTAGTTGCAATAAATGTATGGTTTGGACTTACATGTCCAATAGAGAGTACCATTAGTCAATTTTAAAATTAAAAAAACAATTTAATAAAAACGCCATTTTTAAGTGAGCCTTTTTTAATTCGGGGAGTCGCAGTAAACAATCATACGCACGAAACTAACTCAAACACAAATGCTACTACTATATCTTTCCGGTTACACAACTATGAAATTAGGGAACAAAAACCATCATTAAATTTAACTAAGTTTCGTTAATTCAATTTTACTGATATAAAATAAATAAGGTAAAAATTCATTTTAAATACATAAATAATGAATGCTCTACCTACACTACCGCTCAAAAATGTTTAAGCACTGTGAAAACAGCATAAAATATATGAAAACTCAATAAAAATGTGAAAATATTTATGTTTTAGGTGCATACACACATATATTTATGGCAATATACTAAATAAATGTCACGTGACCTCCTCTAGATTGAACAATCACAGCGCACAGTCGAGACATTCTCGCAATAAGTTTTGCCAAAGTTTCTGGCGTTATTGAGTTCCAAATTGATTGAAGTTTGTTCCACATAACAGTAGCTGATGTTGGAGCTGATTGCTTTACTTCCCGGTCCAGTTCTTCCCATAGTGATTCTATAGGGTTCAAGGAAGGGCTCTGAGGAGGCCTTTCCATAATTTTAATCGTTCCTTCATCCTCTATGATCATCTGCAGATGTTGTCGCTCTTGGTCTTCCACTACGTCTTTTATTAAGGATAATTATAATCGACCGTAGCGTGGTTAATTTCATTTTTTTTAGCAATCTGTCGATTAATTATGCCAGCTGTATGGTAAGCTATTATAAGCGCACGTAATATAGTACTAGGTTCTCTTCATCGAGGTATTTTATTTAGTAAATATCAGACTACAACTGATCGTATTTGTCGCATTTCACTGAAATCTTTTCAAAAATCAATTTAAACATCATTACCTAGAATAAACCCGACTGATAAATTTTTCTGGAAATTTCTGCATACTATTATTGTAACTGTGCCGTAATAAACAGTTTACAATAATCCGACCAAGCGGAGGTAGAGGGTAGTAAAATTAACCCTATATCATTGGTGTTTATATAATGAAACTTCGTTTCAGATAAGTATTTCATTTTATTCAAATGATGTTTCGTAAACATAATACTGTATCAATTATACATGAAAAACGGGGTGCCCAAACATTTATGAGCGGTATTGTATATAATTATATTAATTTGTTATATAAAAATAAAAAATTCAGTCTTATGACTTTAGCAATTCTTTTTTGGAATTATGGAAATCTTAGGGGTATTGCGTTTGTAGCGGTTAGAATATTGCGAACCAATATTCTAATCGCACATATTCCAAACTTGACATCTCGCAAACTCATCGCTAACTCATCAGTCATCATCACTCTGTAGTACGTCTAAACAGAGTAAATGCATCAACAGATGCACATGTCCTTGTAAAATTATAATAATATTTTAATATTTATGGAGAAAAGCTGATAACTTTGGCTTGAAATATATAAGACAATGCACAATGTAACACATAGCACATTAAAAACGCCCAGTCGTAACTTTTTTGTCACCACCAGGAATCGAACCTCGGACCCCCGAATTACATAGCAAGCGCTCTACTTACTATGCTATCGGGGGCGACGAGAAACGGAAACAACACGACGAGCATTCCAAACGAAAGCAAAAGCTACACGATGAAGAAGAAACCAAAGCAGAACGAATAAATTTATTTGATAAAATAAATTTTCTTGTTCAATTAGTTCGTCTCACTATCAGTGTTGCAGGTGTAGGGAAAATTCTCTACTTGTAGGGAATTTTAATCAAAAAATGAATGTAGAGAAATAAGGACAGATTTTTAATATTATCTTAAATGTAAGGATTTTTTACTACATTGATATTTTTACAGGAAAATTGTATAAATCATACATATTATGTAATATAAAAAATTTCAAAATCCGTTCGGTGTTTTATAACGATTTTCAATCAATCTGCTTATTTGTATTTCTCAATTCGTATTTCTGTTTTCAGGGTTTTGTTCTGTCAAACTTTATTTAACCATTACTTTTGTTTTTGTGGTGGGTTTTGTTTTGTGGAATTCAATAGCAGACCGACACAATACACTTTGTATATAAAATATAAATTTTCAATGCGCTCAAAAAAAAAAAACTAGTGTGTGCCAATTTATTATTTGCATTTTACATATTAAAATTAGTAATACGAATATGGATTCATCATCTTCATCATCTTACGATTCCCAGGAGGAACGAGGAAAAAATACTCGTTCGTCCAAATTCAAATGAAAGCGACGGAAACAAAAATTCAACAACGATTGGCTTAATATCGAACAATTCCATGGTTGGCTCGAGAAGTTTGCAGACGACGATTATAGGTGCAGATGTTTGTCTTGTAATCGAGACCTAAATTGTGGTAAATCGGACTTACTAAAACATTCTGAAACGAAAACCACAAGGACAATGTGGCAAAGATTAAAAATACACCAGCTGTGAAAACGTATTTAAGACTAAATGTAAATCGAACGATAGAGCTGTAAATAATTTTGAGGTTAGGCTCAGTTTGTTTTTTGCAGAACATAATGTCGCCAACCACGTTACTGACCATCTGTTACCTCTATTGAAATATATTGCGCCCGACTCCGATATTATTAAAAAGGCGAAGCTTAGGCGTACTAAATACGTCGGGATTATAAAAAATGTTTTAGCCTATGAAGAAACAAATAAATTGGTCGCAATATTAAAAAAAGACACAGTTTTCCGTAATGATTGTGACAGCGCACGCTTTGCCCTATCACAATGAAACAATATTTTTGCGACGTACTGTAATCCTTATCGATCGATCTGTTGCTATAAAAAAAGCTTATTATCGATTGTCGATATGAAATAGATTTTGTTGGTCATGATGGAGAAGAAAATGTTATTTTTTGGATGGTTACTTTTTTTTGGGAGTCAGTAGGGATAGAATTCGCAAATGTGCGGTTCAAAAGTTTTTACTTAAAAAAAAAATATATATATATATATATATATATATATATATATATATATATATATATATATATATATATATATATATATATATATAAGTGAGATTATTTAAAATATAAGGTGTATGTAATTTATTAATTGAAAAATTTAATGAATAATAGATTGCTTAAAAAGCACTTGTTTTAAGCTAATAAAAAAAACGAATTTGAAAAAAAACATTATGAACATATTTATTGATGTAAAAAGAAAAAAACAAAATATTATATTATAATTAGCGAATTAAATTCGAAATTTAAATAGTCTTTTGCAATTTAAAGTGTGATTTTGTTGTTGTGGATCATAAAACATTAATAGACTTTTCTAGTGCTTAAATATGGTGGCTAATTTACTTGTTTATAAGACCACATATTTTTTTTTATGTTCTAAGTTGAAAAATTAAAATCAAAAGACGTTTATTAGATTTCATGCAATAAATATATGACAATAAACAAAATCAATAATAAAAAAATAAGTTATATAAATAATAAATATTAAAATTAATACTAATAAAAATCAAACCAAAACTAATACTAGGTGCTTTAAACTGTTTAAGTGTACAGCAATTGAATGTAAGGGCATATAATTACGCAAACCCAATTAATACATAAAGTACATAAAGTGATAAAAGATACTCATTCAATAAAAATCAAATGTTTGGTTGGTGTATTTTCCAGTTACTAAATTGGAACGACCACTCATAAAAAGCAAACAAAATAAAAATGTAAAAAAATACGTAAAGTGCAATAATAGTAAAACAATAAAACAACAAAATTTTAATAAATACGTTAATAAAGTGAAAACTAAAGCACGGAAAACATCATAACAGTATTTTACAACACAAATAATTAAAAAAAAATACTAAAATAATCGTAAAATATGAATAAATCGGATATAACGTTAAACAAATTTGGACTACACTACAATCAACATTCTTCATCAACACATATCATCATACAACACAAATACTAAACAAGTAAATTTTATATTATTAAATTTTTTTTTCATATTTTTTTTATATTCTATTTGGTAAAATTATTAATTTCAATTTTCTTTATAATCAAATGTTTGTGTCGGGTAGTATTTAGGTGTAGTAGTAGGTTTAGGAACAGCTGTTCGTTTAGTTATCGTTAATTTTAATTTAATCCGTTTGTTCTTTATTATGCAAATCTTAATTTAATTTTTTTAATTCATAGTGATTTTTTTTCGTTAATATTTACAATTACATATGCTTTTTATGAATTCCTAATAAATGATTTATACATTTTTCATTTTAATAAATTTTTTTTAACATTAATAATATGGAAACTAAGATGAAATAAATCTAAGTATTTGAGGATGAATAGGGAAACGGTAGGTATACCATCCGGATAGATAGGTAATCAGAACTAATCCTTTCGCGGTTACAACTGATCCACATATACTCTGGGAAACCCCACGACTTCCCCTGATGCTTAGCCGGCAACGACCGCTCCAGAGTCCCTGTGTGGGTCAATTCTGATAATGTGGAGTATAACCCGAAATTAACGTTTTGGGTTATGCAAAATGTTACATGATCGACGAAAGCACGGATATAGGCACAAACAAATCTATGTGTATATTGGTGCGATACATAAGCCCAGAAAATGGCCAAATCAATGTTCAGCTGTTAGCTTTATTGCCACTGGGAGCAGATTGCACTGCGGCTGCACTTTACCAGTCTTTTAAAAATTTAATAAATAATTTCGGTAGGTATGTATTCATGTCATAATTTTACTGTATACCTTATGAAATATTTGATGTTGTAGGTATTCCACTCACAAATATAATCGGATTTTGTAGTGACGGGGCTAATGTGATGGTAGGAACAAAAAACTCAATCGTTTCTTGTCTTCAGGAAGATATTCCACAAATTATTATAATTAAAAGTACATGCCACAGCGCAGCCATTGTTGCCAGTAAAGCATGTTTAACCTTACCGCGAGCCCCAGAAGTTCTTCTACGCCAAATAGGGGTATACGTTTCCGGCAGCTCTAAACATTGTTCACAGGTTCAAGCTATTCAAGATCTTCTCGGAGAGGATAAACGGATGATTTTAAGAACATCATCTACACGTTGGTTGCCACATCAAAAGTGTGTAGTCAGGATCTTAGAAAATTATGTTGTGTTGCAGGAATTTTTTAAAGAAGCCGTTAAAACAGATAAGTTAAAGGCCACGGAAACCATTTTACAAGAGCTAAACAACTTCTGTACAAAAGCATTCTTGTTATTTTTAAAGTATGTACTGGAATTTTTTAATAAATTAAATGCGATGTTTCAGTCAAAAAAGTGTTTAATTAACAATTTGCATTCAGAATCGATCAAAATTTTTAAGAACTTGGGGCAAAATTTTATTAAACCAGAACAGCTGAAACCCAACATTAATGTTAAATCGTCACCCAACATTAATGTTAATGTATTGAAACATTGCTTGCTGGAGATGTACGTACGCACACGCGAATACCTCCAAGTTATAGATCACACATGTCACTGTTGTTCTCAAATATTCGATTTAAAATTTTTACCAGTGCAGAAGCCAAATCGTTTCCACTTCTACCTGATGTGTACTCTACCCAGACGGAACAATAGGTTTTCTTTGTGCTACTTAAATATGCAGTTAAATTATATAAAATTAATTTCGAGAAATAAAAACACTGGGCCTATTTAGACAAAACTCGTATATACCATTCTTTGTCGTGAGCTTTTTGTTCCCTCATTTCTACCTTAAGTTGATGATGTTGCTCTTTTTCAAAACACATTTCATTTGTTAACAGATATTCCTGCTCCGCCACTTTACATTTTTCACATAGGCCACATCTGTTCGACTTTGGACTGTGAAACCCAATATCAAATTTGGTACAATATATGTGGCGATATAAACTTTCCTTCACAGGCTTTGGATCGTGGGTATAGTCTCGGTATAGGTCGCATATTTCCAATTTGTTCGCTTGTAGATTTGTGAACCGTGTATACTGGTGGTTGTGAAATATTATATGTCCCCAAAAAAAATTGTACACACCATGTGTCGGTGACCAGCAATTTCAATACAATATGAAAAATTAAACGATTGGCGAGATTTGTCGTTTTGTGTAGCTGGTTTTCTAGTCGTAAGGCTCCGAAGAGTAATTTTTAAGATAAAATCATGTTTTTTTTGGATGTCTCGTCGATAACTTTTTTGCATATGAATATTTGCATTTATTCAAGCAATCCTTTTGGTGATCGCCACTTTAGGCCCAATAATTTTCCCTCTTACGGTGGTGTATTGCTCACCACCTTGATGTTTCATTTTACGAATGTTGCTTTTCCAGTTGTCCGGATTTTGAATACGTTTTCGACTTGTTTTTTTGTGTTGTTCGAGGAACATTACTCAATTCTATTATTTTACCAACCGACCAAATGGCAAAGTGGTGAAAGCTTTGGCGTTTGGATCGGGCGAAACCAAGTCCGAATCCCAATAGGGGCAGAATGCAAAAGGTAATTTTCATTAACAGATTACGATCTGAAATTAAAAGGAACACAACTAACACCCCATCAGCGTGCAACACATGGGCTGACCTATGTTCCATGTCCAGTACTATAGGCTGCCATGGAGCTATGCAATGCGCGGATGGTAACTTAAATCGGTCCAATAGTCGTTCGTCTTCAATTTGGCAATAATTGCGTAAAGTATAACGAGAAAATTAATTGCGAAAGAGCAGGGTGTGCTTTGGCCCCCACAACATATGGAAGAGATTAAAAAATAATATATAGATTTCTGCTAAAAGTTTCTCGGACCACACAACAAAATCTCCTAAAATAATTATTCCACCAATTACCATATCCCCACTAGTTGACACTATAATATTATCTAGAGGTTGGTACATATTTATCTGTTCGTCTGCCAGGATATATTTACGTGTCCGCACCAAACTGAACTGTCACTATTTATGGATTTATGAACGTTTTATTGTTTGTAATTGCTTGTTAGAGATTATGAGAGAGAATTACAAAGTTGTATGTACAATGTAATTATTACAAAATTTTATCTATGTTAAGTTTTATTTTTATTGGAATTACATAATTCTTACTGATACATACAACTTTATATGCTCAATAAAAGAAAAACGATTTAAGAATGTGTACTTACAACTATTTTTTTAAAGCTATCTTTGAAACAGAAAGAGCAAGCTAATTTTTGAGTACATACTTAGAAAGAACATCAAAAAGCGTCGGTTACAACATTGTTATTCTAAGGTCGCGGCTTTGCTGATAGACATGTTAGTCTGAAAACTTAACAGTGATAACTATTTCGATAGCTTTGAATACAAACTTTGTGTCGTTGGTATACTCACAAGTACCTATTTATTAAATCAATCTAATATTTAATTGTGTAGATTAGTTAACAAATTGATTTTTTTTATATCAAAAACTCAAAATTCAAGATCAAACCTAACGACGATTGGGAACTTGTTTATTTTTTGCAAATATTATAAAATCCATATCAATATGAGAAAATCAACTAAATAAAATATTCTAAATTAAGATTTGAACTATATCAGCGCAAATCATTGTTCCAAATTTTAAGCGGAAATGACGAGTTTTGATAAAAAGCGACTGTGTTCTCTCTACAGCACAGGCGAATTGACTGATATGGTGAAACTTCATATTTAAGCTCTTACTATAAATCGGGAGACTCAACTGACTTTTGGCCGAAATCGCTTCATCGGAAGTGGCAGCTTCCATAGGAGCTTTTTTGTTTTGTGTAAATATTTTTAAAAGGTTATCATTTAAGAAAAACACGACTAAGAATTAAATCTAAATTAATTTTGCAACAATACGGGTCTGGTCAGTTTTCCAATATTTAAACGGAACTGATGATGATTTTTGACAACAAACTGTATTTCAACAAAAATTCGGCCCATTTTTTACTTCTTCTTACTACTTGATTCGGTAACTTTGTCGCATAATTAGAATAATAATTGTTCAATAAACTTATCGCCTCGGATTGGACTAGATCTGGCGACCATTGATGATATCATATCAATGGTGTTCACTTAGTGGTGTACTCGACCACCGAGTGTTATATGAGAGTAGTTGAGTCTATAGAATTCGTAACAATATTATAATAGAAAGTATTTTGACCGTTAACATCGAGAAATATTTACAAAATATGTATGTCTAATGGCATAACGATTTCTGCTCCACAAAACTAGAAGTAAAATCGTATTCAAAATAATGATTAGGTGAATTATCATTGCACGGTATTGGATGTTTTATATCAAATTCGGCGTCAAATGGGTGTACACCCTTTCAAATATATTAATCTTATTTCGAATACGACGTTTCACATTATTCAACACATTAAAATCGTTTCGTATAAATTCCACTAGCTAGAGGAATACGTTGTAGACACTGCTTCACTAGAAGGAGTTGGACATTAAAAATATCAAAAAGCTATTTACATTTATTTTAATGTATTAGTCCGATTTTTTTAACTGTTAAAAAACGAACTAAATGCTACATTAATCAAACACTTGACTTATTAATTTTACAGTCGAAAGTTTCATCACATATACATTTTATATCCAGCTTTCCGTCACAAAAAATTGCGACAGTTGCACTGTTCACAACCACATGTGAAAAAACATAAATCAAAATAAAATTGTGCATTATTCATTTTTATTTTACAATTTTTGTGCTCTGTGTTTTCAATTCATCCTAGATTATGAGTGTAATTCATAATTTTTGTACAACAACCAAAACAGCAGAAAATACCAATACGCTATTAATGTGGAGGATTATTGTATCCATACTCCATTTCCAGACTAGCAAATAAAAAATTAAAACGTGTATGTTCATGCCATGAATCAGTAATATACTTAATTTATAAAAAGCATATGGGTCCTCCCTAAGTATATTTTTATTTTTTGCAAATTAAAATGTTATCAAAATTGTCACAGATTACACCTACCTTACCGAAAGCAACAAAAGTAAACATTAAAAAAATCAGCATAATGCCATCTGTGAATACAACACATATATTCCGCTCATCCGCCAAATAGACACGGGCAAGATATTAAATTCTCCTTTCCATGTCTATGTGTATAGTGTTATGAAAAATAATTAAATAAAAAAATAATTATAATTACCGCAAAATATAACCTACCCTCAACGTAGAAATGGCGAGGTAGCACCAGCATAAATTCCATGCACGAAAATTGTAGCGCACAACATTATGCTAAAAACAAAACAACGAAAATTAATAAACTCGAGAAGGGTAGGTGTTGTAGTATGTAGGTGTACAGAACGTATGTAATATTAATAATTAATAAAAAATTATTTACGAGAATGTTTATACATTACGTTGTTGTTGTTACCGTTTTAATATGAAAACCTTCTGTAACTTACGTATAGTGAGTGTGTGTATTTTATATGGCCGAATTTGTTTAGCGCTGCTTACGGTAATAGTGGTGGTGTTATTAGAAAAATACAATTTTACAATGGAGCTTACCGACGTAAACAAAACATTTTGGGAGTTTTTCTTGATTTTTATTTGTCACAAAAAATGTAAACCAAACAGTATGAACCTGTGAACGTACAATTACGAACGGTGTTATAACAATTATGTATTGAATACAAATAAAGACGCAAACAATAAAATGTAAGTATTTTTCGCGATATTGCAATGAATGCAGTAACAGCCTTTACCATATTGCAACATAAAATTAAGAAATCACTTTGCAAACTGGAGGCTTCCATCGAAAAAAATATCTTTGTTGACAAAACCTATTTACGCCGAAAATTTAGAACATATTCTTTAAAATTAAATAAAATAACATGTTGTGATGTAAATTAAATAATATCTTAATTAAAATAAAATGAAAATTCCATATTGGTAATAAAATAATTGACTTACATGAGCTGAAATATGTATAGAAGAAATTACCACTGTTTCGGTTGATTATTTATTTTGATATGGCAACATTTTTTTATCATCAAAGCGGACTAGTTACTAGGAGTAAGAACATCTCGGTATGAGGAATGCATGATTCTCCAATCGACAACAAAATAAGAATCACACCAAGAGCAATGCAGCGTGTTAGAGTTTTCAATATCGAGTATCGGTTACCCGGATAACCGATGCCTAGTAATTTTAAGAAACTTTCACTACTCGAATACCCTGGTATTTTGATCGAGTACTCGGATGACGTCAATTTTCAAAATCTATCAGTTTTATTAATTGCTCATAACTAAATATACTACAAAACGATCCATCCCAATATGCAACACTGACAGAATTCCGTTTACATTCCCGTACAAAACAACACTCATTCTATGAAAAGAACCTTGTAAAGTACACGGAAATCCATACGACTCACCAAAGAAAAGTGTTAAAAAATTCCTCTGTAGGTGTGGCTGTCGACTAAAGAAAGAAAAAACAAACCGGGAAGAAGGTGGACTTTTGCTGGAAACTCGGTTTTCTTCCATACACTTTTACATACTAATTTTTAACACTTTTCTACTAATAAACAAAGCCGATTCCTCTAGTAATTTTCACATGGAACAAAGAAAAGCACAGTAAATAATAATAATATTCTCTCAAAAAAAAAAGATTTTTTGTTACTTGTTTTTAAAAAAATTATGTTTTATTTAAATATTTACAGAAATATTAATAATATTTAGGTCATTCCATTATATTTCCCTGCAGGGAATTTTTCAAAATTTGTGTCTTAGATTTAATTTTTTTGTTTTTTTCGTGTTCCTTATGTAATATTGGCACACAAAAGTGTTTTTTGTTTTTTATTTTGACATGCGAAATTCCCGTTATTCGATATGTCAGTTTTGACATCTTTCGCACTTTTAATATTGTGTCTATACATAAAATGTTGTATTTTCCGTTCTGTAAAAGTTATTGTTTTCATTTTTACTACGTTAGAAAGGTGAATATTTATGGTTTACAAATAACTAAAAAAAAAATTTAAGTACCGTTATTTTCGAAGTTATGGCAAGAAATATGTGCGCACGGCGTTTAATCGCTAGAGGGCGCAGCTACCAAAATCTTAATACCATTTATACAGGGTTTGAAAGGTAGAGGTTCAGCCTTTTAAACAAGTTATAAATCGTATTTGCACTGCATCTAGTTTGGCTGTGCTACATGACTTTAAAGTTGAAAAATTACAAAATTTTTATGAAGTTAGTATATTATCTCGTACATAATTCGCCATTACAACCTAAGCTATACTTAGCAGTGATAAAGCAATATACACAAGTTGTTGATTGTGTTTTTAATCGTAAGAGTATGTAATTTTATAATCATAATTCGTATTTCGTATCGTAATTTTATTTTTTTTTTTTTTTTTTGATTTTTCTGATCGATGGAAATGTCGATGGTTTCTATTTCATTTTTTAAATTAATTTTTTTATTTTCCCTATTATTATACATATACATACAAGCATGCCATGTATAGTACTAAATTGCTTTATTGAGTTTGTTGCTTTTTTTCAAACGAAGTAGATACGTCATTTCCGTTCGTTTCATTTACTATACAAGTTTACTCTAATACAAAAATTTTTGGTAGGCGCGAGTAAAAATGTTTACACATCAACAATAAACTTAACTCATAAGGCTAAGAAATTAAAGTCATAGTACAATTTTGATAAAAAGGGCGTTGTGTTTTAGGTTACTTTAGCCATGACTCATCCGGTACAATAAACTTTCTATCAAACAAAGTTGGCTTTCCTAGATATAACAGCTCACTCGCTGTTATAATTAGACCAAAGTTGTTTTACTATAACACGCCGATAAAATTCCCTTATTATCAAGCACCCTCTCCAAATCTCATTTAAAATATTGGATTTTCAGGTTTAAAACTTAAAACACATTAAAATTGCATTTAAGTTACATATTTGTTTTACTAAAAGAGAAAATTAAATGCGAATTTTAAATTTGAAATCCTCTGATGCTCAAATTATGTAACATGGAGTTTTGCTTTTAGGCTCATTTGATGCTCTACTTAATTGTGATCAAAGTTATTTCTAGGGATAGCATATCTGCCGTCCTTTTCCCTAAATTTGATTCACATTCACAACGAAAAAAATAAAAATTTTGTAATTTTTCAACTTTAAAGTCATGTAGCACAGCCAAACTAGATGCAGTGCAAATACGATTTATAGCTTGTTTAAAAGGCTGAACCTCTACCTTTCAAACCCTGTATAAATGGTATTAAGATTTTGGTAGCTGCGCTCTCTAGCGCTAAAAAGCAGTGCGCACATATATCTTGCCATAACTTCGAAAATAACGGTACTTTAAATTTTTTTTTATTTATTTGTAAACCATAAATATTCACCTTTCTAACGTAGTAAAAACGAAAACTTTACTTTTCTTTTACAGAACGGAAAATACAACATTTTATGTATAGACACAATATTAAAAGTGCAAAAGATGTCAAAACTGACATATCGAATAACGGGAATTTCGAATGTCAAAATAGAAAATAAAAATACACGTGTCTTCTTTTTTTATCAGAGCAACAATAAAAAAGAACAAAAATTAAAATTTAAGAAGGTCATTTTGGGCGGTTCCCTGAAATATAATGGAATGACCCATTTACATCTGCAACACGCCACCCGATTTTACATCCTCAACTCCAGTATATTGAGCATCTTAAAACAATTGAACAAGAAAATTGTATCTACACTTTACGTCGTCGCAAATACATTACCTTTATAGTCCTACGTTGAGGGTTAGGATCACATATGTTGCACTATAATTTATAAAAAAATTCTATAATAATTATAAATTGTACAGTACAAATCAATAAGAAATTAAAATGACAATAAATTTGCATGTGGAGCTGTGTGCGTATTTACTGGAGATACAAAATAAAAACTTATCAAATATTTTAATCATCCGTTACTATCCTCTATTTTCAGTAGAGCTACTATCCCTGGGTGTAATCCACCCATATTACAAAAATCGCTCATGCAAAAAATCTTACCATCCAAATCGTATAATTTGTTAATTTTAAGTAAATTTAATAATAAAACTATTACATTAAAAATAAAAATATAAAGATTTATTCAGTCAATAATTTTTTCCAACGATAAACGATACACTTCATATCAGCAACAAAAAAAAAAAAAAAAAAAAAATTATGATTTTGTAAAACCTAGCACATTTAGTTTAATTCAGTCATTTTATGTTAAATATGTATGTTTTTGTAAAGCTGAAATGTTAAACAAGGTTTATTAGAACATAATTTTTTATTGGCTGAACTTGCATTTTGGGTAAAATACCATAGAAATCGAGCAATTTACCTTGTTTTTTTTTGTCATCAAAATTATAATTCATTGCATGATGTAGCGTTTTCTGCAACCATGTGGTCCTTTTTTTATAGCCATCGATGCAAAGTGATATTGTATGGGTACCACACTTGTATCTATCACATTTGAAACAAGTTGATTTAGTTTTTCGATTACTTTTGGAGCTACACAACAGGCATCGAAAACGTAGCACCCAATATTACATAACGTAACTACTATCCTGTGCTCTAATTCTCTAAGCAGTAAGATAATTTGTAAACGTGTAAACGATAATTTATTTTGCCTTTTTACAATATTTGTATTCTGTAATTGCACTCCAAGATAAAATTTAATACGGTTACGATAAATAAATGTCAAAACTTAACACACTCTTATGATGTATGTAGGTTCATATTTAGACTTTGAGGGCCTATAACTACCCTTCCCATTTAAATTTCAACATTATTTTTATGGATATAAGTTACTCTAAGTAACATCTGTTCATAATCTATAGTTCGAGTTGTTACGGGTTGTGGTATGGCTAATTTTACAAGTGAAAATTTTATACAATATATTATCTTGGCATTTTTAAATCGCAATCTCTAAACAGTTTTTTTACCCAAGATAAACCTATTGACAGCAAGCGAGCAAGATAACATTAAACGTCAAAACGAAATTTTAATTATTTTATATCCTTAATAACTCAAAAAATATAATCTCTAGAAACGTAAATTGTTGCATATACATCAAAGCCATCTAGAATCATACATAGCCCCCAAAATCATATTGAAAAATGATTGGAGTCGGGAGTTATTTGAAATTCAAATCAAGATACGGTTAGATAAACTTATAAAACAAACCAAATGTTTGAAAAGAACATTACAACAGCCAAACATTTCTTTACTTCGTATGGTAAAGGCGTGTACAATATAAGTCTTATTTACAATTGATCGATCAGTTGAATTTTGATTAATGTTGTGTATTCTAATCTGTTTAAAGGTTATTCTTTATACTACATACAAAATCGCATTATTATCTACATAATTATTATTTGCGATATGTTTTTGAAATTCAATCAAATCTGTCTTAAGTAGATCATAATTTCAGTGTATTTCGTTGTTGAAGACATGTTTAGCTCTTTCCGATGCCATATTTATTTATTTCCGCACATGCGACTTGAAAATACCTAAGTATAATAGTCGGATCTCGGAAAGCCCGGGATTGTCTTATTAAAATTTTAGAATTTTTAGTAAACTACAAAAAGCTAGGCGTTTTAAGCAACGAAACTCATTTAACCATCAAATTTGGTTAGACACTGCGAGCTTTCCAAACTCCACGAGTTCCTCATCCAAAATTTTTGTATGTGCCTCCCCATAATAACACCGAAAGTTTGTTAATCGGACCCATTTCTAGTATTTGATGTAGGTCTAGTTATGGAGGGATGTTTTAGTGTTACGATTTGTTTTTTTACCATGAGTTAATTTTTAATCTTTGTAAAATGTTTGGGTTAATCTTAAGGATCGGTAACGAGTAGGAGGTGAGACTTTGATCAATTACCTGCACTTTAGAAATCGATTTTATGCAATATATATCTTGTTTGCCTTAGTGCTAGTTAAATGCTAATTTTATTGCATAATATACAATAATTAAATATTGTTCTCGTTCATTATTTTTCGAAATTTGTCCTAATTGTTACTTTTCTCAAACATAAGTTAATAAATAGTTTAGAGTTAAAGCATTGTAAGATCTTATAAACTGTTGAGAGCTCTTAGTACCTCTAAATGAAATATTAAACAACAACAACCTGAAATTTGTTGACTAATCTTGATTTTCTATAGGCCGTCATATTTATTGTGCTCGTCAATTTTTTAACTGTGCAAGTGTAATGATCAACTAAAATATTGCAAGTGCACACAAACTTGAAAACTTTGCTTGCTATGTGGAGAGCGGGTCCATTTTAGATGTTGTCAAATCAGACACTTGAAACACTTGACATTTATATTTGAAAATTGAGCAACTAAAATTGCTTTGGCTGTAATCCACAGACGATCTTGTTCTAGGATATTCTACCCCTTAAGTCTTCTTCTTCTTATATAAATAGGTACATTATATATTCCCTACTTTAAACATACAATTATTAATAATAAATTTATTTGTTTTGTTGTATTTGTGGAACGACTGGATATAAACCTAATTAAAAGTATAGGTAATAGTGAAGACGGTTGATGAACATATTCGAATGTTTAACTTTACTGAAAGAATATTTTAATTCCAACGATAATGGTCCATTTTTATAAGTAATAATTTAATTCTAAAATAAAACTATAAACTAAAATATCAAAAATTGCAATTAACTATTAATGATATCCAAACGAAAGCGTTTTATTCATTCAAGCAAAGTTATTCCGCGATAAATTACTCGTGTTACTTTTTGACATAAACTTATCTTGCCACTTTACATTTTATCTTGAAAACAATTTAGTGAATGCGAAATTACTAAAACATCACGATATCCAATATAAATCTAGACTTCTACGATAATTTTTTTCGTGTGTAAAAGTTATCACTTTTACACTTTACAATTTATCTTGGTTTTTAGAGAATTAGGGCACTGGGTGTAAACGACCCAGACACTTTTTATATTCTATGATGTAAACATTCAAATGCCAAAACAATACTGAAATATATTTTAAATTGTGGGGAAATACCTAAAGATAAAATACAAATAAGTTTGCAGCTGGTAAAAAAACATAATCGGTTTATTTATTCAACGTTATTTCTAATTGGGTGGATTACACCCATAGGATAGTAATGCAGGGTTAAGAACATCGCACGATTTAATACCATATTCTTTAATAATGTGAGGCAACAAAAACTTACCTGGATTCAGTTGTCAGCGTAAAAAACTTACACGGGTTGAGCAAAAAATCTTACCCGGAAAAGTTACCCGGTGTAACTTTAAAAAATCGCGATATTTTGTCAGATTTTATAAAAAATTTACGCATACATAAATATAAAAATAAACGTCACAACATAAATATCAAAACAAAGGCACCGCGCCATTTGTACAATCGTTGATTGAATACATAGAGATATTACTACTCGAATTTCTGCCACTATGTTTGGTTAATGTCTCTACTAATCACATATAGATAGAGGCAAAGTTGTGCGAGAGTGGTTTTTTCTAACTGTCTAACAAGTAGCAACATAAAAAACGAACAATTTAATTGTTGTTATTTTTCCCCATATAAAAATTGCATTTATATTGAATATCAACTTTTTATTACATAAAAAATACGTACAATAAATATTCACTTATCGCATTTTTTCAGAATCAATTTTCTCAAAAATTATGCGGTAACTGAATAATTATGCGTTTTGTGAATTTGGTATGTCATTTTAAATATTTTGTTTTAACTTAAATTTTAGACAAATAGTATGCATGTATGCATAGTAAAATGATTCTCACGTCACAAGAACATATTCATATTTTTATATTTTTGGTATAAAATACCTTGAAAAAGTCAAAAAAAAACTGCAAAAAATGACCAAAAGTTGCCTATAGTGGGCAACTGGCCCGTTTTCGGTTAAAATGCCTATCATATTCGGGTCCAGTGACCCCAAAATCCATATATATACAGCATAAAAATCTTGGAAAATAAAAAGCACAAATAATTGGGACAGAATCGATTAATTGTGGTCAAGAATCACGAAAATGCGAAAATCTCGAAAAAATGATCAGTTAGAATTTCACCGAAAGCGGGGTTTTAATGTACTATTAATTGCCAACAAATTGGTGCCATTAATTGCCGTTTTCGTTGCCATTTTGGGTCAACCCGTTTGCACTTGAGGCGAGGTGTGATCGAAAATGTTCTACTTTTTTAAAGAAAGTACATAATATTAATATTTTTTTATCTTCAGGTTATCTTTTTCTTTTGCATTGATTTATCTTAATTTTTTATGTACAATATAAAACAATAAGTCTGTAAACGTAATTATAACATTTAGTTTTGAAAGAATAAAAGACTCCCAATCAATTGAATAGCAAAGCTTTTACGATTATGTTTTAAATTCATTGGGATTCTGTAGCCCGATTAAATTACTCACCCTCTATTGAATAGAAGGTATAGAAATTAAAAACCAATATTTAATGGTATTTTTTTTGTTATATTCAGTATTATTGCAAACCCATATATAAACTAAAATAATTTAAAATACAAATATTTTCAAAATAATTTTAATTCAGCAAAAATAGTTTATTAAATGCCCTTAAAAATTGTATAATCAAATTTAATTCCGTATAATACAGCGGTTTAAAAAAAATCTGTCTATGTGAATTTCGAAAACAATATAATCCTGTATGAATCACTGTACAAAACTTTTTATTTTGTGTTTTATTTGCTAGTCAAAAATTAAAATCTAATAAAATGTATTTGCAAAACAATAAAAAATCTATAAATTTGTTTATTTATTTTCATTTAATATTAGAGTAATGCTTTCAGAAATAAAATTTTTAATTGTATCGAAAAAAAATTTGGTTTAATTTTAATTTTATATACACTACCGCTCAAAAGTGTTTAGGCACCCCTTTTTTCATGTATTATTGATACAGTATTATGTTTACTTAACAACATTTGAATAAAATGAAATACTTATCTGAGACGCAGTTTCATTATATAACCACCAATGATATTGGGTTAATTTTACTACCCCCTACCTGCGCTTGGTTGGATTGTCGTAAACTGTTTATTTCGGTACAATTACAAAAATAGTCTGTAGGAATTTCCAGAAAAATTTATCAGTCTGGTTTATTCTAGGTAATGATGTTTAAATTGATTTTTTGATAAAATTTCAGTGAAATGAGTCAAATAGGATCAGCTGCAGTCCGATATTTACACTGTTAACATCGTAAGCGAAATATCGAGTGAAAATTATTTCAAAATGCTTCCAAGAAAAGAACCAAGTACTGAAACTCATGCGCTTATAATAGCTTACCATACAACTGGCATAAGTAAGTGACAGATTGCCAAAAAAATGGAATTAGACCACGCTACGGTCGATTGTAATGTTAAAAAATATCGAGAATGTGACAGTTTTTTTAATAAAAGACGTAGTGGAAAACAACATCTGTAGATGATCATAGAATAGTGATTACTAGCAAGACGAATAGACACAAAACAGCCCCAAAAATAACCGTAGAATGAAATGTCCTCTACAGGAATCCGGACTCCATGGCCGTGTTGATATTAAAAAACCATTACTAGTAAACAAAATAAGCAAAAGCGACTTAAATAAGCCCGTGAACATCAACATTGGACGATAGAAGATTGCAACAAAGTTTTATGGACGGATGAGTCCAAATTCGAATTTTCGGTATCCGAAGACTAATATTCGTGTGAAGATCTTTTTGTGAACGTGCCAGTAAAGAGTGTATTGCCGCTACCGTAAAGCATGGAGGCTTTTCAGTGATGATTTGGGACTATTTTGCTGGTCCTAGAGTAGGCGATGTTGTGAAAATTGACAGAATACTAAGAAAAGCATGGTACCGACAAATTTTGGAGCACCACTCAATACCTTCAGGAATTCGACTTTTGAGTCAAAGTTTTAACTTACATCAAGATAATGATCCAAAACATTCATGTAAATTATATAAAGGCTATCTTCACCCTTTAGATGATGAAGGAACAATTAAAATTATGGAATAGCTTCCCCAGTTCATTGACTTGAACCCTATTGAGTTACTATAGGAAGAATTGGACCGGGAAGACAGCAATCAGCTCCAACATCAGCTACTGTGATGTGGAACAAACTTCAATCAATTTGGAACTCAATAACGCCAGAAAATCTGGTAAAAATTTATTGCGAGAATGCCTCGACTGTGCGCTGCGATTGTTCAATCAATGGGAGGTCACATAAATGAAAGTAAAATTTAAATTGAGCATTTTAATTTTGGCATTTATTTAGTATATTGCCATTAATAAATGTGTGTATGTATCTAAAAAATACATATTTTCATATTTTTACTGAGTTTTTATATGTTTTATGCTGTTCTTGACAGTGCCTAAACACTTTTGAGCGGTAGTGTATATACATATAATAATATAAAATTATTTTAATTTAAATGACTAATCGTATTTTATTAGTTTTGTTAATAAAATATAAATATTTTTAGGTTCAACATTTTTACTGATATTTCTATAGAAAAAACACTAATATGAACTATAAACTTAATTTCCGAAGAATAGGAAATTATGAAATTAAAATTTTCAATAAATTTTATATTTTGTATGGACTCACTATGTACGTACTGGCTTCGCCGTTTCAAAAGTGACGATTTTGACACCAGTGACAAACAACGCGCAGGAAGACCAGCAAAGTTTGAAAACGCTAAGTTGAAGGCGTTATTGGACCAAGATGCATGCCAAACTTAAGAAAAGCTCGCTGAAACTTTGACAAAATCGGAAGGGTTTTTGGCATCGAATCGCGCTTCGAAAACGGCGAAATACAGGCGCTTGAAATTTTGAAAGGTGTCTATGGCCCCGATACTGTCACAGCCAATCATGCGCAATTTTGGTTGTGGCGAAAAAATCCTAGAAATTATTCAAATATACCGGCGTGTGAGCTTTCGTATCATCGCTCAGGAGCTGAAAATCGACAACAAAACAGCTTTAAACCATTTGCATAAGGCTGGCTTCAAAAAGAACTTCGATGTTTCAGTACCGCACGAGTTGACGCTAAAAACTTGATAGACCGTGTTTCTATCTGTAAATCCTCGACCAAACGAAACGTAATCGAGTCATTTCTGAAGAAACAATCATGATCGAATTAAACGGTAACCAAACCAACTACCCTATTCCTGAATACGAATACGAATCGAAAATATACGAAATATACGAATCGAAAATATATAACCCAATGCGAATTCAATGATGAAAGATTGCAGCCCTTATATATTTAGCCCTTACGGTATAATTATCGGTCGCAGGCGAGGATGCTCTAGTAGTAGTTGCATACAGAGACTGCACAAGAAGTGAGTCCTACGGTAATCCCTCTGTACTTTATGCTTACGTTTGTCAGTAATTTCAGAAGATAGGTCCTAAAACCCCATATCGACATATCGTGATCTCGCGTGAACTTTTTGGGTTATTTCTTATGGTTAAAATAAAATCCCATCCAGGAAGATGGAATTCTTCTTTTGGTTTTTCGCCAGTGACCGTCCAAACGCAAGGAAATGTAAATTTGTTGGAAAGTCATTTATGTTCTCACTCACTGTCGTAGCCGAAGGTCATTTCATTTGTAAATCGTAATTGATAATTGAATATAAAACATTTTTGATTAATGGTATCGCACGTAGAAGTATATAGAAGCCCGGCACATGCATTTAATTTGCCTTTATCTTTTGATAATTTTGTAATTTTCTATTAGATGGGTTCTGCTTCTATCGGAGATGTGCCTTATCTCCAATTACAATGTTATTTAAAATAATTTTTAAAAACATTAAGTTGGGATTCCTAGGAAAAGCCTTTTCTATTAACCCTAAATCCCCAATTAAAAATAAAAAAAAAAAAATCTGGATGAGAGGGTATACTTTGTCCCTCCAAAATTGAAGGGATGACATTTTTCAGTTTCTGCCAAGAATTTCTTTATAGCCCGAGTGAAATAACTTGGGTACGTGCATACTAAAAATAAACTTATATTTTTTTTTAAATACCATTTTTTTAAGTATTTTTTGGTTATGGGTATACTAATGGATTTTATACTAATATTTTGTATAATTTATTAGACCAAAATTGGTTTTATTAAGCAAGAATGTCTTGAGTATTTTTAAAGAAAACTATTTTATGGTTTTTAAACATACTATTGATTTTAACATACATTTTGAGTTAAAATTGATATTTTTCCAATTCTTAAACGAATTTAGTTCTTTTGAACCAAAGATAATGGTATAACATAAATTATAAAATATTAAATCTAAATATTTGATTTGAAATTTTCCTTCTAAACATTTTATTTTTATAAAATTATAAACATTTAAAATCAATATAATATTTCATTTTAATATTACAAATTACACTTACAATTATTTTTGTTGTATAGAAAAAATTTAATAATTATGGTGAAATTGCAAACAATTACGAATCCATACCAAAGTTATTTTTAAAGTTTAACTAGCACAAGTTCATTTTAGGTTTATACATTTTTAATTAAATTAAAACTCATCTAAATACAAGATATATCCTAATTACTGTTTATATTGTGAAATATTATTTATATTTCATTTTAGTTTATTAAATTCTAAATATTTAAAATAAAGCTTGGTATTATTTTTGGTGAAACTAATCATAAATACCAAAATAAATTTGTTTTGGTCGTCAAATGTTCAATTTTTTGATATAATTGTTCGCTTTGCTTCACTACTAAGGCCCCACATATTTTAACAAGAGCGAAGCTCACACATAATAAATGTAATACATTTAAGTAAAGTACTAAGAAATAAAGTTGAAATTTGTAATTAGATTTGCTTATTAAAAGGAGAAGTTAAACTTTCAAAATTGATTATCTTCCAATAAAGTTATGTTATTCATTATTGAAATTTTTGATGAATTCTCTTATTTTAGTATATGTAACTTTGTTAAAAATATAGAAAAGCGGCGTTAAACATTATTCCTTTTAATCAAAACTAAATACGACCAACACAGCAACACCACATTTTCTGACGCTTTTGTTTAAGCTAGAAGCTAAATTTTGAGCGGCATTCGATTTTTTTAACCAATGTGTCATATGGTAATTTCATTTGCTTTAAAATATCTCGAAAGTAACCTGTTTTACAAGCCCTCTTTAAGATCGTTACTAAGAGTTTCGTTACTTTTTTCAATAAATAAAAAAATCATTATCCTCAAGAAATAAAAATATTCTCAAGTCAACCGTTCTGCATTAATTTAATGGAAAATTATCTCCGTTAAATGTTGGATTCATTCATAAATATATCCTGTGGGATAAACTAGACCAAAATACGCTTTCTTTTATTTGCTAACATTGAATCGATTTGTTGATTATAGTCTATTGAATCCAGTTCGATATTTTCTTCTCGTATCAAAAATTTATTTTTTTTGGATACAACTTGAAAATGTCATAAAATGCCAACGCAAACTTGACAAAAAAAAATTATTAAGAATAATTTTCCTCTTTGTATTTATCTATTTTTCGTTGTTTGGAATCATATTGTATTGTGTGCAGTAGTATTTTCTATTACAATAGAAAAACAGACAAAAAATATAAAATACTGTATTTATTTTGATTTTCCTTTTCCTTCTGCTGTAGCATCTTCATTGTTTGGTGGTCAATTTGCTAAATAAAATTGTTATAATAGATGTACGAGTATATAAGTAAAAGTAAATTATGTAGCAATGATAATACGTTTATGATTGACTTATCATAGTATTTCTTCTTATCTAGATATAAACGTATTGAGAATATTTTGGAAAATACTTGAGATATTTTCATGCGAATAGAGTATCCGTATAGCATTAATAATTTCTTCGTACATTAGCTTTGTCACATATATAACAATAAAATCATTTAAGAAATAATAGAAATACTATAACAGAAATATAGTATACCCAAATAGGAAAATGATATGTATTGTTTGTTATAAATGGTTTTGTTTAAAAATTTTGTGTTTTTTGAGTATTGTTATGGCTAAATTAATGGGAAGAACATTTTTCTAAAATTCTTTCTAGAATAATAAAATAATACTTTATATATTATTTACCTAGAGAAAGCAAATAAATCACTACTAAATATTTGGTGGCTACCGTTTCTACATGACGAGACTTTTCCTAAAATTGTACGGACTTTTTTATTTGACTGCGTTGCTGAACTAGACCGATTCTATGCCAAACTAGTAAAGTCTAAATTTTTGGGAAAAACATTTTTCTTTATATAAAATCCCTCTTTGTATAATGTAATTGATTGATTTTGTTATTTTAAAACACAAATAACCTAGAGCAACGAGTCTAGATGCGTTGACTTAACTTATGCCGTTTCTCGGCATCAATTTTTTCTATAAATTTTGTATAGGCTCTTTCATATTCGGACTCTCGGTACATAATCTTGTTTTTATCTTAAGTATTTGGTTTTCATATATTGGTTTAAAATTAATATGGAAATTAACATATTGTATTATGAAAATAGGAAGAACATAGACATACTGAGGTAGATACTCGATTGACTAGCAAACAAGCGATTTGCTAGCCAAAAATCCTGGCTACTCAATCAATTTTACCAAAAAAAATTTGAATTTGAAATAAATTTTTCATAAATTTTTTTGTTTATTTTACAGTTGTTTTAAACAACACAAAAACTTGCTGATTTTTAGAAATTTTAACTTTTACTGTACAATCGAAAAATAAACAAAAATTTTACGTAAAATTTAATTTAAATCTCAAATGTCCTTGGAAAAATTAGTTGAGTAGCCAAGATATAGGCCAGCATATCGCTTGCTTGCTAGTCGATCGAGTATCTATCCTAGCAAGTAACAACTTAGATCAACTTTTCAGTAAATTCCCTTCAATATGTTTGTGATTGTAATAGTAATATGCGACCACACTTGTCTTCAGTCTTCAATCTAATTAAATTTCAAAAGATTAAAGATACTTATAACTTCAATGTGCCTACTAGAGTTAAGATGCCTAAGCGCTGTGTTGGGTTACTTAGCATTCAATTGGGAAAAGAAAGTAACACTCATTTTATAGAGAAAATAGCATTTGCAAAACTCTGCAGAACCAATAATTTAGAAGCAGTTTTAGTTCTAATTCGTTAGTTTTCGAGAAACCGACAATTACCATACTCATTTGTTCGAGTTACATCACCAGAATGATGACCTATAAGAACACACAGCAATCAACATAAATATCTTTAATAACATTTTAAAGTCTTACAAATACAAATTACAAAATACAAATATCTAGACTCTATAATTAAAAGGGCTTAAGTCATAAATTACAATTTTTCAATACAACTAAAATAAACTTAGAATTGTATTGGAAAATCACCAAATTTATAATTTGCTGGTTAATTATTTTTATTTCTCTTGAACGGTTCATCATAGAAAAAAAATTGTTAGATTGAAATGTGTGATTTATTTTATTTTACATGAATATCGAGTAAAGCAAAAACGGGCATAAGTCGACTTACGCCCTTTTAATTATAGAGTCTAGATATGTATCTTAAATAACAGTTTGCAATTCGTGTGAATATCATAACAAGCATCTTTCTTGTAACGTAAATACTTATGATTTTATTTTTATCAAATTGCATTTTGCGATTCGTGAGAATCGTATAATAAACACTTTTCCTTATATGTTAATTGTAACTTGTTATAAACATATTATTTGTCAAACTAAAATCAGATTCAGTTTTAACTTTCGAATAACAACATCATTGTACTTACTAAAAAATTAAATAACACAAACTAAATAATAAAAACGTAAAAGTTAGAAACAATATTTCAAACATTTTGTTTTTTGCTTACCTTTATATGAATAGAAACGTAACTCCATTTTAAATATATTCCCGCCGTATTTTATCGAGTAACGGAGATGAAATGAGTCTTTTTAGAGTTAAGAAATTGAATTCACCTAAAAGCAAATCGCGAATATTTACGTATGATGTGTTATTTTGTTTTCTAAACATATTGGTTTATTAGGGATGGTAAGGTTATCCGTTGCAGAGGGGATCCATTCGTTTGATACTACAATATTTGGATTCGATTTATTTTATTTTATTTGTTTTACGACAATCAAATTATAATTAATTTAGTTATAATAATCATTACATTACATTTATTCTATTCAATAATAATTTAACTCTATCGTACAAAATAATGAATCTCTAACGCATAATAATAACGTTTTATTTCAAGAAATTTACCATTAAGTTGCCAACATTATTAATTATAATTTTTTTTAAGATGCTATAATAAAGGTGTGTGGCGGGCCCTGCGTCGCGTTATTGTAAATTGATATGTATGTTAATTGATTCTCATAAATTAACATTGACTGATTAATTTTTTTTTTTGGGAGGGGATGGAGGAGGAAATGGTACGTATTAAATAAAATTTAATCACTCATAATAATGAAATTTTATTTCAGGACATTTACTAATTAATCAATTACTTTTAAGGATGTTATTGCTGATTATTTATATCCCGAAAAAGAAAAATAATTGTGCCGTCTTGTGCTTTACTAACTATTGACTACTTAGGTATCTATAACCGGGTCAAGTCTATCATACATAACAACCTTTCCTATCTTGTATCCTTTATCTTGTTATATGTAAAAAGGGTGTACGGTAGGCCCGGCATATCCGGGATCCCTGCTAGGTTTTGGCCGTACATTCTAATCAATCAATCAATGATGTGTTATTTTGTTTTCAGTTCACATTTGATAATAATATAATGTTGTTTCATGTTTCACATCATTTAATGTCGAAATACTAACGAGTGGATCAGTGATTTTTGTGCTTTATGCCAAAATTTTAAGACGTTCAAAACTATAATAGAAAACTAATATTAGCGCTAACATAAAAATCAAAAATTAGCCGACTAATTTGTAAATTATGTGTTAACGCCGAGTTTCGGACTTATGATTTCCTACTCTAATGTAGTTATGCAAAAGTCGTCACTCATTTTACACGGGAAAAATTATTGAAAATCGAGAAACAGTCAGCCGTAACATCTGGCTACACGCGTAGCTTCTGTCCTTACATAATCAAGACCTCAGAATATTTAGTGGTGTAGCTAACGATTTACTTTAATTAACAAATTAAGTGTTACCGCATTTGGAAACACATAACTTTCAACTATTATCTTTAAAATAGTTGAAAGTTAGATGTGTCCAAGTTTCCAAAGTTTTTCTAGAATAAAATCATCTCGACCACTGCCGTGTTTTCCAAATTTATGTATATTATGCATATTTTGAACCAACCAGCCTAATGTACAATTTATCATCGATGCAAGTTACTCGTTGACCATCGATCGAAACTATTGATGTGATTTAATAAACATTTTGTAAGATAGTAAAAACTGTAGAATAAATTTAAATTTGGTATACTTTCACACTTAAATGTTATTATTATATTTAAAGTAACGTTGTCGTGTTCGAAATCAATTCTAATTACCTATATGAAGTTGGCCTAAAATTCCAGCCCAAAAAATGGCGGTTTTAAAAGCTGGCAACACTAATGCAAGTGTCGTGAAAAAATGAAACTATCGTGATAGAAAATATTAAAATGCAAAAATGATAAATCTTTCATTAAGTTGTTGTGGCTCCTTATGTATATGAAGTAGGGACAAAAATGCTAACCCCAAAACTATTACGGTCCTGTAAAATATACGAACATTTACTGCATCAAGTATCTGTCAAATATTGTGTATTTTTGATATGTTAAATCAAAACTTATTCTGTTACCACAGCAAAAACATCATATTTTAATGTCAGCCCAAAAATAAATATGTCGTAAAACTATCAAACCTGCATGATAGTTAATTTTATTCTATCAAATCAAAAATTATGAAATAAATAATACATTTTAGTTCCGTAGCAGTTTATTTGAGACTTAACTTTTGACTATAATTAGAATTTATATTAAAGTATACATCGGTACATTAAACGACATAATAGTTTGTTGGGGAAGGAGGTGGATCGGAGGTTTAAGGGGCTCCCCTTGTCATTATTTCGATGATAGCATCATTCAATGAAGTATGATATCCGCACGACAAAAGAAACCACCGATGCAAAGTATTAGGAGGATGTAATTGGTATCTCATGGCGAGTATGGCTCATATATAGCCACTTTGAGAACACACTGTATATCTTCATGGAAGTTGTGATTTTGGGTATTGGTCATCGGTCTCACTATGATTTTCGAAAAGTTCTTGTCTCAATCTTTGCCGGTGCAAAGTTTTAGGAGGATGTAATTGGTATCTCATGGCGAGAATGGCCCATATATAGCCACTTTGAAAACACACTCTATATCTTAATGGAAGTGGAGATTTTGGGTATTGGTCATCGGTCTCACTATGATTTTCGAGAAGTTCTTGTCTCAACCTTTGCCGGTGCAAAGTTTTAGGAGGATGTAATTGGTATCTCATGGCGAGAATGGCTCATATATAGCCACATTGAAAACGCACTGTATATCTTAATGGAAGTTGAGATTTTGGGTATTGGTCATCGGTCTCACTATAACTTCCGAGTAGTTCTGGTCTTAACCTTTGCCAGTGTAAAGTTTTAGGAGGATGTAATTGGTATTTAATGGCGAGAATGGCTCATATATAGCCACTTTGAGCACACACTGTATATCTCCATGGAAGTTGAGATTTTGGGTATTGGTCATCGGTCTCACTATGATTTTCGAAAAGTTCTTGTCTCAACCTTTGCCGGTGCAAAGTTTTAGGAGAATGTAATTGGTATCTCATGGCGAGATTGGCCCATATATAGCCACTTTGAGAACACACTGTATATCTCCATGGAAGTTGAGATTTTGGGTATTGGTCATCGGTCTCACTATGATTTTCAAGTAGTTCTGGTTTAAACCTTTGCCGGTGCAAAGGTTTAGCAGGATGTAATTGGTATCTCATGGCGAGAATGGCCCATATATAGCCACTTTGAAAACATACTGTATATCTTCATGGAAGTTGATATTTTGGGTATTGATCATCGGTCCCACTATGATTTTCGAGTAGTTCTGGTTTCAACCTTTGCCAGTGCAAAGTTTTAGGAGGATGTAATTGGTATCTCATGGCGAGAATGCCCCACATATAGCCACTTTGAGAACACACTCTATATCTTCATGGAAGTTGAGATTTTGGGTATTGGTCATCGTTCGCACTATGATTTTCGAGTAGTTCTGGTTTCAATCTTTGCCGGTGCAAAGTTTTACGAGGATGTAATTGGTATCTCATGGCGAGAATGGCCCATATATAGCCACTTTGAGATCACACTGTATATCTTCATGGAAGTTGAGATTTTGGGTATTGGTCATCGGTCTCACTATGATTTTCGAGTAGTTTTGGTTTCAACCTTTTCCGGTGCAAAGTTTTAGGAGGATGTAATTGGTATTTCATGGCGAGAATGGCCCATATATAGCCACTTTGAGAACACACTGTATATCTTAATGGAATGTGAGATTTTGGGTATTGGTCATCGGTCTCACTATGATTTTCGAGTAGACTTTTCGGTTATAATAAACTATGACATTTCGGTTATAATAAACTTCGGTTATAACACTATAACAACGGTTGCGTAATTTTAGTTATATCGAATTAACAAGTTTCTTAATCAGGATATCCTGATTAAGAAACTTGTTAATTTGACAATCTCAATTTCTTCTCTAGAAAATAACATTCTTAAAACTGTTTGTTTGTTTTTACTCTTTTACTTTTACTGTTTGCTTGTCTATACATGCTCGTATCAATAAATTTGTGTGCCTGGCTGTAATTTTAAAATAGTAAACGGTTTTTGAGGTTTTTCCTTTGCTATGAGATAAGAAAACTAACCACATGTTTTAAAAATTTTCTATAAAATTCTCTTTTCTAAAAAAGAGTTCCTGTGTCTTTACGCCAGAACTACTTCACTGATTTCAGTGTATTTAAAACCGATTTGTAAAGTTAGTTTTAACTATATATGGGTCATTCTAATAAAACTTAAACTTTGCACTGATGAAGGATAGAATTGAAACTATTCGAAAATGATGGAGTGACCATATGCAATACTTAAAATATCAACTTCCATTAAGATATACAGTGTGTTCTCAAAGTGGCTATATGTGGGCCATTCTCGCCCTGAGATACCAATTACATCCTCCTAAACCTATGCAAAAGGCAAAGATTAAGACCAGAACTACTCGAAAATCATAGTGAGACCGATGACCAATACCCAAAATCTCAACTTCCATTAAGATATACACTGTGTTCTCAAAGTGGCTATATGTGGGCCATTCTCGCCATGAGATACCAATTACATCCTCCTAAACCTATGCAAAAGGCAA